>VMBQ01000311.1:559397-589892 GCA_007657795.1 Dreissena rostriformis | reverse complement strand
TAGGTCGACAGTCGACATTTGCGCGACATTTGCTCGATATAGTGTCGAGTGTCATATCGTGCGTCGAGAGAATGTCGCGCGTCGTATCGTGCGTCGAGCAAATGTCGCGTGTCGACCTAGGGAATTTTAGGTCGACAGGCGACATTTGCGCGACATTTGCTCGATATAGTGTCGAGTGTCATATTGCATGTCGCGCGTCGTATCGTGCGTCGCTCAAATGTCGAGTTTCGCGCTAGAAGGTTGACACACGACATTCAAGCGACATTCAAGCGACACTCAATATGACAGTCGACAATTCAGTCGACAGTCAAGATTTTCTGCAATATTTTTTTTCAAAAACCCAGCGCGATATGCGACACTCAAATCTTGATTGTCGTTTGATTGTCGCATGTCGACTTCAAATGTCGAGTGTCATATTGAATGTCGCTTGAATGTCGTGCGTCGACCTCGAAGGTCGACACACGACAATCAACATGGCCCTATCAGGATTCCGTAGTTTGGCGATTTGTTTTGCATCCAGTTAAAAAATAAATAGAAATGCTGCATTGGAATTAGGATTGATAACTTACGGCTTTCATTCTTATACGGTACATTGATTACAAAAATATTCATTTAATGCATGTATATATTCAAATTTAAGATCAAATGAATTATTGTGTTGATCCATTTTAACGAGTTAAATCGTCTTCAAGTCTTAACTGCATTTGACGTTAATCCGGAAATGACAGGCCAAAAAGTAGTCTTTTTGTATAGGTAAGAGAAGGATAAGGGCTTCAAGGCATGAACATCAAATGTGTATGCGACACACAGAGTTTACTCCTATAAAATCATTTAGCTGTAGGATGAAAATTGTATACAAATACAAACAAAATTGTCACGTTTAAGCAAGAGATGAAAATTCTTTAACAAAGAAAACGTACGACATTTTTCCTTTCAAATTTGTTCACTTTATCCCAGTGCGTTTTCTGAAGTTATTATTTAACACTCGAGCGCTTTCCAGTGATATACAGTTAGTAAGATGTCCTTTCCATGCGAACTTCAATGTGGCCATGCGGCTGCCATATCTTATAATTTCGATTTAAACGTTTGTTTATCTCGCCGTAACAACCAAAAATCACGAAACAAATCTCCGTGTTTAAATTAATATTATATTACAATTCAACGGTCGTGTGAGTATATACCGTACTGTCTTCAGCTGAATATTTTAACATAATTAACTGCTCGCAAAATTAGGTTAGACGATTGTCTGTGCTCATGTCTGTAACATCAACATTTGTTTATTTAGCATTTTCATCTAGTATAGACCGATTTAAATCGGGGTCGACAAAGTACACTGCACATCCGGGTCGTTCTCGGCGCGTGACAATACAAAAGTAAGAGTACCCGGTCGGCACGTGACAATATATAAATCAGAGTATACGTCTTTGCATCAAGTACTGCATCTGAACAAACGATCGACTGAACACTGTATCTTATCTTGAAGATAACGCACGGACGTAAAAAAATAGTTGGTTGGAGAAATGAAACTTAAAATAATATTTGCGATAAACATGGCGCTGCTGATGTTCGGAGTAACACAAGAGGCCGAATGTGAGCTTTTCTTTTAGTGTCATATCGTCACGAAGTTAATGTTTATTATGCGTTTTGATTTATGTATTTATTCAATCAAATTATATATTCTTTGAATACATGTGTCGTCTAATTCTCGATTCCCATCTCAGTCAAGGTTTGCATGATACGATTATTAAATATTAATATATAATATACCTGCATGGTAGGCATACGTTATTGTTTGATTTCGAATGTTTGTTGAATCGTGGTGTAGTTTTTTAGATGTATGTTATGATGTCGCGTTAAGTCATCAGTTTTGTTACATCTCGGACTGCATACAAAAACGGTACTCCAAATAATGAAGGTTTTTTATCCGTACTTTATCAGATTTGCAGGATTGAATAATACATTTAAAATATGCGTACCATTAGAAATAAATGAAAATCGTTAGAACGCTTAAGTTAACAGCACCCTGCATACTTTTTTTTTATTTTGATAAACATAGATATGAACGAAAACACAGAACACCGAGTTCCTCAAACACATGCATAGTTAAACCAGATATCCACAAAAAAAATATGCGGTTGCTTTGACGGAAATACTAACTTGTTATCTGGAAATATTGAATACATCTACAAGTTTGTGTGAAAAAAATGCAAGTATTGCTGAAAATAAGTATTGTCGATGCCTTATTTGTGTAGTAATAATTATGTTTTATTTCATTTTTTCGTTTGGCATCAATCGCCAACAACATACTTGCACCCTTATGACAAGTAGCAGACAGACAGACAGACAGACAGACAGACAGACAGACAGACACTTTTATACATTCATGGTATATAAAACATGTAGAAAATTTAAACAAGAGCTTAAGCTCCGTTGGTACTCCGCCAGAGCTCCGCCGGAGCCGTCATGCTAATCTCAAGATACTTGATTCTCACGATTTAATGGCGTTTCCTTTGTTATAAACTCGTATATAAGCAAGTTGTTAATAAGTCTTGACTTGCCGTTTCAGTTAAGTTTAACAGTAATACAAATGTGATGTTAAAATACTAAAATAAAATAAATATGAAATTGTGTACGTTGAATAAAATAAGAATGTTTGGATTTAATTGGGAATATTAAAAAGCGGAAATCAATAGAAGTGTTTATTTGTGTTCGGAAATGGATTTAAACTAAAGTAAAATTCAATGTGGCAGCGAAACTTGTGATACTCTACAGTCCGCCATGAAAACAACGAAATGTTCGCCACATATAATATTCACAACAACAACATAATAAAATTCAATATTCATTATTTATACATGAAGTTACGTCTTAACCTTAGTATTTCATGACAGGTTTTTGCACTATATTTTACCATATTTTCATCGGAGGGTAGGAATGAAATCTTATCAGGCACTGCAAATGAATTGAAATTATTATTGATGGATGTCGCTTTTAATACAATTTCATTTCTCACTGTATTGTACAATGGACATTGGAGTAAAACATGGGTTTCGTCTTCCACCTTAGTTTTACAGTAAAAACAAGTTCGTTGTTCTAAAACAATTCCTTGGCAACGGCCAGTTTCAATTTGTAAGGGTGCTACACCGCAACATATGGTTCAGCTTTAAATGTACGCTAAAAAGTCCTATAAAGGCGTAATTTATTTCCACCTGTACTGTAACCGTTACCAGTAACTGAATTAATTTGATTTAACATGCCTGATTTAACTCATTTGACATATTTGATTGGAACAAATAAATTATTCCTGTTAATTGTGATTTACTGACATACGTATTTATGTTTAAATCATGTTCAGTAAACGAGTTAAGGGTCTTTTTAACAAAATGTGGCCAGCATTTATTGTGAGAAGAAATGGCTCTACATATATAATTGTTAAGTCTATTGGTGTCCATATTTGAGAGTCTAATCCAATGAGAGATAACGGCTTTCCACTGTTTTACTATTGGTGGCGTCCATCCAATGTCCCCGTTCACAGCGGCATTTGGCGTGTACTTCCCGAGAGGAAGATTAGTAACTGTCGATTTAGATGTTCTTTAAAAATAACAAGAGATTCATTTCCAGTCATCGCCAATTAATTTAAAAAATGGTATTCAAGTAAAAAGTGACAATTCTTGCCTGGAAAGAAACTTTATCCTGAACATAAATTTAAAGAAAGAAATTGTGTATGTAGGATAAATGTGTGCTTTTCAGACGGGCAAGATTTACCACGTCACCCACATTTTTTTGACGGACTACTTTTTGTACAGTAAATTTGTGATCGAACATTCTTTTAAATCAATATTTGATGGAAGTAATACAATAATCAATCAATTATTAAATTTGAATGTATACATTTAATGTGAACATTTCAATGGACAGTATAATATTAATAATAATAATATTAATAATAATAGCCGTAAGTTATCAATCTAATACGTTCTTATACATTTTTTAATGAATGCAACAAAAAACACCTGCCTGCCTGCAAATGTAATCACTGAATTTGATCATTCAGTTCACGAGCGCAAGTGTTCTTTTTTTGCGCAGTCGCATAAAAATATGACGTACTTGTTTGTTTCGGGTGGATGAAAACAATAACAATCGAATAAAAGTCTTAAAATATGATGGCTCGAATGAAACCGGTGATATTGCATTTAATATATAATTTAATAATGTGGAATGTATTCGAATCACGCGATGTATTAAATAAAGTGGTGTGTTGAACCATTGACGAATATAACAGTGTCAGTGAGCGAGAACAGTATTACATCTAATCATATTGGTGCATTGTTTGTTTTCCTTTTCGAAGGAAATTTACGTTAAAATTTAAGGCAATTTTTTTTATGAATAAGTCGTTTCTTTGTTAGTTGATCAAATAATATCTTTCACAAAGAATTGCCCGCTTACACCAACCGTTTTAGAATATACAGGGCGGATAGCGATTAAAATATGTATATTTTATTTCGTGTTCAGATTTTTAACACATGGAAGCAATCTAAACTTGATGGTAATTAACATGGTGATGGTGAATCTAAACAAAAACTTGGTGAGTAGAGCAAGAGCCAATAGAGATTTTGATTTGTTTATGCCAGTTAGCAAAAAGTGTTTCAAACGGGATTCGTTTTTATGACCCCAGGATAAGGAGGCGTTGAGCATTGTACTTGTCTGTTCGTACGTCTGCACGTCCGTCATTACGTCCCGAACATTTTTTTTTATCGCGTTTAGACTTTCTGCCATAAATCCGACAGACGAATTCAAGAAAACAGTTGACCGTAACATTAGCGTTATTTTGGGTAAATTGCATTGTGTACTGGTTAAAAACAATGGCTTTACGCGATAATAAAGATTGACATTTTGAAAAGATTGTTGTAACTAAATAACACATTCAAACTGTTTCATTTGTAACATATGGTCAGGATGTCAAGTAGATTCAGATTCAGAGCAGATTAACATGCCCTATTTCTTTTCTTTCAAGTTCAAGTATGCGTAACAAAACTTCGCTTGAGATTCCCTGCAATAGTAGCGACTTTAAATAAAATTGCATACAATTTAAAAAAACAACAACACATTATTGATTAGTATTATTGTGTACTGGTTAAAAACAATGGCTTTACGCGATAATAAAGATTGACATTTTGAAAAGATTGTTGTAACTAAATAACACATTCAAACTGTTTCATTTGTAACATATGGTCAGGATGTCAAGTAGATTCAGATTCAGAGCAGATTAACATGCCCTATTTCTTTTCTTTCAAGTTCAAGTATGCGTAACAAAACTTCGCTTGAGATTCCCTGCAATAGTAGCGACTTTAAATAAAATTGCATACAATTTAAAAAAACAACAACACATTATTGATTAGTATTCAAACAGATTATTAAAAGCAAAAACTGGTACCGTAATAACATAAGTTTTCGGACACTTAAAAATAACAAAAATCGTGTGCAAAACTTTCTTAGATCAATGTATGCATCAAACACGTATCTATAAAACATAAACCAGTGAGTGCAGCGAGTTTTGGTAGATTGAAACCGGATTGTCAAATGCATTCACCTCAATTATTTTAGTTTACTGACTGGACAAAAACTAGGTCGAAAGCACTCGCTTAAAACACGCGACGCGAAAGAGGCATTGGGTATGGGCTGTCTTGATTATGAAACACGGGAACATTAATTAACTTTTGACTAAATAGAACCGTGACCCTTTACCTTTTTATTTTAATTACAATGATCAGTTAAAACGATTTTGTGAATTATGATAGGAATATACCCGTCGCATCGCATTGGCGTCCTTAGTATGACCAAAACAGTCAGTTTTTTGGAAATCACCGAAAGACGCAGTAAGAACTCCGGTGTGTTTTTCTATTTTCTCGCGTCGAGGCCGTAGAGTCTTACTAACTGTCTTCCTCGCATGTTCTCTGCGTTCTCACCATGCCCTAAGCGTTGTTTACTTAGTTTATACAGCGATATCTCGGCGTGCACTTTGCGAACATCGGCCACGTCAAGGCGTCCACTCTACGTATTTCGCGATTTTATCGAGTTGATGTTGCTTTTATGGCGTCCTCGGGACGATCATACGCTGTTCTATCTTGGACGCCGTAAAGATGTCGAACATCGGCGTTTACCATTGAACATGCCAAAGTAGTCCGTAAGGTTTTCTTTGGCGTTCTTGGCGTTTGAACGCAATTTTCATCAGTTCTGACGACGACCTCGCGGCATCGTTGGCGATTATACCGCGCAAACGGTTGCCAACAGACCGCAGTTAGAACGCCAGTAGGTTGTGACGGGAGTTTAATGCAGCTTATTTTCACAGAGAATACATTTATGTCATTATAAGCCAAGTATCTTATTTCAAACCGAGCATGCCTAATCTTAAATATCTCTTAATGTAATGATTTAATTATATTAGGTTTTTTTGTTTCAGGGACATATGAAGGTGATACGGGTATGTTTAATTTGTCACAAGTAAAATACATCTTTCGAATGACCAAATTTATTTCAATTAAAGATCTTGCATGTGTCATAAAATCTGGTATAATCACTTGCACTTGTCATATTTTAGATTAAATTGATTACAATCCAAAATGCATTATTTACCTGACTGACTTCAGGAACGAGTCACTGGAAGCACCACTACCCGAACTGCGGCGGACAGAACCAATCTCCCATTGATATACCAGTAGACAGCTCTCTCACCTATGATAGTGGCTTGGGCAAGTTCAACTTCACCGGGTATAGCAACATGACCGCCAACTCACCCATACTTAGTAACAATGGGCATTCTGGTGAGAAGTGTTCATGCGTTTGTCGTCTTAGTTTAGTACATTTTAGTATGAAAATACTACAAAAACCAAAACATCTACAGCCATTTTTTATCGATCTTAATGTAAACAAAACATTTCTAACATATGCAGTGTCGGATTCAACAACGCAGATCAGTTATCCAACAATAGCTTGCAAACACGTTTGAAAAGATATCGGTTAAACGCATGAATTCCGAGCTTCAAAACGGAAATGAATGTCGGTTCATTAATTCAGAGTCGAGTTTGAAAGACATAGAGAATAATAGGTTAGTGTTGATTATAGATCAGGTTTATCATGCGAGGCTTAGAAAACAAAAAGCACGAGCCTTGGCGAGTGCTTTTTCGTTTTCGTGCCGAGCATGATAAACCTGATCTATAATCAACACTTACCTATTATTCTATTTATCCCACTTTTTATTCAATAAACCTTTTTATTTAAACAAAATAAGTTTAACTTGTTATTTTCGCTTGATAAATGACGTCATTTTGTCGAAAATATGACGTCATTTCGTGCCGTGTATTATAGCAGAAATTTAATCAACGGGGCTATAATCAACCGAAATCGCTGTAAAAGTGGGATAAAAAACTTTAGCTTAGCATCCACATTGGAAGTCACGTTTTTTCTTGTTTTGAACTTTGACAATGGCCAACTGCTTTTCAATTGCGTCGGATATCACAGAAATATTGCTTTGTATATTGGTCACACAATTCTAACTTTGAATAATGTATATTCTTTTGTAAAAAAAAAATAAAAAAAATCATACATCAACACACCCTTGTATACAATGTCATGCGTGATAATCAAATGAAAAATCACAGGTCTCATATTTATTTCTGACCAATAGTCATTGTGAATAAGAACTGGACGGAGAAACAAACACATGCATAAGTAACAATTTGAAAAGAACCATTTAAAGAAAGTCTTGCGTGAATTGGCGTGAGCGAGACGTGACTTATAATACCGATTATAGATAAATGAGAACTTCGGAACAATATTTTAGATAAAAGTTCATAAATGGCTTCTTTTGTAATTGTTTTGAGTTTCCTGTAAACCACACACGTGTCACACTTATTTAACTACATCCGGATGATTCAGTGAACATACTCGACTTAATGTGATATTCATCCTGTAAAAAGTATGCAAATAAGTTGGCTGATACATTTAACGGACGACACATTTGCAAAGCGATAAGTGACAGGCTTCACTCTTTCCTCAGTATACGGTGAAGTCTTATTTAAATAAATATTATATTCAATGACTATTTCTTGTGTATAAATTACTAATTCAGGGGGTATAGATTACATTCGTATTCATACTAACACCTCCATTTCATGAGACCGTACTAAGACATTTTTGAGTATATATTTTTCATCGCAATATCGACATGTGTATGTAAACAACTATAAATAACACTTTAGAAAGGCGGAACTGCTTACTTTAGATCATTCATTTTTTAGCTCGGTTGTTTTCGAAGAAAACCCGAGGTATTGTCATAGCCAGCTCGTCGTCCGCCGTCCGGCGCATCCGTCCGCCGTCCGCGTCGTGCTAAAACCTTAACATTGGCTCTAAAATCAAAGTGCTGCCACCTACAACTTTGAAACTTCATATGTAGATTCACATTCATGAGTTCTTCAAGCCACACCCATTTTTGGGTCACTAGGTCAAAGGTCAAGGTCACTGTGACCTGCACCCACAGCCGAGCGGTGCTCTTGTTTAATATATCGTTAATTGCATTTGTGTTTACAAATTGCAAATCACATTTAACAATTGTGATCACATAACTGACGACTGACACGTTAAAGTGTGCAATAACTTCGCGAATTCCTTTTGTTAATGCTTTGTTGCGATCGTACACATGCTTATATCAGACAGAAAAGTGGCCATTTTTCACTAAACCCGACACTGAAGTGTATAGTAAATGTTAAAGTTTTTTTTGTAAGGGGACATGTTACTGGTGAAGAATCCAAATGATGCAGGGCAGGTATCTTTGGGGGTTTTGAGGAATTCAAGATGGCGTCCACTATGGCGGCCATTTTCAGTCTTATTTGTTTAAACATATAGAATAAGATGTGCATTATGTTATGTATTATAATGTCATTTTGAAATTATTATACATGTCAAATAGGAATAGAGAAGTGCAAACGTGTGTTAATATTTAAAAAAAATGAAGATGGCGTCCAAAATGGCTACAAGAATCAAGATTGTTGCTAAACAAAATGGTCCTAAAACCAAGATTATATCCAAATTTTCTCATACGAATAATGAATATGGAAACATAATACAATTAAGTTGCAATTAAGTGTTTAATAAGTGTTAGATAAAATGCATTTCAATCATACATATGCAGAGTAAAGTATAACAAGAAAATTTCGACCCAATCCTTACAATTGGAGACAAGTTATAATACCTTTGTGTACAGTAACAGCAACTTCGTCAAAGGTATGTCATACATGTCATAAAGCACATTATATAATAATTGAAACACCATAATACGCATAATGCAACCTTTGTTCACGAAGGTCATGATCAGGTCACATGTGTCAAACATCATGGTATAAAGGAGTATGTATACTAGTTTAGCTCATGGCGTGATTTGTTGTCTAGCATAGAGCGATGTTCACATGTAAATATTAGTTCAGTTTCCATGTTTGTCTTTCATACCAACAATTACATAACACAAAACACTATTATTCTCCATCTGTCTTTTCTCATCGACATCTAGCGGGCATGTTTTGTCTGATAATTGTTAAATTGTATTATGTCAACATGAATCTTTTGACAAGTGCAAAAAATAGTATATGGTAGTCGCGCTTGATTATATGAGCACCGAAGTGTTGAACGTGGGCTATCGCTTGTTCACCCACATTTTGTCATTTTAAGCAAATTGAGTGCAGCTTAAGCAACATTTGATGCTACTGTAATGGGTTAAAGGGTGTTTGACGCCTTGTCCTTTCGCCAACCATAATCACATGGATTCAGATCTGNTCCTTCACAATTTCCTCATACAAGCTGTCATCGCCTAACAGTCTGGTGAAGTTGCCTGTGTTCAGCAACTTAATCACTGTACCCTTACCGATACCAAAATATCCAGCCACAGTGTTGCATCCAGAGATAGCGTGAGCAGACAGCTAGTCGGTCGCGATAGTTCCATGATTTTGAAAGCTTTGCGAATGTCTATATCTGCTCTTTCTCTCACTGGTGATTCCATGATGCTTGCTTGCAAATGGTAGTTAACAATGGCATATTACAAACTTTGATACCCGAAATTCTTATTTCTAAAAATCATTTAAATATCGGAATCAAGTTGGCGGGTATTTTCTGTTTAATCGCCGGTATTTTTTTTTTCCCATATTTATCCTTATCACTGTTTTGAGCACAACTCCTAGATAACGGACTTCATCAAAGTGTTGCGCTGTGTTTACAGAGTTATCGATCGATTATAAGAATTTTTGTTGATCAGTTCCCGGCTTTCAACATCCGAGTAATAATGTCAACACCTTTTCATGGCTTGTAAGCATGCATTTTACGGAATAGTTTGTTTGTTATCGATCTGCACCTGATCGATTCCCGGCCTTCTAACTTCTCAATGTCTAATGCTTAGTAACAAATGCTTATGGACAATTGTATTTTTTTAATAATGACTATTGAATGCTTTAATGTTTAAATGATAGCATACATTTCTTGTATGTTATTTGTTTCATTCATAAGCATCTTGCAAATTTAAATTTAACAAATATAAATGCTACGATGGAATTAGAACATTATAATCATCATTGAGACATATGGCTTAGAACTGGACACTATAATGATAAAGTAACGAAATATAAGCTTACAATAGTCAAATACATAAAATGGATTTGTAATTTGAAATATAAATGTCATATATACGCCATAATTAGTCAATATACACAAGAACAAGTCATTAACATGAAAATTTACTTAAATTTCTTTACATAGCATTCGATTGCATTCTTTAGCAAGGGAAAATAAAGTACCCTAGGAAGACTTTTACAAACGAAAATTGTGGACAGGCATTTATTAATGTTGTCGTTAATATTAATACCAAATACGTTCTCATTCTCGATATAAATGAGAAACACTGTACGCGTTCCTTTGTTCATAAAGCAAGCAAGTTTCTCGAAAAACAAAACTGTACCAAGATGTTTATTGAAAGGCAGGCAACATCGGACACGTTTCGATAAGAATTATTTCTTGATATCGGAATTGCTGATAAATACGCAAATAGTCTGTACTTTGTTATGTGGGTGATTTTAATTGTTAAGAAAAGTACATGTAACCGTTGCTTTTTTGTTCGCAGTTCAATTATCAATCCACGACGCGTCTATCGGCAACACGTACATGACAGGCGGCGGTCTACAAGGGACGTACATCGCCCTTCAGATGCACTTCCACTGGGGTCCCGCCAACAACAACGGCTCGGAGCACACTTTTAGAGGCCGTGAGTTCCCATTGGAGGTGATTTTGTCCAGCTTTTATTACAGTTCCTTTGCTTTTGTAACGACTGAAACTCGTATCGTCAATCTATTCAGTATGTGCTCCAGCAAAACAAGTACTCGTATAAGTTTCCTAAAGAGCAAGCCGATATGGTTAAGGTCTAACCAGCATTAACGGGTCGAATGCCGAATAGTCCGAAAACATGCTGTGCAAGTCTGCCCATATGTGTGATGTCCGGTCATCAAACCGATAATGACCGATCCGAGATGTACATTTACTTGCAATATACATACGATTTAATCAATACTGATCGATGATCGACAATTTTGGTAAACTCAAACCTAAAAGTAACGTGGTGTACATTTATTATGATTTCAGCTTCACATCGTGCACGTTAAGGACGGCTTGACGGTTGATGCAGCCAAGAACGTGTCCGACGGACTCGCCGTACTTGGGATCTTCTTTGTGGTGGGTACACCAAGGCGGCACATCAAGTCGCTCATTACAATGCATAATAAATTATCATACTTGTAAATAATAACAGTTACACAGTACCAGTTAATGGACTGTCAAGTTCGCACTGTTTAGTAAATGCTAAAATCAGTGTAACCGCTTGAAAGTACTATATATACATTCAAGTTCTTACGGAATCCCGTTATGGCAATCGCCTAGGCATGGATTTTTTTAAGAGGTGTTGCGGCAGTTTATTTAAACTCGACAGCAGGATGGCGATAACGCGACAGTTCGATGTATGGAATACCGTTAGTGCCATCGTGGTTACACATTAAAATCCAGAGGGCGACAATGCGATAGTGCGATAGTACGATGGCGACAATGCGATAGTACGATGGCGACAATGCGACAATACGATGACGACAGTACGATACAATGTCTTAAACAAGGGACCATAAGGCGCCAAACAAAGTTTCGTTTTCACTACCTTACCGACCCCATTTTGTTGTGCTGACCCTAACAGTTTTGTATGCCCCCGAAGGTGGGCATATAGTGATCGCACTGTCCGTCTGTCTGAAATTCCGTCACACTTTGCGTTTAGGTTTCAAAAAATGTGGAAAAACTCTTTGCGTTTAGGTTTAGAAAAATGTGGGAAAAGGGGACATTTGCCATCCTATGGTGACAAGCCTTGTTTAAACATATTTCTTGGTGAGTTTTCGATCTTTTTGCTTCATTCACTTAATAAGGTTTTATATATAAAGACTTCAAGCCAGTCATAGGCGATGGACCTAACGGGATTCCGAGGTTTCTTACAATTTAAGCTACTATTGAAAATCAATTTGTTTAATTGTCAAAGATGAACTTTATCGACTTCTGGATTGCAGAAACATTCACGATATTGTATTATATATGATGTTTTCCGGTCCAGCTAACTACATGTATGTCTCTTGCAGGTTGATCCAAATGGAAACAATAACTCCAACATTCAACCTCTCATAGAAGCTTTGAGCAACATCAGATACTATGGTGAGTGTTATATGTGGAGCACTGTTTTGCAACATCAGATACTATGGTGAGTGTTATATGTGGAGCAGCGTTTTGCAACATCAGATACTATGGTGAGTGTTATATGTGGAGCAGCGTTTTGCAACATCAGATACTGTCATGAGTGGTATATGTGTGTATCCTTTAGAAACCTCAGATATGAGTACTTTGTTGAGACGTATATGTGTTGAAGCCAATAGCAACATCAGAAACTATGGTCATTGGTATAAAGTGGTGCAGTATTGAGAAACAACAGATACCATGGTGAGTGGTATATGTGGTGTAGCCTTTAGCAACGTCAGATACGTTGATGACTGTTTTAGTCTTTCTGTGTGGAAATCCGCTACAATACTAGTACCATAAAGTTATATATAAAGTACATATAAAAAACTACCATTAAGCATGGGCATTGTTAAAAACTATGTATAAATTACACTATAACTGTATTCCTTGGCCTTCATTGGTTCGTGTGTTAAATTAAGTTATGTTGTGTAAATGACCATTTGCAACACAATTTGTGCGATGTGACCAATGGACATGGTAACCTTTCAACAAAATTCATATATAACAATAAAGCCAAGTTGTATTTGGCTTAAATCACTCTTTCTTAAACCCTTAGAGCAGACACATTCTGAACATATAGCTAAATTGATTGAGATGAAGTGCAGAAGCATTTGTATGATTAAGCAGCAGTATAATTACTTAATACTTGGAAGATAAAATTTAAAAAAAATCGTGAAAGGCTTCTCAATTAATTGTTTGAAAACAATGTGCGTGTGTAGTTTTTGAAAGAAATTCGACATCAATCGCTTACCAACTTAACATTGTACTTAATTTTTATTATGACATGGCACTCTTTTTATTTCGTGTTCACGGTTCAGAATATATATAGACTTTATTTATTTATTTACACAATGTTACCCGAGGCTCCAGCAAATTGGATGGTGTGCCATCCAGACTGGTGGAATGTGTATAGACTATGATATGTTGGTCGGTACCGAACTATTGAATAATGGCATCAACGGTGAAAAGTGAAAAAATGGATGCAACCGTATATGACGAATATGGAGATTCTTGCCAGATCTATATTCCGAGCGCAACAGCTCTTATAAAACAAAATATGTTTTTTCTCGAATAAGAAGAAAAAGTTCAGACGTATGCATTCTCTGGTCATGTCTCCATTCGGCCATGCCCTTGTATGTGGGACAGTTAACATACATAACTATTTAGTATTATGATGCGCGACTGCGAATTTATCATAGAGATAACGTATTCAAATTTATTTAAACTAGTTCTTATAGCAATTTATTGAGTCTTGCAAGTGCATTTGGTGGACTCCTGTAGAGTCTCCACCTGTCCTTATAGCTTCTCCTGCATGCTGACATTTTGGAGAATATAACCTATCCTAATGAAATTGGAAATTAAGCGTTATTTTACAATGGACCAGCTAGCTAAGCCTGTACGCACTGGATTTCTTATCTGAGGATTGCATGTTCAGCTTCTCCACATGTGCAAGTTGGAGACGGAGCAAGGTGAACTCTCTTGTGTTTGTGGTAGTTTTGTCTATTGTGCCATGTTCCAAGTCGTAAGACGACCACCTGTTCTAGTCCGTACAGGTGACGGCAGCTATCCTGTGGCTGTCTAGTTTTGAACAGGCACTTGATGATGGTGTTTATTTCTTTTAGACTGACTCTATTCACCCCTTGGTCTTCTTTAGTTCCCAGATGTGCAGTTCTGTCTGCCTCCATTTCCATTTATTTCACAGTGTTAGGGGATCCACTGTTATATAATTATGAAGCACTTTATGTTTTGTAGTGCTGCTGTGAGGCGAGGTTTATTGGCTGTTGCTGGTTATAAAGTTGATTAAGCATATGTCAGTACAACTATTGGGGATTTTCGGTCTACTGTGCTGCCTATGGTGTGTGCCGCTTGAATGAAGGCTTCCATCTCAACCATGCAGTTGGTGCAGTGGATGCTTGTTGGTATTGCCTCTGATTGCCACGGCCCGTCTGGTCACTGCACGAACGCTCTAGCCACTCCTCTCTTGACTTCCTCTGTTGCTGACCCATCTGTGAAGAACCTTAATCATGCTTCGCTGGGAAACTTTCTTCAAGCATGCCCAGCGTTCTCTTGTCAAATGATACCACAAGAAAGTATGTTGGTCTTCATACTTGAGAGAAGTGATGTCCCGGATCAGTTTTCCAGATTAAACTTTGGTGGATAGTGTAAAAAGAGTGGCTATATATTTCTCTTAATTGATGGTTAAGGACCAAGCTGAGATATTGTACAAAGTCAGCTGCATTCTGCTTGTTGCAGTTCTCGCATATTTATGTGTGTTCCAGAGCACCAGGTCTTAATGGCTGCTTTAGGTGGATATAATTTGTATGTCGATGATAAAGAGAATAACCCGGTTGGGTGATGAAACTCCTCCTTGTGAGACCCGTTGGCGCACTTGTTTCCCACATAAAATGTCTACCGACACACTGGCTATCAGGTATGCCTTGGCTGCAACTACGGGAAATCTTCACAATGAGCTCGTCTTTTCACACATTGTCGATGGCCTATTGATGGTCTTTGAAGATAGCAAGGATCACCTAATGGGCCTTGAATGCGTCTTCTATAACCTGATGTTTCTTCTATCTGTGACAAGGTATTCCGTCAGTGCGTTGGTCTGGAAGCTAAAGGAACCCCATTTGGTTTTCGTGTAATTCAATCTGCGGGAAAAAAAGAGCTGGAGGAGATTCTTCAACCGACAGTAAGTACGACTGGTCGATGATCCCTTCCACCGAAATGCGGCCCAACCGTTCTAATGATGTCTGTGCATATCATCCGAGCACAGGGCCAGGTCTGAGGTGGTAGAAGAATGCAAGCGGCGGGGCAGAATGTGGGGTAATTAGTGGGGTCGTCGACGACTATCAGGTATTTCTCGTCTTACCACGCTTCTATCTCTTTTCCTCTCCTGTCAATGGTGTCATATTCCCAACTTTTGGACTGGCTGTTGAAGTCTCCAACGATGAAGAAGCCACTGTCTCGGACCTGACTGGTGTCTTGTGATAGCATCTTGTCATTGGGGTCGTAGTTGTTGACCAGCTCTAGTATGTTGGTGTGGATGTACTCTGCCTCCTCCACTGTAGCTCTTTATCAGGTCATGACACCTCCCTTCTTCCTTTCTTTTTTTCCTTTCGATCGCTTCTAAATATATGGTACCCTCAGATCTTGAAGGGCTTACCCTCTTGCAGTGTGTCTCCTGTATGCATCCGATGTTGATGTTGTGTACAGTAGACAATGCTCTAACTCTGTCTTCTTGTTTCCTTCTCCTGCATTCCAGTGCATGGTGTTGATACGTGGTTTCTCTTTCGTTCTGGTTGTGGTGGGTTTTCGGCGAGTAGCTATCCAGACCCTTCCCCTTGCTCCACAGGACAAGTTCAAGGGACCACTTGTGGATGGGTTGTATTCCATCGAGGGCGATCACTTTTCTCGTCGTATTGAACGCCGAATGTCATGTTTGGCTATGTTGCCTTTCACAATGATTTTAAAGTCAGCTGTGCAGCCCTGTACCGCCGGCTTCAGGTCTTGTTTTTTTTTCAGGGCTACCTAAACCTTAGCTCATGGTCAATGTACCTTATCTGTTGTTTTCCATTGGGGATGATAGTGGCAAAATGCCATTCACCCATGTTCTGGTAAAAAAACGGTCAGTTGGACCGGAGCTGTTTATTTGTCCAGGCAGCCGGGCTTATTTCACAGAAAGCTCCTATATCTAAAGGCCGTCTCCCTATCCGCCACCTTGAAACCTACTGGGTTTGCGATGATCGCCCCAATATCGTATTTGGGGTAACCTAGCCCATGTTTTCTTATCATTTAATTTCAGCCGAACACAGAATAGAGACGAATAGTATAGTCAAAAGTTATAAAAAATACAGCAACATATGTCGGTATGAAGTTTGGCTCAACAATGCAAACAGGGGTGAATAGAGGAGTGGGTTGGGGGGATTGAATGTGTTAAATTGGATGCGCTTCAACTGATTACCACTTTACGGGAAAGGTGAAGGTGAATGGAGAAAAATTAATTTTAGTTTTCGGAGAAATACGTGTGTGTATACAGTACACAAATAAGCTTCATGTAGCAAGCTTTTTTTAATAACACGCGAGTACGAAGTAACATTTGTATGAAAGAAAATATTAAGAGTGATAGTACATGATCACATGTTTTAGGCCAGTCCCTTCCTCTGAGTCTGGACTTCTCCCGTCTGATGCCCTCTATGACGACTCAGTTCTACCGATACATGGGCAGTCTGACCACGCCCACTTGTGACGAGGCCGTCGTATGGACACTTTTTGAAGACAAAATCACCATCTCAGACGCGCAGGTATTATCGAACAAAGCTACTTCCGGTTGTTGGAGTAAGAAAATATCAATGTGCAGTCAAAAGTGCTTGTGTGTGTTATATTACTGAACTGTGCATGTTATTTTCCATATGCAAATGCTTGCTTTCTAAGTGTTCAAGTAACATTTCGTTTTCAGCTGTGTATCAGAAGCAGTTAACGATTATTTAAGTAACGTTTAAATTATATCAGCTGTCGTCCGGCTATATATGTGTGAGACGCGTGAGTCAATTCAGCGTATTTATTGCAGATGCGTCAGTTCCGGTCTCTGTACAAGACAAACGAGAACGAGACTGCGCACATGGTGCCACTTGATATGAACTTCCGGCCCGTCCAGCCGCTCAATAACCGGACGGTTACAAAAAGCTTTAGCACATGTAATTTGACACGTTCTTTGCAACATATAACGTACATCTAAACGTTTCAAATAACATTGATTTACTTATGCATTTAGCTTCGACATTAACAATGTGAAGTTGTAATATACTACTCAAAATTTGCTAAGGATCACTGTTTATTTTGTTTCGCATTATCTTAAATTTTGGATTACGTTCATTTTAAATTGTTATTTTGCAGGTTTTGATATTAGAATGTGTGTTTTTGATTTTATTTTTATGTATTGATTTATCATTGATGCGTGACGCTGGCTGAATCTAGCTAGGGGTGACTTTTGAAGGTTTTAGTGCATATGTGTCAGAATTGAAATTATTGTAAAAGTCTGCAAAAAGTGAAAGGATCTTTTCAATATCGTGTATGGTTCCCATTGGCATTGATTACTGATTGGCATCGTCTTCTCATGCTTCTGATAAGCCCACAAATGCTGTCTTGTGGGATTCGAACCCATTCCTCTAGGAGGGCTTGTCGTTGGTCCTGGATTGTGATAGGCTTAACAGGGCGTGCAGATATTGCAACCTGAAGCATGTCCCAGACATGCTCTATGGGATCGAGGTCCGAAGACCTCGCAGGCCACTCCATCCTGACGATTGTTTCAGCTTGGAGGTACTCATTGGTCACCATGGGCTCTGTGAGGTCTTGCATTATCGTCCACTAAAATGAAATCTGGGCCTATTGCACCAGCATATGGACGGACGTAAACATCCAAGTCCTCTCTGACGTATCTCTGAGCTGTCATAGTGCCGTTATCAATGATATGCAGATCGGTCTTCCCCTGCATGCTGATCCGAGCCCAAACCATTACCGAGCCCCCACCATAACGATCATGGTTTGCGATGCATACTGGTGCGAATCACTCGTTGCTTATTATCCACACCCGGGTACGTCTATCTGTAAAGTCAACACAGAATCTAGACTCGTCAGTAGGGAGTACTGGTGTCCAGTCATTTAAAGATCAGGTTATGTGATCTTGTGCCCATTGGAGACGTGCCTGGATGTGGTTGCGCATCCATGGAATACGAATGACAGGTCGTCTATCCCTCATGCAAACACTATGCAGTCTGTTCCGAATGGTTTGAGTTGAAACCCAAACCCCTGATTCATTCTGTAATTCATTTTGAAGGGCCGTGGCGTTCATAAAGCGATGACGTCGGGCTTGTACCACGATAAAACGGTCTTGTGCCTGCGTAGTAGCTAGCCCTCTGACGACCTTCCCTGTATCTATGGATAACATCGCCATGAATTTGGTAGCGGCTCCACATCCTGGCTACAACGCTATGTGAAACGCCAAGCTGACGTGCCACATGACGTTGTGACGTTCCTCCTTCCAGCATCCCAACCCACCTGTTCATTTCTTCTAAGCTAAGATGTCTTCTTACGCGATAGTTAGCCATTTCAAACAACTTTCAAGATGAATGATTGAGCTACAAGTGTAGATTTGAAGCATTTTCACAATGTGTTTGTCAAGTGCAAGGCCAAATGGCATGGCTTTTTCGTGGGTATTGCTTTTCATGAGCAAATTAGCAAGCCTGTGTTAACAAAATCGATAAGACAGGTTATTGGTTATGTAGAATACGCACTCATATATTAGAAAACACAAGCTTTTTGTTTTTAATAATAAACACTTCAAATTACACATACTATAAAAAGTGATCCTTAGCAAATTTTGAGTAGTATAATAATCACCATGTACATGTGTTTTATGTATTTAAAGCTGTTCCAGCGTGTTTTCATTGGGGATACCATGGTTATGAGGGTAAGTAAATACAGGATATTGCATTGTTGTTTGGTGTGATAACGTGCCATAAATGCCGATAGAGGGCGATCATTCATATTTTTACGAGCGCCTGCGTGATCAGTAATGACTGAAAGTGATATTTCGATTAATCTCCCTCGTTGTTTGCATTATTAATATTTATTTCGTTATTAGCATACACAAATGTAGTACATTACCTGTGAAAATTATGGTACGTGTACCAAATTTAGAAAATTAACGAAGGTTCGTATTTACAATGTTAAATGTTGTTAACCATATCCATAGAAATACATATGAGCCGCGCTCTGTGAAAATGGGGTTTAATGCATGTGCGTAAAGTGCCGTCCCAGATTAGCCTTTGCAGTCCGCTTTTATGGTATTTTTCGTTTAAAGGAAGTCTCTTCTTAGCCGAAAACCTCTTTAGGCGGAAAGTGTCGTCCCTGATTAGCCTGTGCGGACTGCACAGGCTAATCTGGGACGGCACTTTACGCACATACATTTAACCCCTTTTCACAGAGCGAGACCCATATGTATACCACGACGATTGCAGGTCCCGAGAGCTGGCCGCTGTACTACCCAGAGTGTGGCAGAGCTGCGCAGTCTCCGATCGATATCCCGGATTCGGATGTGCCGGCAATGGTGTTTGACTCCAGCATGGGTCTGGACACCCTGACCTTTATCAACTACGATCAGCCTTTCACTGGAAATGTGTCAAACAACGGCCATTCACGTAGGTTCAGAGTCATTGGGTTTTATATTGCTGTATTGACTGTCACTTTTGCACAAGTCTTCTTAGTTTTAACGTTGAGGGCATTCAGCTTAAATACACTATATTACACTTGTTTCGTAGATGCACAATCTATTACTTTTGATATCAAATTCTAATTTAAATTGCTTTGGCGCATTTCAATATCGGCCGATTATTCTCTTCCACATCAGTTCAAATCGACGTCGAGCCGTCCGCAGGGCTCGCGATCAAGAACGGAGGGCTCGGCGGCACCTTCCGGGCGGTCCATTTCCACTTCCACTGGGGTCCCAGTGACCACCACGGCTCCGAGCACACGATGAAGGAACAGATGTTCCCCATGGAGGTGAGAGAAAATATGAGTCTCGCTCTGCGAAAAGGGTGTTTAATGCATGTGCGTAAAATGTCATCCCAGATTAGCCTGTGCAGTCCGCACAGGCTTATCAGGGACGACACTTTCCGCTTTTATGATATTTTTCATTTAAAGAAAGTCTTTTCTTAGCAAAAATCCAGTTTAAACGGAAAGTGTCGTCCCTGATTAGCCTTTGCGCACTACACATTCTAATCTCGGACGACACTTTACGCACATGCATTTACCCCCTTTTCAGAGCGCGGCCCATCTGTATTGTATTGCCTAAGCGAGCTCGTCTCGAAGTGTAAACATATGATCTGTACTCGCTGATTGCTTTTTATTAATGTCTTATTAAGTGCTGAAAACTAATGAAAAGAACATTTTGATAAGCACTGCTTTGGTAACTCATATACATGTAATTCACTTTATTTGAGCGATGTTTTTTTCCTCGTTGATGTTCAGCCATCATTCCGTTATTCTCTGGAATATTGCTCTACCATAACTTACAGATCCACATTGTCCATTACAATGACAAGTATGGCGGAGTTGCGGAGGCAGCCTCAAAACAAGACGGTCTAGCTGTTGTGGGATTTTTCGTAAATGTAACGTATATAATGTCACATATTGTATCGAAACGCGTATTTTTTAATACATTTAATTGAATATACTGGATCGCATTATTAGTTAGAAACCTCTTGAACGACATTGTGTACACATCGGGTCATACTGACAATAACGTAGTGGCGTCATGATATGCATACACTGCCTGCTAGACTGTGACAATATATTCATTNATTCATGACTGTGACGACGACTCTGTTTCTAAGTCACATGATTTTCGAATCAAGCATGATGCACGGTCATAAGATTTTTTAAATTAAATTATCACTACCGACTTCTTCCGTATCCAAAACTATGCTTTATATGGTACTGGTTGGTGGTTGTTACATTGGGTAATTCCGTATACATGTATACAAGTATAGTATTTCTTGCAGGGTTCAGAAGAAAACAATACTTATTTTTCTACCATCGTCAGCGCCTTGGAACATGTAAAGTTTAAAAGTAAGTAAATAGTAGCTTTCGCTCATATAAGAAAAAAGGAACTGGGCATGTTTGTTCGTTTTTATACTCACTCTAAACTTTGTCCGGATCATAACTCTGTTTAGCATGGATGAGCTATTGATTTAAAATACCTCTCGAGGGTCGTCAGTCGCCGGTATTAGTCAACATTGCAGGACCGTGATCGTAATTGAGACTTCACTTTTTATCCAGTCTAAACTGAACTTAACAAGCAGTACACTGATTTGTTGAAAACATTTACTGTATTATTTTATCTTGCCTCATACAGAAAGCATAACATCAGTGTGATGATCAGGATTAAACTATGGATAGTTCTTCGTTATGATTTTCTGCCTAGTTTGGTAGTCAAAGACGCAGCATTTATTGAGGTTTGACATTTTCGAGTGGCATATAGTTTATCTTATATTTGTATTTCCCAAAGATTCCCCGAAGCACGAAATCGACGCTTTGAGACTAACAGACCTGACAAACAAAGACCTGCGGCTTAATGCCACGCATGGCAAGCACCTGTCGTTATTCCGGTACAAGGGCAGCCTGACCACTCCTGGTTGCGCGGAGACGGTCACGTGGACAGTCATGGAACCAGCAATCAGCATGGGCACCAGTCAGGTGAGGAGATCAGTCGATAGTGTTTCCCACATGAACAGATAGGGTGTAGCGTAGTTCGGTGGAAAAAAGACGCACACAACTCGAAAAAATGTGTCGTGTTCTGAGAAAACTGGGCATAATGCTTGTGCGTAAATTGTCATCCCCGATTAGCCTGTGCAGTCCGCACAGGCCAATCAGGGACGACAATTTCCGCTTTTATGGAATTTTTCCGTTTAAATGATGTCTCTTCTTAGCGAAAATCCAGTAAAGGCGGAAAGTGTCGTCCCGGATTAGCCTGTGCGGACTGCACAGGGTAATCTGAGATGACACTTTACGCACATGCTTTTTTTCCAGTTTTCTGAGAACGCGACACAACTGTTCATTGAATGTTATTTTGCTATTAAAGCCTAACGAATATATCCAGGACTCCTGTACAGGACAAGAGTCATGGTACTTTAATAAATGCCCCCACATTCTGCTTTTGTCAAAAAAACTTCACTTAGGTCGAAAAACTAAACCACAATGTGGAGGTGCGCAAGTTCACATGTAGTTTAACATGTTTGTAAAGTTTCAGCCCTCTGACGGAAATACTATTTGAGTTTTTTGCGACACAATTTAAAACATTTTATGTTGTGCTTTGTCGGAAACATTCGAACAAAAATATGGAGGCGCGCAAGATTCCATGCGTATTGATATATGTCTGCACAGTTTAAGCCTTCTAGCAGCAATCCTTTTAGTTGTGCGCGCGACACAAACAAAATTATGTGACATCAGGGACGGACAGACAAGGGCAAATCTATATGCAACTTTCCCCTTTTAAAGGGAGGGGAGGGGGGGGGCATACAAATATCCCAGCTGACCTCGCACTATTATGTGGTGATGGTATCAGTGAATCAAAGAAAGGGCATATGTTCTAGTGGTCAAATTATTCTGTTACATGTAAAAATAACAGATTGAGCTTCACAATTTAATTATTTTTATTTTCAGATTGCAGCATTTCGTGAGCTGGCGTACACAAGAAAAGGGCCTATCAGCGACAATGACAAGATCTCTAAGAACTTCCGTCCTGTCCAGCCCCTCAACAGCCGCAAGGTGTACATGAGTCTAAACAAGAAGACTACCGGCAAAGTGACCACCACTGCTAAACCTAGAGGCGCTGCCTCCGCCGCTACTTCCGGTCAAGCGTTTATACTCATACCAATTGTGGCCCTATGTGTGTACACGCTGTGATGATGTATAACAGTTTTCTTCATACGAGTACTTTCATTTATTTGTAATAACATTATGTCGGTCGGGAATATTGTTACTAAGTTATTCTTAAGAAAAACGTTCTCTTTTTTGCCGGCAACAGTTAGCACTGCTCAAGTTTTCTCTCTCAAAAGCGTTCGCAATACTTGAGTTGGCGATTGTTCATGTTATTTTTTTTAACGGCCTTCCTTCTCATAACTCTGATTTCAAGACCATCGATGTCAGTTAACGGCATGAGCTGCTCACGTAGTGATAGTTAACTGACTGGAATAGGACCTTCCGTAAAATACGGCGAACATTCACAACAAAAACAGCAGACCTATGTGTATCGTTTCGTAAACAACGATTTGGAAATATAAAACAACTGTTTTCTAGTGCAAACGTTATTTTAATTTGTTTCGCTCATGACAGTCACATCTTTTTTAATTGTTTATTGGGCAGTTTAAAACGAATTTTTTTATATATTTTGGCGATCAAAATATCCCAGAGGTATCATGCTGGAATGAGCCAATTCTGCTTCCCAAAGGTGCACAATTGCAATTGTAATGAAAGCCTGATGCCTCGATTGAATGCTGCTTCTAAAATACAATTTTAAAAGTAAACACGGTACTAAATGGCTACAGAATTCCACGCAGAGATGCCATGTTGACAGATGCAATATTAGATGCATTTGGGAACGAAGTACAATTCTGTTTAAATATACAAATGTTAATATCATTGTTTCATACAAAGGAGTTTACATATTAACCAGACCCAATAACCCAGTGTCATCGTGTTTTATTAAGAATACCTCAATGACTAAACCTAATCTCACAGTGTTGTTTTTTTTAACTATTTGATGATTCATATCACAGATGACCATAAACTACTTATTGAGATTGAATATTAAATAATTAAACTATTCTGTCTTGTTAGTGTTATGATGGTTCAAATGGATACAGGGAATTTACAGAAGCGTCAAAATGACAAACAGCCCGGAACGTTTGGTTTAGTTCAATGATGAGTATCTTCAAATCTACACCCAGCATTTCAAATTGGGTGAGGTTAAAAACACTACAAGATTCATACAAAATCATTGGGACAGTGCATGAAAGTACCTTGCACTGAGTAGGCTTGGTATTACAATCATTGGGACAGTGCATGAAAGTACCTTGCACTGAGTAGGCTTGGTATAACAATCCCGACTGTTGGCATGTCAATATATAAAACCATTTATTCAAGCTGACAAAAAAGACAAAGTTTATTTTAGATGAAAATTACTTTCATATTTGTGTGCGCTTTGAATAGTGTTAACTAAAAATAGTTTGCAGATGAACATAAAACTGGGTTCTTTCTCATCATAAATATTTCTCTTCACATAAATAATATCACTTTAATGCAAAATTGAAAATGAAACAATAACATGTTCAATGGAATATATTATTTATTCAACATCAGGTGAGAATAATCCAAAACAAAGGACAATGTGCATCATATCTACAATGATATACATGCAATCTGCGCATTATAACAACGGTTAATCATTGCACTTTAGATAAGAATTCAATATAACAAAGCACAGAATGCTGAATGCATATGAGTCTCGCTATGTGAAAAGGGGGTTTAATGCATGTGCGTAAAGTGATGTCCGCACAGGATAATCAGGGACGACACTTTCCACCTAAACTGGATTTTTGTCAAGAACAGTCTTCCTTTAAACGAAAAATACAATAAAAGCGGAAAGTGTCGTCCCTGATTAGCCTGTGCAGACTGCACAGGCTAATCTGGGACGACATTTTACGCGCATGCATTAAACCCCCTTTTCACAAAGCGTTGCCCATATGTGACAAGTCCCGTATACATGTATCAAGACGGGAGGTCTCACCAGGATTATAAAACATGATTGGTCGAATAATTAGAGAAAGCAGTGCCTAAACAGTAAGCAGCGTTTACAAACGCATCCACATGTTTCGTGATGACAAAAACAATCGCCGTTATTTGGATCATTATGCCCACAATTGTGTAACAAGGTTAATACTGGTAACCTTTATTTTGTTTCAAATATACAGCAGTTATGTAGCATACTGAACTCAAATAAATCACAGTTCAGTTTAAGTTACAATTTAACATAAAACGTCATAACCATAATTACCTAAACCAAAATACCGGTAGTATTTTTAAATCCAGTGGAAATACCTTCAATTTTATACATATGATGTACATCAATATATACGAGTATTTTTAACAATTAGAAAATGTGTCTAGCTAACATAATGCCAATTTTAAGTTATGGACACGTGAAACTAGTTTATTTTGCATTTTAATGTAATAACTTACATCAGTTTATGCAAGGATACATTTCATTTAGAGATTTAATAACCAGTGTCAGTGTTGAAGTTCAAAACATGAAAAGCAACAGAAGAGTGTCAGAGCTCAAAGCAGGATATTCATAGAAACACAAGTTCAGGAGACACAATGTATAAATGTTCAAAATCGAACATATTGACATGAGCATACAATGTTTTCTTACTAGTATATGTCAAGTGAAAATAACAGTCTGCTCTTCCATTTAAACACACGAGTTTGGGAAACTGTGGAATTGTTAATTATTTCCGTATCCAACAGAATGATTCTACTCTGAATCTTAATGGGTCAACATTGTACAGAGTTGGAACAAAACAACCCCCCGTTATCCACTTTGTAATAATGCCATTAATAATTATAATTTACGTACATGTTTATTACATATAGAGAATATTATGTGAGTTTTGGATAAAGATCAGGTTTATCATGCGAGGCTTAGAATTATGGTAGCGCGAGGCTTGCCAAGCGCTACCATGGTTCGTGCCGAGCATGATAAACTTGATCTTTATCCAAAACTCACATGATATTATATTTATCCTATTGTTTCTTCCCTTTTTTCCATTAATAGTTATCAAATATCACATTTTTAGACGATTTCGTTCTTCCGTAGTTGACAAAAACAGATTTTCCATTTTTTGGAAAAACCCACAAATGATCTAAAAATAGCGATCGTATAAAGCTCAAGTTTATACAATCGTTGTTATCCGATCGACTTTCATCTGGTAATAGGATAAAATTGCATTCAATTCTAATTATTTTATTGCATGTTTTCAAATCGAGAACAATTTTTGTAGTAAAATGCGTACACCTTCAAATAAGTAACATTTACGTTACAAACATTTATAATATTATACGTATATATCAGTCATATATTCCATGCTTGCGTTATTGCTTTTTTAATGTTCCAGTCACATTCACTGTTACCCACAATTACTCAATGAAATACGCTGTACACAATTGGCTATTGACAACAAATATGGCATGAACAATTTCCATTAAATGCCTGCACAATTTCTGCATAATGCTTTCACAGAACATAAAGAGTGAAAGCCTCATCAATATTTGTACACACAAATACATAGACCCTTCAAGTCAATATGACTTATCATTGTTACAAGAATCACTGACACATAATCACCAGGTGAGACACTATACCTCACATAGTACCAACAACAGGACAGCACTAGACGTAAACTTTACTGAAACCTAAACAGATATTTCCTCAACAAGACAAATATTAACTATAGGTAACAGCTTCAAGACAATTTCAAATCTAATTTTGTAAACCGCTCCTTATTAAAAAACAACAAAAACTCAAAATTATATAATATGCATGTTTATACCTTACTTTCCTTCACTAAACACTAACCGAAGCCTGGTCACAGCTTCAAACTTTAATGGGATGAAGTCAACACACAATGTCAACATTAAATCTGCTAGCACTGAATCCCAAAGCAATTAATGAATGTCTTATTGTTACTGACCAACTAAAGAGCAAACCACAAACAATCGCAGGGAATGTTTAAGACAAAAAATGTGTTTCAAACCAAAGTGAAGTAGGGCATAGTTTATACATGTGTAATCTAGAACTTCCATTAGCAATAAAAGCACATTTCCAACATTAAAAGAAGCAGTTTAAATACACTGGCCTTCAACCAAAAATGCATATATTATGTAAGTATGTAAAGAAAGTCCACACATCATGAGAAATCAATATTAAAAATAATGATAAGCAAAGCAGAGTCTACACAGCTGCTTCGAAAATGTGTCGTGTTCTGAGAAAACTGGGCATAATGCATGTATGTAAAGTGTCGTCCCAGATTAGCCTGTGCAGTCCGCACAGGCTAATCAGGGACAACACTTTCCACTTTTATGACATTTTTCGTGTAAATGAAGTCTCTTCTTAGCAAAAATCCAATTTAGACGGAAAGTGTCATCCCAGATTATGCCCAGTTTTCTCAGAACACGACACAAAAGTATGACCTTCAATCATGGCACAAACAAGCAGAGGTGTAAAGTCACTGATATCACAGAAGTATTTTATGGAAAAATTGGGAAATGTATAACATCAATATTTGAGCTTGAACCGTTGGGAAGTCGCGTGTATAAGGACACTGCATGTCCAAATTCAATAAACAGAACCGGTGATTGATGCCAGTAATAAAGATCACTAACAGATAAATAAATAAACAAATAAGGTTGGCAAATAACTATCAATCAGCATAAAGAATAAATGTCTTTCAACTTGGATTAACAGAAAAATGGCACAAAATCTCCTTTAACTCAGTATTTTGGGAAATGTATAACATCAATATTTGAGCTTGAACCATTGGGAAGTCGCGTGAATAAGTCGCTAATTGCTTAATGCATAGTTGTAAACTGAGTCATACATGCCATACATCCAGATTTCAGCAGGACAGTCCCACTTTTGGGCTGTTTGTCCCGATGTCCATATTTGAGACAATTTGTTCCCACATTTGTAAGAAAACTACGTTTTTTCTATAAGATTCCCTTAAAACTCGCTATATGCAAGCTCTACTTGGCTAAAACCCACCATCTCTAATACCTTCATCGCCCCCTTATGGTCCCTATTATCAACAATCAAGGGTGTACAAGTGATGTTGTTAACACCTTAGCAGTGATTTATTGGCCAATGAGGGAGTTTATCAAGCATTCATGTGATGGTGTTTTTATGATAGGGGTCGCTAATTACTATCTATGTATGTATTGTAATGAACTGCGTTTGTATTTTATGGCCCAATCAAGCACAAAGGTACTAGTATACAACCGGAGGTTAAAACACCATGAATAATTGGTCAAAACAGCAATTTTGTATATAAAACAAATTAAATGCAGACAAAAACAAGTTGCCTATTCACATAAATTTACTTTCTTATTCGCCTGATTTTCAGAAAATAGTTTGTTGCATTAATCTGAAGTTAAAGTTATTTGACGATTGGTCAGGTTAGAACAGTGCTTGATGTGCACAAATTGTGTTACATGTGTACATGCATGTTAAATGGGAATACCCTGATATATACCACATTTCACTTTAAGAAGTCACACGCATGGGGCATCGGTTTTTACTTCCATAAAATGAAATTCTAAAACACATTACCGGTAATCATCAATATTGGCCAGAAATTGAGTTTTTGTTAGTGCTACACTGACTACAGACTAAAGAAATGGTGAAATGAAAGATAATTTTTAGTGCCCCGCTTTGAAGTCAAATGTCCCTACATTTTGTATGGAGTGTCTGGATTTGGTGCTGAACAATTATTGCAGGTATGACTGAGTAAACATTTGGTGCTGTTTTACATTCAGTCACACAAACATATAAGTATCACTCTTTAAACAATATTGGTGGTCTCATTACAATGAACACTTCAAGACTAGGCTGCATTAGTTTGTACATGTAACCAACCATTAACATGGACCTTTATGAACAAATCACATCATTATTAAGTATGTGACCCTTATAAGGCCATAATTTGTTTGAAATTAATAAATTTAAGGATATGAAGCTCAACAGGCACACAACTACATAAAAACTGCAGAAGCACATTTCCCTATATCATCACCACATTATGTTGGCATCTCAACCAACATTACCAGGACTTGTGGACTGGTGAACAAGAAAATGTTAAGCATAAATGACACCATGCACTGGGTAAGAACTCTTTCACCACTGCCCACTTCTATCATAAAAATCCCTCAATAAACTCAATAACCATGAAATGACAATTCCCACTGGTACTCTGAAGTCTGTACATGCAGCCGCGAGTTTCAATCTCTTCCAAAACATATTAGCCGTGCTATGGGGAAACAGGTTTAATGCATAGGCGTAAAATATCATAAAAGATTAGCCTGTTCAGGCCGCACAGGTTTATCAAGGACAACACCTTCCACTTTTATGGAATTCTTTCCTTAAAGGAAGTTTCTTCTCTATAAATAACAAGTCTACGCACAAAGCGTCCTCTCTGATTAGCCTATGAACTAAACATGCTTATCTGGGACGACACTTTACATATATGCATTAAGTCCGGCTAACACAGAGACCGGCTCATATGTCAACTTCACGACCTTTTCATCCACTTGGGTCTGAAGTCCCAGTCACACATGTGTGTGTATCACAGATATATGTCTGGACAGCCCGCCCAGTCCTGTTTGTCCTTTGCCTCCCAGTACTTGTTGTTGGACACATATATATGCTCCCCCGTAATCTCGTCCCTCTGCCGTGTGAACCACATTGGCTTGTGACATGGCGGCTCCTCTCCTGAAGAAAACAACACAAACAAATCATGAACAAACTACCTATTTGAAATACAAACCATTACAGTGTGTTCAAGTTCATGATTCACACTCACTGAAATTTTCGCTATTGAAAGTTGTAAAAGTTCAATCCTGTGGAAATACACACAGTTATCAATTCAAGCTTATCAAGACACCCATTTACCGTGCATATGCATGCACATAGACTCACTTCCCCACTTCTTACAAAAATTGTTTGTCATTAAAATGTTTATGTATTAACTTTACTAAAATTCCACATGCCCTCTGACAAATTTATTAATTATAGAGACATAATTTCGAAGATACCAAGTAAAACATTAAAGCTGATTGTTCCCCCACTGTTCCAACATTGTTTAACGTACAAAGCATATGATATTAAAGTGATATTAGACGCATCTAACAGTATATAAGTGTCTATCACAACCGTTGTTTCTTTTTGGTTTTCACTTCATATACACTTATATTTGTTAATGCAGCATCAAAATACTAAAACCACAGGGGGAAGTTGCGCAAAAAAAAAAA
>VMBQ01000311.1:345486-551535 GCA_007657795.1 Dreissena rostriformis | reverse complement strand
CCTGAATATCAATAGGGGTCATCTGCCGGTCATGACCAATGTCCCTATGAAATTTCATGATCCCAGGCGTAAGCGTTCTTGAGTTATCATCCGGAAACCATTTTCCTATTTCCAGTAACTGTGACCTTGACCTGTGACCTTTGACCTAGTGACCTCAAAATAAATAGGGGTCATCTGCAAGTCATGATCAATGTTCCTATGAAGTTTCATGATCCTAGGCCCAAGCGTTCTTGAGTTATCATCCGGAAACCACCTGGTGGACGGACCGACAGACCGACCGACAGACCGACATGAGCAAAGCAATATACCCCCTCTTCTTCGAAGGGGGGCATAAAAAGTGTAGGGTTATGGTTCTGTACATGGCACTTCTTCCCATTGATTTCTACACACCCATGAAGTTTCATGTTGAAATCTTGCATCGTATCTGAGATATAGCCCTAAAAAGTTACATCATACAACAAGAGATGTGTTTGTCAGAAACACAATGCCCCCCTTCTGCGCTGCTTTGAGTTTTTTTTTTTTTACCTTTGACCTTGAAGGATGACCTTGACCTTTCACCACTCAAAATGTGCAGCTCCATGAGATACACATGCATGCTAAATATCAAGTTGATATCTTCAATATTGCAAAAGTTATGACCAAGGTAAAAGTTTTGTGACAGACATACAGACACACACAATGACAGACAGACAGACAGGCCAAAAACAATATACCGCCTCTTCTTCGAAGAAGGGGGCATTAAAACAACAAAGGGCAATAATTCTTATTTAAGAAAGTCTAGGGTTATGGTTCTTGTGCATGGCACTTCTCCTCATTGACATCTATATAGTTTCATGTTCATATCTTATAAAGTTTCTGAGATATAGCCCTGAAAAGTTGTGTGACAGACAGACAATGCCAATTCTATATCCCTCCGCCTTCGTAAGGGGATAACTACATAGTAGTTGAACATATTTTTTATTATTGTATAGTAATGCAAACAGCATTAAAATATTACTAAAAAATTAAAGTCAATCCTGTTTTAACAGGCCTCTCAAGAGAGTTATCAAAAGTGGTCTCTAAATAAAATGGTCTTTAAAAAAACAGACCATTCTGGAAGAATGTGAACCTTCCATTTTAAATGCATGTAGGATTCAACTTTTTTTATTAAACAGAATCTAAATATATTGTTCTAAAATTTGCCATTTTGTTTTCACTTCATAAGTTGGGTCAAAATTACAAGAAATTAGGAAAAGTAACTATCAAATTCATAGACCGATTCTGTGACATAGTTATCTTGTGTAACATTTAAATTATAGCAAAAAATCCATATATTAGTGTATTTAAAAATATCAAACCTTGCAATTTGATAACTAGTAATAATCAAACAAAAGGAAGTTGATATATCGGAACAACTCGGCCTTTCAAGGAAAGCAGTGATAAATTTATGCCTTGTTTCCAAGCTTAGGCAAAATAATTACGATTAAGATAAAGGAAGCCAATTTTTATCAGCGAGAAAGTGTTGTTTTATGGCTTCTTGACAGGAAGCGGCTTTCCTTTGATGATGTCAAGCTGAGGATAAATCGGCGATCAAGTTTGTCCCTTAACGGTCAACAGATTTTCCAATTTTACCACCAAGTGGTCGCCAAATCCAAGATTTGGACATGAAAATACAGAAATATCATCAGTGGTCGCGTAATATAAAATTAAACTTTTGCTTATTTGATATATTTATTAATAACAGTGTTTTCTCCAATGAACAACATTTTACCAAAAGAAATGCCAATTCAATGGATATTAAAATTCCTGCATCGTTGTTAAATTGTTTAATGAGGAGACAACAAAGTTTTTATTGTTTCATCATGATCTGATGAAACGCTAAATATTTAGCTTTAAATTTAAATAAAGTTGATAAGACATTGCTGAAATGTTCCAATTTTAACATTGTTTAAACCTTCTTACCGGCATAGGTATTTTGCTGAGCTCTTTTCCAATACAATTCTTCATAATGCCCCACAAGTTGAGACTATAGTTTGGCCTCGCAGGTATCAGTGTTCTTCTCTGTTTTCTAGGAACCAATGGATCGGTCACCTTGGCAACAGCTGCTTTGGGTCGTACTTCTTCATGGTTGGATTCCTGAGTTTTGCCTCCCTTCTTTTTAGTCTTTTTCTGTTCCAAGTATTGAGCACATTACAAATAAATCAAATAAATGAGTGCATTTGCAATAGTATAAAATGAACAATTTAAACTATACTTCTTAAAATGTTATAATATTGTACTATATGATGAACATACATTAAACATGTCCCAATATTTCTGAAATACTGTCAGACATAGATAGAACAAGAGATGTGTTTGTCAGAAACACAATGCCCCCCTTCTACGCCGCTTTGATTTTTTATTTTTTTTATTTTTTTACCTTTGACTTTGAAGGATGACCTTGACCTTTCACCACTCAAAATGTGCAGCTCCATGAGATACACATGCATACCAAATATGAAGTTTACATCTGTAGCGACATAGAAGTTACGAAATTTTTTCGAAACCTAAATGCAAAGTGTGACAGAATTTCAGAAGGACAGACAGACGGACAGTGCGATCACTATATGCCCACCTTCGGGGGCATAAAAAGATCACAAGAACACTGTAAATCCAATATAACGCGCATATATATATATATGAAAATCTCATATAATCATGACGTCAATTAAAAAAATAATAATTCTGGCCAATATAGATGATAAATGTGTGTAAGAGTTTCATAAACACAAATGTATGCCTTTTTTAGGATGCGGAAAGTGTACAGTTAATTATGGGACAGGGTTTTTCAAATTAAACATGTGCAAAACAGGTAACACAATGTGCGTGCAAACCGCACTGTTCAGATAAAATTTTCACAGGCAATAGACAAGTGAATTTAAATTTTGAATGAATGCAACATTTATACATTATTTTCTGAAGTCCGGGCAAAAACATAAGTAAAAATATGTTTAAAATAGACATGATGCATTTTGCATGTATCTGACTCGTCTGAATTACTCACTCAATTTCTCCTTTCCTGCTACTTTTTCAATTGCACAAAAAGCAGACAATATTTAAATCAATATCATCTACAAATAACAATCCAATGAAACGTGCTTAGAAAACATAAAATTAAAGCTATCAATGATTCAAAAGATCGATAGCACATTAACAGCAACAGCATTAGATCATCAATCACTAATAAACACAGATTATCAAACTTTATCTGTCAAATGACCTAGTAAAGGTAAGCTTTAAATTGATTATAATAAAAGAAATAAATCAATCAGCAAAGCCACATTTTAATTTCAAAACAAGATGTGTTTGTGAAACACTATGTCCCCTATTGCGATTTTGACTCGTATATTTGACCTTTGACCTTGAAGGATGGCCTTGACATTGACCTTACACCACTCAAAATGTGCAGGTCCATGAGATACACATACATGCCAAATACCAAGTTGCTATGTTGAATATTGCAGAAGTTATGGCCAAAATGAGCGATTTTGACCCATATAATTGACCTTTGACCTTGAAGGATGACCTTGACCTTTCAGCACTCAAAATGTGCAGGTCCATGAGATACACATGCATGCCAAATACCAAGTTGCTGTGTTGAATATTGCAGAAGGTATGGTCAAAAAGTAGCGATTTTGACCCATATAATTGACCTTTGACCTTGAAGGATGACCTTGACCTTGACCTTTCAGCACTCAAAATGTGCAGCTCCATTAGATACACATGCATGCCAAGTATCAAGTTGCTATGTTGAATATTGCAAAAGTTATGGCCAATGTTAAAGTTGGCGCAAACCAACAGACCAACCAACCAACAGACCAACAGACAGACAGGGCAAAAACAATATGTCCCCCAGTATATACTGGGGGACATAACCCAGTATATACTGGGGGACATAAAAACATTTGAAACAGAAATGGAGAGTTGGAGAAAAAATGGGAGCCAAGGGCCCAAGACCCACCAGTGTTACATGTATATTGGATTCGGTTTTATAATGGAGCGTGTTATATTGGATTAACAGTCTATTACCCAGCATTTATAACTGAAAAGAAAGCATTGTATTGTATTGTATTTCTTTTGACCTTGCGGTCAAGGATAACCCATGAAAGTGCAAGCACTTATTTCCAATGGGGTCCTTTTTGTTTTTTTTTGCTAAAGAGATAGCAAGCAGGAGAGACAGTATTGAGATACAAGGAATCCGGGTGCGATACCCTAGCTCTTTACGAATAGATCCCTTGGTTCTTTTACGTGCTCAGTGTATAGCACCGATACACGCGAGAATTACCTGGGTTTCATACCAGTACATCTCTAGTTGGGTGGGAAACACTTGAAGCATTTCTGAAATTTCCAGTGCCCCGACCAGGAATTGAACCGGGGACCTCTGGAATGGTAGACCAGTGTGTTACCACTCGACTACCGCACCACCCTGTTAAGCAAGCATACCGTTTTAGCTTGATATACTCCTACAGTTTGCTCTGTATTTTCTGTTTCATCCAGATCAGATTCTGTGCTATATTCCTCCCCTTCAAAGATCTTGGCATCAAAACTGGCATCACTGCCTTGTCGCCTACAATGTTTCAAAAATAACATTTTCTGAATATATTAAAAACAAGGGGTATGTACATTTTTATATTCAATGTTATTGAAAAAAATCCATTTTAATTGGCTAGTACATCTGCATTAAATGCAAGTAAAGCACTTATAAATGCCTACACCTCTTCCTCTTGTAATTAATTCTGTTAAAAAACTATTGGTTTGTGCTGGAGTCATGGTTACCAGGTTACAATCAATCCCCCATTATAGAACAATAAACAGTAATACTGCAATTACCTCCTCAGTTAACATTCTTATCCAATAATTGTTTCTTTGCTGTTTTTTAGAAGTTATTCAAAGTTAGGTAAGCACATTATTGTAACAAGGGAAAAACATCCCCCCCCCCAATTTTCCTGTTTTCTATTTCACTTTTATTGATGAAAATTATTACATTATAATTTTCACATTATTCAAAACATTTCCATGTTAAAATATTCAATTTTTTTGTTACAATGTACTTTGTCAGAGTATTTTGCAATTAACACAAAAGCTCAAGTTTTGTGACCCGTCACCTAGGAAAATCTGTAAAAAAAACTATTCCGCCATACAAATGACTAATTTGAAGAGAACATAACTCAGGCAAATGTGGACAAGTTAGTGTTAAAATATAACTTGCAAATCTAAGGTGATGACATATATTGAATTTAAATTTAATTGCATGACATATGTAACTAGAATTTTGCTCCACAAACATTTTATGCTTCTGTCATAAAAATTGACATTTTCAAGGGTACATAACCTAGAAAATATTGATCACTGACCTTGAAAAAGGTGTGATGCACATCTACACTTTATAGTGATGAAATCTTTCAGGTTTCCATTTAATTGCTTGTAAAATGAAGAAGCAGTTTGCTCCAAACAATTACCACATTTTATGCATAAAAACAGAAAAGTTCAACAGCACATATCCCAGGAAAGTGTGGATCAATGGGGATGAAAAAGGTCTCTTGCACATCTACACTTCATGACGATAACATATTAAAATTTTCAATTAAATCGCATGAAAAATGTAAACTTGCAACATTTTGTGCATGCAGATGAACCATTGAATCATCAAACCAAAAAAAGATTAATTAAACTGGAGAAAGAATTTCAAAGTGGACTCACCAATGGCCAGGTCCCTGTTTGTGACTTGAAAGTGAAATGGTGTCAACAACATCAGGGGCATCAAAAAAGTCATCATCACCATCAGAACCAGACACATAACCATCTGCAAGGAAAAATAGAATTGACATTAAATTCAATGGACAGAATAAAAACAAGGATATCAGTAAAACTGATGGATGCTCCCCGATGATGCTTTGTCGATATATGGGTTAATTGTGTGGAAAAAAGTGTGACCTTGAGAAAATCTATTATAAGCTTCGGTGATCTTGACCTTGACCCCAGTAACGTCAAACCTCATCAAAAGGTAGAGGTCCATGCAAGGTACCTATATGCCAAATATGTAAAAGATCGGTAAAATATTTGAGGCGCTGTGAGAAACTGTAACAAAAGTGTAGTGTGACGGAAGTGTGACAGAAGGAAGAACAAACTGGCAACTATATGCTACCCATATATATATATGGGGAAAATAAAAATAAAAACATTTGATACATACATGTACCATGTACAGCATTTCAACTCACTGACAGTCAACAACATAAGCAGTTTTGTCAAGCAGGCCAAAATTGTTATTTATTATGACTATTAACGCTATAACTGGTCAGCGAAAAAGGTTACAAAGTGGTCCATATAAATCTTACATAAATTAAGCAATGCGGTGTTCAAAATCTACCAGTACATGGTAACAGTAGGGTAGAGCTCTGTTTGACCACTGAGTCTAATTATGTTTAAACTAGCTGCTTTGGTGATGAGCACAATACCCCACACTACCCTAGCCTCGAACATTCAATGGGGTTTCTCACGACATAATTATAGTGTGCCCAATGAGTGTGAAGCCTAAAGATGAACACAAGTTTGACCTGCTTAAATGATGATCCAGTAATCAGCAGAGTCCAGTATACATCTTTAATCACAAGTAAAGTAAATGTGCTTATACTAAAACACTGCATCAAAATTGTCTGTTCTACTTATCAGAATTTTTACAATTCTGTCACAGTATAAATTCAAATACGACATAAAGGATACAAATTTGTGAACAATCCAGATGCCCTCTATACACAAAGTTTTGAAAGTATAAAGGCAGGTAATAATGGCCAAAATGTTATGTTTCTAACCCTGAGGCTGCTAACGTTGTACAAGGCAGGTGATGGTGGGTTTTTCTTACTATACTGTGCCCAATGCCCCTGTAAGTGTAAGGCCCAGGGAAACACAAAGCGCAATTACCTAGTAACAATTTTTCACCTAACATTTTCCCGTGAGACAGGGCTTAATACATGTGGGTAAAGTGTCATCTCCCTAGACTGGATCTTCGTTTACAAGAGACTTCCTGTAAACAAAAAAGTCCATTCAAGTGGACTGCACAGGCTTATGTGAAACACCACTTTACGCACATGCATTAAACCCTGTTTTCCCAGAGCACAGCTCATATCTATTCCCTGTAAGTTTCATTTGAAATAATCAAAATTCCTGAGTGTTGCTTGTACTTGCTTTTATTCTTGATTTGGGGAAAGGGACTGGCCTTCAATTTTGGGGAAAAAATAATCGGCAAAACTGAAAAAAGCAAGCTTGAAATTTGGGGAAAATTGCATTATTTTTAAGAAATATTCCTAGGGGAAGGGGCCTTTCTCTTGGGGTAAGGGGCCCATATATGGCCCTTGCTAAAGAAGGGAAAAAAAGCCCTGACCTGGGTTGTCTGGTGAGGGTCGTATCTTCTTGGCCTGCATCTCGAGTGTGTTCTGCTCCTTGGCACACTGCTCCAGCAGCTCCTGCAGCTTCAACTTCTGGTTGTACTCATGCTCCAACATCTTGTACCACTTCTTGCCATCCGTAGTGGCCAGCTCTAGGAACTCCCCACATGCCTACAATCCAACATGAACATTTGAGCCTTGCTCTGTGAAAAGGGGGTTTAATGCATGTGCATAATCCATTTTAATTTTCCACAGCGATATCTATTCATAGACACACGAACACTTACATGGTACATGAATATGTGTTGAATATATTGTACCACAAAAAAAAAGCATTTTGTATATTGTTTAATCGATGTTTCCAGACCAAATCTACAGTGGGTTTTTTCACCATTTTGGGAATGGGTCGGGTACGTCCCTTTGGTTTGGGAAAAATCGTGGCGTTTTGACCAAAATTGGGAAAGAGCTAACAAATGCTTCAAAATAAATTGATAATAAAATGTTTTCAATACTATATTTACTAAGGGTCAACTTAAAGAGCTGGATGAAAGATGAACTAAATGTTGAGATCTAAAAAAAAAACGGGCCCCGATTTTGAACGAAAAAAACACTTATCTAGCGTTGAAATTTTGGCTTTTGCTATAAGGAAAACGGATTTTTTAGGGGTAAACTTTATTGTATGAAATATTTTACGAAATATTCATTGATTTTGAGTGTTAATGGGGCTTCAACCTTCAAGTACTGAGATTGGTGTTCAACGTGACAATCATCTTATGTAGGTGGATTTTTGTTGGAATTTATTTCAAAATCAATCAATATATGGCAAATTTATGTCTGAGACAGAAAACTTCGCACAGACAAACATACACTGGGACAGAAAATCAGACAGTGTGACTGCTATAAGCAAACTTCNGGGGGGGGGGGGGGGGGGGGGGCATACAAATGTGTTGTGCAAATAGCTTTAATGTCCTGATTGTCTTAATTTCAATATCCTCAAGTTCAATTGTAAGTGACTTAATCACAACTCAAGAGTGACACACTTCATTCAAGAGAAAGGTCAGCACAAAACACATGTACAATTGTATACCAGTCCAATACAGCTTTGGTGTCAAGAAAACTGGATGAATGCTGTGGACATTTAAATGTTCTGATAACATTTTAACAATCAAGCCCTCATGTACCTCATTATTTACATACCATCATTCTCTACATCTATTTTAAATTGCTTTATTGTGATGCAAACTGCGCTCTCAATGTCATTATCACACAAACAAGTAAATTTACTGGTAAGAACAAAAGTGAAAATGGACATTACATTGAGCATTTGATCAATATATATTTATTTGAACGCTAAAAATAGAAGTATTACTTTGAGTATGATGATGTCGATAATTTGATTTTTTTAAAAATATTTTTACGTTCAATAATTTTGTTTATTTTCCATTTGGTTATTCCCAAATAACGGTTAGTACACAAAGGTCAATGAGACCACCACATACCTTCTAAGGATCAGGCCACATTTATGTCTCTAGAGTCACAGTACAGTGTCACATTAAACAATATCCTAAACTGATTGGAAGACCCAATTTACATAGACTTTGATCAGTTCACACAACAGAAGACCCATATAATCAGTGTCAACACTGTTATCTGCACGAGGCAGGTAAACATTTCACAATATATTAATCAGTACACTTCATAACAAACAATACGTAAATACATGTATAGAGAACCCACTAAAAACTAGATATATGCCTTTTTCAACACATCCCTTGAAAATGAAAGTAAAAATGGTAAACAATTTGCAAAAATAAAATATTAATTTCTTTATCGTTTCTGTCTTTAGTATTCATCTAGACCTGAGCTGGTTTATACAAATCAATAGATGAAAGTAGAAGAATACAGCATTAACTACATATAATCTTCAGAGATCACTTTGTCCTGTATTTTAATAATTCAACGTGACCATCTGGACATTAGGTCAAACCCGTGTACACACTTGTACTGCTTTCAATCAATATTTGAAGCCCATGCATACAAGTGCCAGTTCTTGAATGATTTATTAGTGACTTTTAAATAACTTACGTTTCCCCATGATAAATGCAGCTTTTCTTTCCTATCAAACTTAAAAAATATGTAAGGATGCAACAACAAAAACTGGCAGTGGGCTGTGTGGACATATAACAATTTATCATACATGTCAGCTTTAAACAATTCACCCGGGGTAGATTTGTTCGGCTGAAATCAGCTGTAACTAGGTTACTGATACTCCTACATGTATATATATTATATATGAGGTCGATATACTTCGGCCTCATATCGTTAAAGACTATTGTTCCTGCAGCATTGTGCCAACATTGATCCATGTTGAAAGCTATACAAGCTGCACATTTATAGCTTACCACTGATCATTCTCCAAACAATGTTTCAATATGAAGTATGAACATAAATTGCAGGCCAAAAAGAATCATCAAATCTATGTTAAGCGCTTAATCAATATATTTAAAACAATCCACTGTTCACATCAAATGCATATATAGTCTGTGTAATGACTACTGAGTGAAAGTGAAACTAGCATACGGCTTTTAACATGCACATTGCTCGACATAAACTTTAAAATCCACTTGTCCAGACCGTCTGGTGGCATAAAATTTCACTGGTCCAAGGGCTCTTACGTATTTGCGTAAAATACCCATGAAAAAACGCATGACCAAAAATTTTGTTGAGTAAACAAACTCCTGGCTAAATTCAGATTACGCATTGAGTGCAATTTCAAAGCGTATTAGCCATTTATACATGCATATAAATTCATGTAAACATGACTGGTTCCCATCATTGTGTCCACACCGGTAAAAACGTAGTGACATCACCATCTATGTATAGAATGTGGTTCCCGACCTATTTAGTCCTCAGTCAGAACGGTATCATTATATTTTGGCCCACGATTAAGGCCGATGTTGACACAAAGGGCTCCCTGCTGCATTGTTGAGAATCGATAAACGCTTATGGTGAAAACATTTGACATCACATTCGATAAAACACGAATCGCCCAACTTCAAGCATATAATTTTTGCTATGAACATCTCTTGAGTGGCACTATGGAAAAAAAAATTCCTTCAAGCACTTTTTAAATGGCAGCCAAAATACACATATAACAAGACTATTGCCAAGCAATTATGTCCCCTACCGGCTCCACCATTGTCAGAAAAAAATAAATATAAAAAAAATAAAAAAAAATAATGTTGCCTTAGCAACCAGAATTTTTGACGTAGGAACAAAATGAAATGACGTTCATAATGTCCATATTGTCATCTATCCATGTTTCAAGTTTCATGAAAAACAAGATGTGTTTGTGAAACACTATGTCCCCTATTGCGATTTTGACTCGTTTATTTGACCTTTGACCTTGAAGGAAGGCCTTGACACTGACCTTACACCACTCAAAATGTGCAGGTCCATGAGATACACATGCATGCCAAATACCAAGTTGCTATGTTTAATATGGCAGAAGTTATGGCCAAAATGAGCGATTTTGACCCATATTATTGACCTTTGACCTTGAAGGATGACCATGACCTTGACCTTTCAGCACTCAAAATGTGCAGCTCCATTAGATACACATGCATGCCAAGTATCAAGTTGGTATGTCGAATATTGCAAAAGTTATGGCCAAAATGAGCGATTTTGGCCCATATAATTGACCTTTGACCTTGACCTTTCAGCACTCAAAATGTGCAGCTCCATGAGATACACATGCTTGCCAAATATCAAGTTGCTATGTTGAATATTGCAAAAGTTATGGCCAATGTTAAAGTTGGCGCAAACCAACCAACAAACCAACCAACAGACCAACCAACAGACAGGGCAAAAACAATATGTCCCCCAGTATATACTGGGGGACATAAAAATGAAGAACTTTTAAAGTTATCGCAGGATCCAGAAAAGTGTGACAATAAACAAGTTTTACGAGTACCAACCGCTTCCCATTCAAATAACGTGACTAAGCACAACCTGTTAGATGTATTGAAATCCAGTTTGCAATCAATGAATCCACTTGAATCATAATGTAATGCGAAAACTTGCTGCATGCTTGTTTTTCATATGACCGTCACGATCCGTGCCGTCCTGACCGGCAGTCTCTGTCCCGAAAGCGCTTTTCTTTTTGTGACGTATGCCGCAGCATCTGCATGTGTTTTTGTTTTATTGTCATGTAAATAAAACAACAAGTAATGGCGAGCCAGTTAAAAATGGATGCCCTCGTGCGGGTTGGCCTTCGTGGGCCAAGCTTAGAAGATTTTGATCGTTGCTGTACAGTGTGTGCTAAACAGTTGCTTGCCAAATCAAGACGGAAAAAGAGTTTAATGGATGCTTATAAGCCAAGTGCAAAAAAAAAAAAAACAGCAAAACTGTTAAATAAAACAAAAGTGATTGCTTTATTGTGTACAAGACTGCTTGATATAGCAAGTTCACACTATATGTACAATTTGTTATTATTCTGATCCTTTGAACATAAATACTCCTTAAAATTATTGGATTTTGATTTTTACTCATCAATTAAAAATTTCATGAGTGAAATACCCCTCGGTTGAAAAAATTATCTGGAGCTCTGGGCTCAGGTCATGTTTGAATTTTAGGGAGAACGGAGAGCATAGAAGGAAGAACACTTTCACCAACATTTCCAAGCAAACTGTACCAGTCTAGAGACATAAGATATTACATTATCAAAAAAAAGAAAAATGCCCTATCCAATACTTTTGGTAAAAACGATTAAAAAGATTAACACTGAAACACAATTAAACTGTCCACAGCTTCGATCAAGGTTTAACCATTTTCAACTTTAAGATTTTTTGCAGAGGTGCAATTCTGATACAGACATATGGAAAAGGACCTATGAAATACATACAAGTGTGTATGGACTTACATTTATCATGGCATTTGACGTTATCCTGAACATGGTAGCTCGCTCATTGATGACCTTGACCTTGCTCGACACGTCCTGGCTCCCGTCCAGCTGTTCCAGCTCAGTGAGCGCCCTCTGGAGAGCGCTGCCATGCTTGCCAATCAGATCATTGCACGTGTTCAGGTCCTCCATCTTGGAACCAAGGGTCTTAATTGTGGTCTGAATATCCGTCTTGTCAGGCTCTTCTTCATCACTGTCTGTTATTGGCAGCACACAAAATATGGATTACCGTTATATAATTAGGTTCTCACATTCACAAAATGCATAAACTTTGTATGGTTTGCTATGTAGGAGGTCTAAATAAGAATTTGAAAAAAAAAATATTGTCTTGTTTTATTGTTTTAATATAAATATTGACTGATATATACTTCTTATTTTAGCAAACTTTGAAACAGGGGTGGCGAAATCTCAAAAAACTATACTTGTCCAAGGACAACCATTTAGGAAATTTAACTTGTCTGTTGCTGAACTACACTTGTCTGTTAATGCTTATATAAATTATAAACGCATTTATTGTTATACCTACCATTCTAATCAGACCCTATGGTGTACACCTCCACGATAAAATCGTGGCCAGTTACTTAGAAAACTGATGACTGCAACAGTGTAATCATCGTGGAAATTGTGCATTTCATGCGTAATATTGTCAAAACGTTTTGTTTTATTCTCAAATGAGCATAAGTGAATGTGTAATCCGACAAACACTTCCGAATTTTAATAACAGCAATTGCCATATGCAATGTAACTATCCGGCTATGCTCGAATTTGAATGAAGTAAAACATGAGAAAAAACTGATGCTAGAATTTAGCGAACTTTTGGTATTAATGCATTTTAAAATCTAAGACGAACTTTCAATATTTAGATACGGAATGAACGAACAAACCAGTCTGTACACTGTCTTACAGTCGGGCCAAATGTTGTCAACATCCGGTTTTGTAAAACTTAATTACAGCTTTAATACAATGTATTTTTTTGTATTCCTCGACCCGACTGGTTGTCCACGGACAACTTAATTGAAAAAAATCAGTTGCCCAGACAAGCAAATGTACGACTTGGGCAACTCGGACATTTGATTTCGCCACACCTGTGGAATATATTATTAAGGGCTTTTTCTTCCATTTTAACAAAATGCCACATTGAAAATGTAATATTTTTGGCATGAAGAAACTCCATAGTCCATTTTGGGGGAAAATTCTATCATGAAAACGAAATTGAGAAAATATCAATGTTTGTATCATTTGTATTAACCATTAAATTAATCTTTTAATTTGCTATAAAGTCACAATTTACATTTAAACAACTTGTTTTAAGTACTGTGAGTACCATGATGACTTGTCTTTCTGTCATATAAAATATAAATGGGTACACTGTTAGCACTAATAGCCACAACATGAGATGGTGTGACATCATTTAAATATTTAGAAATATGCTACATTCATCTTTATGTAAACTGACATAAATTGATGCAATAACTGTTCAATAATTCTTAATTTAATGAATCATTTCATGTATTCATAAAATTCATGAATCAGGGCCCTCGTTTTGCCGTGTTTGGGGCCAAAATTCGGCCCCATTCCCCCCTTAAAATAGTATACCTTTTTTCCCCTATTTCAGCTAAAAATTCCCCCCTTTGTTTTTTTGTTGTTTTTTTTTTAAATTTTTACCTATATTGCCAGCTGGTATCGTGTTATTAACCTTTGATTAAATGTATATTTATGTAAATACATTAAAATATAGCAATTTTAAGTGTTGAATGGTTGGTGAAAAGATCTTCTAAAATTCCCCTTTTAGCCCAAAACGACGCGAAATTCCCCCTCTAAGGGCCCCGGCCCCAATCCCCCAAAGTGTAGCAAGGGCCCTGTGAATAATATTTTGACGCACCATGTTATAAATGACAAATAGCAATGTTGAAACATCAAGATTATGATTGTAAATGAGAATGCAAAATGAGAGTTCTGTTGACGCTATACGACACACAATAGCTGGTCAATTCAATTATCTGTTAATCATAATGTAAATGAGTCAGCAATTAGTAGATTGCGCTTATTCTATTTCGCACAGTTTTGGTATTTTTCACAAATGCAAAACTTCCATCTATCCATTTGGGAAAACTGGCAGGAAATTTTATCAAGAGGGTGATAATAAGACAATATTCTGTCTTTCGAAACAGAGAGTACATACAGAGCTCCAGATAAGGTTTTGTGAAATTCTTAACGTTACTACCAGATTTTCAAAAAGAATTCTTAACTCTGAAATTTTATTCTTAACGTTACTACTAAGTTTCGGAAAATAATTCTTAACTTTTCTTAATGACCTAAAAATAAATAATAATGGGTATTTTCATGCAAAAAAATAAAAATAAACTTACTTCCAACTTTATTTATACGAGTTCAGATATCTATCTTTTCTGGTTTCAGAGAGGACCTGTACTTAATTTTAAGACAATTCTGCACACTAATAACTGTTTTTAGATTGCATGCCTTGGATGAATTGTTACATATTTTTACAATTCAAACGGATCTCCCCTTCAATCTTTTGAACGATTACCCACGGGAATTGTCCCTTCCACTCGTCCAATGTTTTTTTTAGTTTGGACCCGTCGTGTCGCATTGTTTAGCTTTTCCAACTGTGTCGGCAACTTAACATACAACATCGTATAAGATCTTTTCTATAATGTCTTTCTTTACATTCAACTTCGGCTCACTTTGCGAACAATATGTTAAAAGCGTGTTTTTTTTGCACGCTTTGCAGTTTTTTAGGACGTCCTCTGGGCGCAGCCATTTTTTTGACAGATAGACTGTACACGTTGCTTTTATTGGAAAAAATGCGCCCCAGTTAAACAAACCCGATAGCCATTCTATGTAAGTACAGAAAAGATCTTTAATACGCGAAAAGAACTCAATAAAAATGTATACGAATTGATGTTAAAATAATATTCGTAACTTGATTTTGTAATTCTTAATGGTACGACCAGATTTTAAAATAAATACGTAACGGCCTTGAAAATAATTCTTAATTACGAAAATACGACCCTTATCTGGAGCTCTGACATACGAGTGCATACCTGGCTCCAACATCCTCTGTGCATCTGCCTTTGCCAGTTCCAGAGCTGTTATCCATTTCTGTCGATCAACTTCTGATGTAGCCTTAAGATGGAAGGTATGGTTGCCCCCACTGGATATCACTATTGTACAAGAATCAGCTGTTGTTATGAACGCTGAGGCCAGATTTATTGTGCCTCTACATGTATGGGTCATCTCTGCTTGATTTCTGAAACAAAAATGAAATAAACAATGTGTTTGTCAGAAACACAATGCCCGCTCTGCGCCGCTTTGAACTAAAATTTCTATTTATCATTTGATCTCCCTTTAATGCTTATTACTTCCCTTGAATTGTGTTTTTTGACCTTTCACCTTGAAGGATGACCTTGACCTCTCACCACTCAAAATGTGCAGCTCCATGAGATACACATGCATGCCAAATATCAAGTTGCTATCTTCAATATTGCAAAAGTTATGACCAATGTTAAGGTAGCGCACCTGTAATGGGCACCTTTCCAAATATAATCTAATGTATTATTTTCTTAATCAGCATCATTTCACTGAGCTCAGTGATATTTTTACAAATTTTCTTCTCTGAGTCCTGGGACTCGATAACTTGCAAATCTACGAGTCCCAAAATTGAACGAACAAGTCCAAATATTAAACTATATTATTTTTTAGAAATTTCAATGCATTTTTGGGACTCACATAATTCTAAACTTTGCATCCCCAGAGGTTTTTGTGAGTCCAGGACTCAGGACTCACATGTAAAAAAATCACTGTGAGCTACATGCAAATTTTTAGGTAGGCTTTCCATGCTTTTNTGGAATTAAATGCGGAGACATTTCACTCAATCGGTGGGTAGAAATAATTTAATTTCCAAGCGAAACGGTCAAACAGATTTGTTGGATAAAGTGTTATTGTTAGTAAGTCGGAAAGCGTGTGTAGAACGCCAATTATAAAACGTACTTTAAATGACAGTGCTCCTAACACCCCCAAACGTGCGAAAGTAGATGTGAGCGACACTCAAAAGTAAAAATAAAATTCAGGAGTGAATGGTTGAAAGAATATGAGTGGCTGCAAGTACAGCAGAGTGAGGATGACGATAAGACACTCATGTTCTGTTCATTTGTTGTTTATTGACTGGAATATAAAAAATAAATGTTTACATGTATATATTTGTTAATTTGTTGCTTTTTATATATTCTATCTCAGTAATTTGTTTAACATACAAAACATCATTGACTCTCCTGCGTTATAATTATGACTCATACAAATTTCATTTTGACTCTTGAAAATATGGTCCCAAGAGTCATTGACTCTTGAGATTTGAGGTCTAAGGAAAGCCCTGATATTATATTAAAGTTGCCGAAAAGTGTATGTTTACCTAGAATACTATTGGTTAAGTAGAAAGCAAACCAATTTCGATGTAAAATAAAAACCAAATTCATTGATAGGAAGTTTTCAATACTTGGGACAAGCACTTTCAGTTTGGGACTCACACATCTTTAGTCCAGCGTGTCCCAGGACTCACATATGTTGAATTGTAACCAAGAGCACCTTCGAGCGGATGCCAATGCTCGGCTGTGGGTGCTTGGATTTAGTTTTTTTGACCTTTGACCTTGAAGGTCATCATTGACCTTGACCTTTTCACCACTCAAAATGTGCAGGTCGATGAGATACACATGAAAAAGCAAAAAAAAATAGTTTTTTTGACCTTTGATCTTAAAGGATGACCTTGACCTTTCACCACTTAAAATGTGCAGCTCCATGAGATACACATACATGCCAAATATCAAGTTGCTATCTTCAATATTGCAAAAGTTATGGCCAATGTTAAAGTTTTCGGACGACTACGATGACGACGCAGAAGGCGGAAGACGAGAGGGCTATGCCAATACCTCGGGTTTTCTTCGAAAACAGCCCAGCTAAAAAATCACTGTGTGAAAACAAATAAGTGTGATGGCCAGTGCAGGCCTTGACACTAACTTTTTTGACAGGGGTCCTGGAGGGAACCCTACTTTCAACTTTTGGTGACCCTTACCCAAACTAGGGTTCCCTCCTCTTTTGACATTTAAATTATCAAATTTATAACCAAATTTTGTTTTAGATAAGAAATAAAAGATAATTACGCAGATTCAAATGGTCAATCAATACGAAGTGGTTCTATAAATTTATGGTTCCCGGAGGATCACCCAGCTTGAAAGAACTGGTGACCCTCGCCAAAATCTGGTGTCCTGGGGTTCCCGGGACACCGTTAGTGTCGAGTCCTGCAGTGGAGACTGTGGACTGAGTGGTATCAGGGCCCTCAATCTGTCAAATCCGAGGCCGAAATTCGGCCTCATTCCCCCCCTGAAAAGTATACTTTTTTCCCCTTTTTGGGGGAAAAATTCCCCCTAAAAAAAAAAAAAAAAAAAAAAAAATTTTTTTTTTTTTTTTTTTTTTTTTTTATAGATAGATGTGTCTCATGATTATTATATCTCAATTCTATTTTAATTTAATCTTGTCAAACATACTAAATTATGAAAAAAGCAATGAATATAGTGCAAACATGTACAAATGTTATAATTAGAGAGTAAGTAAAAAATCCCCCCAAAAGGGAAACGCCGCGAAAATTCCCCCTGCTATGGGTAGCGACCCGCTTCCCCTAAAATGGATTGAGAGCCCTGGGTATTTTTGTTGTGACTTCAGTTAAAATTTATGTTTTTTTTTGTTGTAAAAAAGATATTATGAGATGAAGTAAATTTAAATATGATTGTCTATTTAATCATTTATTCAATATATAAATATGGTGTTTACACTGGAACCATTATTCCTTCAGAATACTGGATCTCAGGCTAAATGTCAACACTCAACTGTTTGGAGGTTTTTTGTATGAAATATATATGTATATTTAATTCTAGTCATGCAAAAGATGTCATTCTCCAGTTTTTTTTGTGTAATCTGTCACTCTGACTCTTTCGTAAATATTCACTACGTGCATCAATCAATAGTCATTTTATTTTGGAAAAAAATATTGCCCCACCCACCAAAATATCGTTACCTGTAGTATGACAGCAGTCCATTTTGAAGCACAAACCAGCGCTTCTGATATCCTTTAAGGTAATTAGTCCATTTGTACAGCCAACCTTTATAAGTGGATTGTGGTGGTTTATTTTCTGCCATTGTATTTTCTATACTTCAAAGGAATATTATCACTTTCTGAGTCATGTTTTCCGGTTAAGGCAAATCCACGTCAAAGACATAAATTTCTTCTTCCGCTCCTGGAACTACTTTTCGAGAATTTAACAATATTGGGTGAAATAACAATCGGATATTCGTGTATATGATGCACTACTAGAGCTAAGTTGTTTAAAATATATAAATGTATGTGTAACATATATTCGAAATTACATAAATGATATGTGAGCGGAGCGATATAGTAAAGGCTACAATCCACCATAACTACCAAATTAAGTTTAAAACTGCAGTGTGCACGTGGCGCCACAATATTGCGTTCGTTCCATAATATCTTGTAATAGATCTATCATGATTTACGGCCTATTACGCATGAGAGCCTTATTTGAGAACTGGATCGTCAGGGATTTACTTTCTGATATATGTCTTTTGGTATGGGTGTATTTATGTGTGTTAATTCGTTAATTAATGACAGGACAACAACTTGACATGTTTTTTTTATGTCTTTAATAAAGCGGGCTATACTTTAAAAAGATCAAGAGCTGTACTATACAAGTGCTATGCCCTATGCGTTACAAGCATCCTTGAACTCGCATAATCATAAAAAAAACGCATTACACATTAATGTCTTGAAGTTGACGCATGCGCGCCACGCCCTTCTTCTTCCGAAACAGCACTCCTTCTAAAACGAATATTTTGTTTCGGCGCCTATTGGTTAAGGGGTGAACAAAAACTCTTCAAAGGTGTTCAGTTGGGTCAGGGACCTGGTTGGGTGTTCATTTAAAATTATTTACATTGTAAGTGTCTACAGGTGAATAATGGGGACAATGACAGCCACGGGAGTAAGGGTTTTAAAAACTTCTACTGTGGCTGCCTGATGTTCATGGGGAGGTAGTGAGTTCCATTGGACAACTGTTCTGGGGTAGAATGAGAATTTATAAGAGTCTTTTGATGTTTGTATGTGTCTCAAGCCATGGTTACTGCTGAGTCTGAATCGGCGGTCGACAGGAACAAGAAGATTATCAGAAGGAGCGATGGCAACTACATGGTGGATAATTTTATACAGCATGATTAGACGGAATTTTGTTCTGCGTGTTTCAAGTGTGGGCCAATTGAGGGTGTCTATCGTATGAGTAACAGAGCTTGTGTTGTGATATCTGTTTGTTACGAATCTGGCTGCACGTCTGTGTACTTTTTCTAGTTGATTTATTTGAGATTTTGTATGGGTCCCAGACACTGGATGAACATTCTAATTTAGGCCTAACTATTGCTTTGTAAGCATGATCTTTAACTTTTGATGAGTTAATTTTTAGGATGCGGGGAAGAAATCATTGTGCCTGGTTTGCATTATTTGTGATGGAGTAAATATGTTTATCCCATTTGAGATTACTTTGGAGTGTAAGACCTATAGATATTTGGCATGATTTACTTTTTCAAGGGTGTGATCATGTAGTTTATATGAGAAGATGATATGATTTTTTTTAGTGATGCTGAGGATGTTACTTTTATAAGGATGGGATTGCATTAACCAGTCCTTCTCTCATCGACCAGCAGCTTCAATATCTAGCTGAAGCGTATGGGCGTCGGAGAAGTTGTTGATATTTTTGTAGATGATCTGCAAAAAGTCTCAGAGTGCTATGTTTGATATAACAAGCAAAGTCATTTATGTAGATAAGAAATTAGATAGGCCCAAAACAGTGCCCCGTGGGACTCCGGAGGTTACAGTTACCTTGTCTGACATGGTTCCCTCCAGGACAACAGTCTGGGTTCTATTTTTTAGGAAGTCGGATATCCAGAAGAAAGCATTTGAATTAATTCCACAGTATTTAAGTTTTTATAAGAGGTGATGGAGGGGTAATCTATCGAATGCTTTAGCAAAATACATAATGATGATGTCAGTTTGTATACCTTGATTATTTGATTTGGTTAAGTTTTGGAGGAATGATAATAGTTGTGTTTCGCAAGAACGGTTAGGTCTAAACCCGTGTTTGAGGTCATATAAAATATTATTTTTATCAAGGTGGAACATGAGAGAGCTAGCGATGACATGTTCAAGTATTTTACAGCCAATGCATGTGGGTGATATTGGCCTGTAATTTATAGCACTAAGTTTGTCTCCTTTTAAAAGACTGAGCATACATTTGCATGTTTTTAATCAGTTGGGATTTTTTCAAGAGACAGGGACTTTTTAAAGATTGAAGTCAGGATTGGTGATATTTTTGCACTGCATTCGTTTAGTACTATGCAGGGTATTTGATCTGGGCCAGAGGCTTTGTGGATTTTAAGGTTATTTTATTGTTTAGTTATTCCATTTTCTGTGATGTTGATGTCTGACATGGCTGGATGAGGGCTGGGTCCTTTGTCAGGAATAGCATCAGATGTGGTTGGTGTGAAGGCATCTTGGAATTGTCTGTTTAGGATATTGGCTTTGTTTTGTCGTTCCGATTTAAGGAGACCATTTTCCCTAAGAGGAGGAATGGTCTGGCTTTCTTTTTTTTTAGTTTTGATGTATGAGAATCGTTTTTTTTTTGGAATTCTAGAATGTGCTGGGTTATCTTGTTCTGATATTGGGATGTCAAAGATAAGGTTTTCAATGTATTGCCAATATGAATATGCCTGGCGCTGCTCTTTTTGGATTTGGCTTTTTAGTTTCTTTAGGTGATTGCTTTTACGGTTTAGTTGTTGAGATTTAATATATTGGCGTTTATATGTGTTCATTTTTGTTTTTAATTCTTAAGATACCCAAGGAAGTTTGTTGTTGCTTTATATTAGTTTAGTTGAAACGTTTTGTGATATGGTAAGGACGGCGCCACGTGCAGATATCTCCAGAACGCGTATTCGTGCACATGCTTATCGGACTGTAAAGGCAAAAACTGTGATCCGGGAAGATGTAAATATATATGAACAAGAAAACAGCCCTCAATTTGTGTATTCAACTTGTATGTCAGGAGTATTTCTGTACATGGTTGCCTGGATGACAGGGCAGCAACTTTCCATGTTTACTATTGAATTAAAAATGGGTGAATATGATGATATGGGGAGAGGGCTACATATGTATATAAACAACACTCTCGAAGCCGATGAAATCAAATTGAACACAATTTTAGTGCACACTTGTTCATAAAAATCAAAACAAGCAAGTATGAATCCTGTCTATTGGGACTAGTTTACAGATCGAAAGGCGACTCAGATGAAAAAATCGAAACCTTAGACTGCTCATTGAGGAAGCTTGTAAATTGAAATGCACAAAACCATTATAATGGGAGACTTCAATTATCCAAAAATAAACTGGGAAACTAATAAACTGGCTACAAGACAAATACCTGTTCCAGATTGTAGATAAAGCTACCAGATGGAGAGGGACAAATAACTCAAACCTCTTGGACCTAATCATAACGAAAGATGCGAACGCTATAGAAAACATAGAGTACTAAAGCCCCCGTGGGAAAAGTGACAATATTTCCATTCTTTTCAATATTATAGTTCGTGTGCAAAGAGAAACAAAAATAATAGACAGAAAGAACTACAGGAAATGGAATAACCAGGGCAAACAAAGATGAACTAGTAAATTTTAGTTAGAATGAGCAGCACCTGAAAAGTATGACTGTTGATGAGATGCGGCAAAATTGCTGTTGCAAAATCTATCAATTTGTAGACAAACACTTACCCTTAGGAGCCAATATAACAAATAAACATGAGATACCACTTGGTAAGGAAACCCTACAACTTATAAAGGATAAAAACACTCTCAATCGCAAATATATCCCAACTTAAGACCCGGAAATAAGGACAAAGTAAAATAAAGTAAGAAACAAGTAAACCAATATGACAAGACTGGCAAGAAAGAATTATGAAAGATGGATATCAGAAGAAACAAAAACTAATTCAAAGAAGATTTGGCAATATATAAACTTAAAACCAAAACAAGGCAAGGGATAGAAGATCTGTGTACTGACCCCAATGGCCCAAATCCGAAAAAAGGAGACGAAACAACCAAAGAAAATATATTAGCATACTTCTTTAGTAGTGTCTTCACGACCAAAACCAGCGATCACAACAGCACTCATACATTAGAAGAAAAACAACACATTATTGGACAGAGATTATTGTTAATGGGAAGATGTAAGGAAATTTCTTTCGAAACTAAAAGCCTACAAATGCAACGAGCTGGACAAAATGCACACCTACTTACTCCGGGAAATGTCCAATAAATTAGCAGAACCATTAAGGCATATTTTTCTGTTAAAACCAACAAAGGTTCCAGAAGCATGGAAAAAATATCACCGCTATTGTCCGCAAGGGAAACAAAGCTGTTGCCGGAACCTCAGTCATAGGAAAAATAATGGAAAAAAAGAAATACATAACAATATTACACAATTTATATGGAAAGAAACACATTTTTTTTAAAGACGCTCAATTTGGATCAATAACTCATCATCAGACTGGCACAATATAACTTCTGGTATCCCACAGAGTTCAGTGCTATGTCCACTTCTGTTCGTGATATTCATAAACGACCTCCCAAACACAGTGAAATCCACAAAACTTTTCAACACAATAAAGAGCAGAGATGACATGGTGACACTTCAGAATGACCTAGACCGCCTCACTCAATGGAGCGACACATTGCTTCTTCGCTACCACCCAGACAAATGCGTATAGGGAAATACAACCCAGATCCTACATTTAAGTATAATCTCATGTGCACAGCGTTAGAGCTAGTAAAGGAGGAAAAAGACATAGGGGGTAATAATTGATTCGGACCTCAGCTTCCATGAACATATACAAGAAAAAGTAAAGAAAGCCGATTATATGTTTGCAATAATACGACGAATTTTCAACTTCCTGGTTGAGAAGACCTTAACGCCCCTATATAAGTCACTGGTGATGGTACATCTTGATTACGCTAACAACGCTATTTTATGTCCCACCTGTTTATTATTATTAGATATTATCATACCAATCAATGGTGTTGCGAATTGTATTCCCATTTCACAAGTTAATATATTTGTTGAATAATGGTCATTGTGTATTGGTGAATATTGTGCAGTCACCATAAATGCACAGGCTAAGTTTTATCATCAAAATGGTCACTCTGTTGCACATGTATAAAACATACAATGAATTCAGACAATATTCGCTAAGACTTATTGCACAATTAGTCATATGTAATTCAAACATTATTTTAAATACTAGTATAAACAAATGCGGACCAGGCCCTAATAAAAACGACCCGACATGTTACAATCTTTAAAAGGCGTATTCATTTCAATCCACTAACGCGAATTTCCTGTGAAAATATACAACAAAGCTATATCATAACCAGCCCGTAAAAGAATAGCACAGTTTATGATTATTAGAAATTCTTATTCCAATCAATGGCATTGCACATTATATTCCCATTTCACAATTTAATATATTTGTTAAATAATGGTTATGGCGTACCGGTAATAGTAATTATTGTAAAATCACCATTAATGCACAGCCTATGTTCTATGCTCAAAATCGTCACTATGTTGCACATAAAAAGCGTACAATTCATCCAGAAAATGTTGCTAATATTATATATAGAGTTAAGACTCATAGTACCATTAGTAGCATGTAATGTTAATAGTATTTAAGATATCAACGAAGGCGCACCAGGCCCTTGTAAAACAGGCGCGACTTGCAACAATCTTGAGAACGCGTATTCGTGCGAATGCTCACATGGCTGGCAGGGAAGGAACTGTGATCAGGGAAGATGTAAACATAAATATTCAAGAAAACAGACCTACATTTTTTAATCCAACTGGTATGTCAAACGTATTGAACATGGTTTCAGGGATGACAGAACAGAACAAGTAACATGTTTATATATATATGGGCNCTTTTTTTCGATTTCAAATCTGTTTGCACTAATATTCTACACATAAAATATACTATTAAATTTCATTAAATACTGAAAATGATTTTTTTTGTCATTAAGGCAGGTTTTGTCGCGTCGCGGCCCATATATATATATATACCGGTAATGCGGGCAATACTTTACACAAGATAAATAGTTGTACTCTGTTAGTGTTATGCCAAATGCGTTTGAAGCATCCGTGAATTCGCAGAATTAATGAAAAACAAAAATCACATAACAATAACGTTAATATCTTAATGTATATTTAAGTTGACGCATGCAAGTTGTAAGAACGGCGCCACGTGCAACAATATTGAGAACGCGTATTCGTGCACTTTTACATATGGGTGGCAGGGAATGAACTGTCGGGTTGACAGGACAACAGCTTTCCAATGTTCGTTTTGAATTAAACATGCGGCAATACTTTCAAAAGAACAAAAAACAAGAGCTGCACGATACTACGGGTGTACTACGGGCGTACCCTCATCGTTAGAAGCGTCCATGAACTCATAGAAAGTGAGCAGACACTCATCGGGGCATATGGAGAAAAAATCATATTATCGATTATCAGAGTAACAATTACAATAGTAAAGCCCCAGCCCTATACTCAAAGTTGCACGAAGGAGAGACAACGACTGCAACGATGACGGCACTATGCCAGAAGATCTTGGGGGAAAAACGGATTGGAACCAATCTCTGGTCACCCCTACCGAAAAAGGGTAACCTCAAGCTGTGCAAGAATTACCGGACCATCAGGCATCCCAACAAAGTCATGCTACACATTATCCTCAACCGATTGAAAAGTTAGGCCGAGGAACTGCTTGCTGAAGAGCAGCCTGGATTCAGAACAGGGCGGAACACAGTGGAACAAATCTTCAACCGCAGCTTGTTGGAAAATGTGATTTTCTAGCTGGTAAAAGGAGGATTTCTGGTGTATGGTAATGATGTAGCATTTTTGGCGTTGAAACGCATTTCTTATTTGTTGGCCCAGACTTCTAGTTGGTTCCGGTCTTGCTGTGGGATATCATGGTCCTTACGACTTCTGATTGTGCAGTATAGTAGGCAATCGTCTGCAAATAGGCGGACGGACGACTTTACCGAATCTGGCAGATCGTTGATGTTGCAGAGGAAAAGAAGGGATCATAGGATTGTGCCCTGTGGTACACCGGAGTCGACTGTAGCCGCATTGGATTTATCGCCTTCCACAACAACTTTCATACTCTTGTATGTGGGGAAGTCCTCAAGCCAGTGGTTGACGCCATACTGCTCTAGCTTATGTAAAAGCTTTTATGTTGGACAGTATTAAAGGCCTTACTACAGTCCAGTAAAGCCATGTCAATCTTTGTACCAGAGTCATTGTTGGTGAGAAGCTCGTGAACAGTGGTCATCAATTGTGTTTCATAGGAGTATCCAGATCGGAATCCATGGTTTAAGTAAGAGGGTATGCTGTTATTTTCCAGGTGGGTAATAATAAGTTTATATATGATGTGCTCTAGTAGCTTGCATGTTACGCAGGTTAGGGAAACAGGTTTGTAGTTTTCGGCTAGATTGACATCGCCTTTTTTAAAACGGGTGAGACGAACGCGTCTTTCCAATCACGAGAACGATTTCTTGACTCAATAGATGTTCGGGAAATGTTTGATAGTGCTGCTGCTAACTACTAGTAACAGGCACATGTCTTCAGTATTAGGTTTGGGATCCTGTCTGGTCCTTGAGCTTTAGCAGAGTTGATGTTTCTAAGAAGTTTTTCAACACCAATCGTGGTTATGCCGTGTAGAGGAATATGTATACGACATCTCTTTGTAGTGTAAGGAATATGTGTGTCTCCTGCCTACTTAGTAAACGCAGACTTGAACTGATCAACCAGTAACTGGGCTTTGTCTTTATTGTCATTCACACGTCCACCCATCCGGTTCAGTGGGGCCACACCAGTGCCGTCTTCTCTGCGAGATTTCACATATTTCCAGAAATGGTTTTGCATTATTTTCATCTAGGTGCTATTGATTGGGTTAAACTCGGCTTTCTTACATGTTTTCTTACATTCTCTCTGGAAAGGCGTGTAGGAGTTCCATTCGTTACTTTACTTGGCGAGGACGTATGTAATGTTTCTTCATGGGTGTGAGTGAAAATATCTTCTGCAGTTGTTTTCATTTTACTAAAATAATCGTTAATTGTAACATTTATTTTTGAAATGAAAAATGTAATACTTGACTCTCATGTAAAGTTGTAGTGTAACCTTTCTCTTTAAGCTAGTTAAACTACTTTGCTGTTCCTTTACGAAAAATGTCAACATGCTAATTTGACAACAACAACACATCACAACAAATAGCATTTAATATTTGCTTTACACCTCACTTTTAATCTTATTTGATGTTTGAATAATTGAGGAGACATGTCCAAATACACGGGTCTCTTTCAGAAGATTAACGGGTAGGCACACAAATAATGCCATTCACTTCTTTCTAAATGACCTTGCTTGTAAAGAAAGTATTCTTCATTTCGGATTGTTAATTTTTCGGACAATAGTGCAAGTTATTTTGTAAATTTCAGATATGTCACGCAAAGAAGACATGGTTCTACATATTGTGAGTAATTTATAAATAAACAGTAATTTAGTTATCTTGATTATTCTGTTATCTTTAATAATCATGTGCATGCAGGGTTTTTTTGGCCCGATTTTATAGCCGAATAACTGCTATGTTCCCAATGGCAAAAGGTATACTTTTTTCACAAAATTTGGAAAAAAAATCCAAATTCTTTTCTTTTTTTTTTTTAAGAAGTGTCTAATGATTATTTTATCACAATTTTATTTCAATTACATGTAACAAAGTACATAATAATGATTTATATGATTTTAATTTGAATAATTATACAGAGTTATATCAATATATATGGTTGTACTAAAGTGCTACCAAAGAAGGCTACTGAATTTATTTTCCCAATTTCTTGAAAATGCCGATAAAATTCCCAAATCCAAGGCCATGGGCTATCTTCCCAAAAAGGGGAAAAAAAACCCTGATGGCATGGTTGTGCTTTTTCATAAGTAGATGCATCTTAATTTCTTATTTACTTAGTAAATTACTAGCTGTTATTGAGTATTCTTGAGATGTAATAAAGTTGGAATAATATTTGCAACACATACATTTTTTATTTCTTCACTCTTATGAAAGTAAAGATGATGAAGTTTATGTATTATTTCCTGTTTAAAATTCGGTATTAAAGGTTTACTTAGTGCTTTAACAGAAATCATATGCAGACAAGATTCAACCTTAGTCATTCCAATTTCCGTTATGTTCAACATACATGTGTATTTGTTTTAGCACCTATCCAGAAAATCTTGATTGCAAATAGAGGGGAAATAGCCTGCAGGGTTATCAAAACTGCTCGAAGCTTGGGAATTAAAACAGTGTCAGTATTTAGTGATGCTGACAAAAATGCTCTCCATGTTGCAATGGTAAGTGACAGTCACAGATACAGGAAACAAAAATGGCTTATTTGATTGTACCAGGTCATCTGAATCCTCAGGAAGCAAAATTTATGTCATATGCATTAATATATAAACAGTTTATTCCAAGTGCTATATTCAGGTGTTTGCAAAAAAAGCTTTTGGATATCAACAAAAGTTGTGTATTATTCAGTAAAATAATGTACCAACGACACCTGGAATTTACTTACTATGAAGTTTATTGTTACATCTATTTTAAATCCTCGATAGAAAACATCACAACATTTTCAGGCTGATGAGGCATACAACATTGGCCCTGCAGCTGCCAGCCAGAGCTATCTGTGCCAAGATAAAATCATGAACATTGCCAAAAAATCTGGTGCACAGGCCATCCATCCGGGCTATGGCTTTCTCTCGGAGAACGTGGAGTTTGCAGAGATGTGTGCTAGGGAGGGAATCATATTTATTGGACCCCCTTCTACAGCTATACGAGATATGGGAATCAAAAGGTTTACAACTGTTTTAATAAATTACCAATTTTAATAAATAATTAATATGTTTGGCTTCTTTGTTTACATAAATCAATTGTGTATTTAAGGTTTCTTATGTCAACATCTTGAAAAATGTCACATGCAGTATTTGTAAGTGTACTTTGAATAATCACACTCTATTTGTGAGTTGTTAAGTTGCTAAATTGTTTATTCAATTTCTTTGGTCATATAGTATTTTTACTCATTACAGTACATCAAAGTACATCATGTCGGCTGCCGGTGTTCCGATTATAGAAGGTTACCATGGCGAGGATCAATCAGATGCTAGACTGAAAAAGGAAGCTGCATCCATTGGCTACCCAGTTATGATCAAGGCTGTTAGGGGTGGTGGTGGAAAAGTAGGTGTTACTTACAGAATGAGGTCAAGCTAGTGTTATTCTGTGTTGTCTGTGTGAGATTATGTTTTTTGTCAAGAGTAAACTTCCTTTTTAGCTCACCTGATCATAACAACTCATGGTGAGTTTTTGTGATCATCTTTTGTCGGTCTTTGTTGTACCTCGTGAATAATATATTTTGGGTCATCCCAAACATTTACCGTGTGAACACTCTAGGGGGAACATTTTGTGCCCAATCTTCATGAAACTTGGCCAGAACATTTGTCTCAATGTTATATTGGCGGAGTTAGAACATGGTCATGTTAGGTAAACAACAAGTTCACCGGGTCAATTTAAAGAAAGAGCTTGTGAACTCTCTAGAATTTAATTGTTATCTCAATTATCATGAAGCTTGCTAAATAAATGTTGTCTTGGCCTTGTTTGAAAACATTTCTGGTCCTTTGAAAAATATCCCCACCAGGGGAGGGGGCTGGGCAGTTTTCCTTATATGACTATTGTGACACCTTGTGAACACTAATGAATTCACATTTTTTGCCAATCATCATGAAACTTGCTCAAAACATGTATTCTAAAGATGTCTCAGCCAAGTTTGAAAATGGTTTGGGTGCATTGAAAAACATGGCCACCAGGGGATTTGGACAGTTTTCCTTATCTAGCTATTGTAAACCCTTGTTAACACTCTAGACGTCTAATTTTTTGCTTTTTGCACAATTGTCATACACTTTGCTCAGAACATGTGTTCTAATAATATCTGGGTCAAGTTTGTAAATGGTTCAAATTTGTTAAAAAACATGGCCTCCAAGGGTAGGGGCAGTTTTCTTTATATGGCTTTGGTTAAACCTTGTGAACTCTAGGAGTCACTTTTTTGCCCAGCCATCATGAAACTTGCTAAGAAATTTGTTCTTATGATATCTTGGCATGTTGAGTTTGAAAATAGTTCCAGTTGATTGAAAAATATGGCCTACATATGGGGTGGGCTGTTTTCCTTATATGGCTAAAGTGAAACCGTAAGGACACTCTAGAAGCTTATTTTTCTGCATTAAACTTGCTCAGAATATTTTTTTTAAGTTTGAAGGTGTTAATGGTCTTTGAATATGATGGCTGCCAGGGGGCAGGGCAGTAATCCTTATAAGGCTCTAATGAAACCTTAATTATTAATGTTGAAGAAGTCACTTATTTTTTTGCAATCTTCATGAAATTTAAACAGAACATTTGCTTTAATGATATTTTGACCGAGGTTGAAAATGGTTTCGTTAAGTTAAAAATACTAGGCTGCCAGGGGGCGAGGCAGTTTTCCGTATCTGGCCACAGTTAAACCCTGTGAACACTCTAGAATTCACATTTTATTTCCAATCATGATGAAAATTGCTCAGAAAAATTCTTCTTATAATATGCGGGTCAAGTTCCATTCCCTTAAAAAAAGAGCTTATGGGATTGAATGGCAGTTAGTGTATGGCTTTGGGAAACATGACCTGCTCAGCAAATTTAAGTTCCTGTTGGTCTCAGGTGAGCACCCTAGCGCATTTGGCCTTCTTTAAATTGTTGCTTTGGGTGAAATTTTATGCAATGGGGTATCTATAAGAACCATAATATGAAAAATTCTGGCATGTATGGTAAGAACATGTTATTGTTCAAGATTTTATATGAAAACATTCCCTAATTCAGGGCATGAGAATCGCTATGACAGAAAAGGAGTTTAATGGTCAGCTTGAGTCAGCTAGGAGGGAGGCCATGAAATCGTTTGGGGATCAAGTGATGCTGGTTGAAAAATTTGTTGAAAGGCCAAGGTATGGCTCCCCACAGCTAACTGCTTTAATTAATAAAGATAATACAATTTAGACTTTCAATAATATAATAAAAATCTTGNAACTTAAAAAAAAAAAAAAAAAAAAAATCCAAACAACCTTGTTGATAAGCGAGTTGCATGCACACAACATGGACATATTTGGCTCATACAAAAATTATAACATGTATATATATTGATTTACTTTTTATCCAGAAAGTATGACAAAAAGTTCAATTCAATGTTTCTGATGTTTTCCTCACAGACACGTTGAGGTGCAGGTGTTTGGAGATCACCATGGCAACTATGTGTACCTGTTTGAGAGAGACTGCAGTGTGCAGAGACGACACCAGAAAATCATAGAAGAGGCTCCTGCAGTATGTAGTAAAACTTGCAATTAACATTAGTAGTAATTTGAATAGGACAGTCAAATATTATACTTGTGCAAAATTAATTGATGGTCTTAAGGGGTCTTATTCATGTAAAAAATATATTTGAAATATACATGTATTTCAATTGAAAATATCTTTGTAAAAATGTTGTCTTGTGGTGAAATGTTAACTCATAGACTCATAGTACTGTTTAACAAATTAAGGGATTTAAGTTTAAATATTATGTTGGCAAAATTGCTTAAGAGTAAAATTAAGTACATAATTATACTTGCAATGAGGAAATGTAAGGTAACTGTCAGCATATTTTAATTTGTTCAATAATAAAACAAAATACTGTGTTTGATGTCTGTGTTTGATGTCTGTGTTTGATTTCTGTGTTTGATGTCCGTGTTTGATGTCTGTGTTTGTTGCCTGTGTTTGATGTCTGTGTTTGATGTCTGTGTTTGATGTCCGTGTTTGATGTCTGTGTTTGCAGCCTGGACTGACAGAGGAGACCAGGAAGAAGATAGGAGAGGCGGCCGTTAAAGCAGCGCAGGCTGTCAATTATGTGGGAGCTGGTAGGGGGATTTTCTTGGCAGTATAGGCCGTTCATGCACAAATTGTCACATCATTCTAGTCCAATGTGAGGTCAATGTAATGTTTGAGGTCTATTGATCTTTCAAAGAGTAATTTGCTCAATTCGTCACTCCCATGTATTCAAGTAACTCGTACATTTACAAACCACATATTGCAGCGCATCCATGAGTTAAACTTATATTCTTGTTATGTGCATGCTGTTAGAAGTCTTTAGGCATACACGTAAAGGGTCACTCATGGGTTTCAGATTATGTGCATGCTGTTAGAAGTCTTTAGGCATACATGTACGTAAAGGGTCACTCATGGGTTTCAGATTATTTGAGCCTCGTTCTGTGAAATGGGGGTTTAATGCATGTGCGTAAAGTATCATCCCAGTTTAGCCTTTGCAGTCCGCACAGGCTAATCAGGGACGACACTTTCCGCTTTTATCATATTTTTCTTTTAACAAAAATCTCTTCTTACAAAAATCCAGTTTAAGTGTCGTCCCTGATTAGCCTGTGCAGACTGCACAGGCTTATCTGAGATGACACTTAACGCACATGCATTAAACCCCCTTTTCACAGAGTGAGGCTCATTTCCATTCAAACTCATGTCCACATTGTTTCAGATCGCAGATGTGAACATTATTCCTATTGCAGGCACTGTTGAGTTCATCATGGATAAGAACCAGCAGTTCTACTTCATGGAGATGAACACCAGGCTGCAGGTGGAGCATCCAATCACAGAGATGATCACTGGCACTGATCTCGTGAAATGGCAGATCAAGGTCAGGGGAAAGCACTGACCAACTCTGAACTGAAACGTAAAATCACACTAATTGTTTGTGATACTAGTCATTATATTTTTTCCTATATAGCTATAAGATATTGACACTGTATGTTATTGACACTTTGTTTGTTCAAGCGTTACCAACTAACACACAGCTTATGAAAATGAACAGAAACATAGGTTTTGTTATCTATTTTTTTTGCGTGTTTTTGCCCAAAACCAAAAACTTTCTATTAATTAAACAGATTTTCTGAATGCATGAAATTGCATTTCAACGAAATTATATCGATCCACAATATAAAAAAAATAAGTGTGACACATTTGCAAATGGTTGGCCTAATGGTATGATTTAGTTGCGTATGTTGTTTATATATGAGGTATGTTGTTGTAAAACCAGGTTTAATGCATGTGTGTTCAGCATAGTCCTGGACGCTTATGCAGTGAGCAGGGACTTATCAGGGATGTCTTTTTCAGCTTTTATGGTGTTGTTGCTTCTTTGAAGACTCTTAACCATCAATCCACTTAAAGTAAATTTCCCATCCTAAAGCCAGCTCAATAAGTAGACAGCCAAACCCGACGATCACGGGTTCTATTCTCAGACAGCTACATACCTTGTATGGGGAACGTTCATCAAATCCTTTCTACGGCCATTCAGCTCCTATGTCTGATTCAATAAGGGCATTTGTAAGTTACTTGGCTAAGTATGTGCCCTTAGTAAGGGTAAACCAGCTGACCCAGTAAAAGTGTCAGTTGGTTAACAGAGTGCCGAGATATGACTAAAATACTGTTGAAAATGGCAAAAAAAATCAACTAAACAAACACACAGGTCAGCCTGTGTGGACTGTACAGGCTGATCCTGCAAGATACATGTGCATTAGTCCCAGTTAGCCAACAATGCTCCTCGTATGTCAGGTTGTTTACATTGTTACCAGGTTGCGTCTGGCGAGCCACTTCCTGTCAGACAGGGTGACCTTAAATTGAAAGGTCACGCCTTTGAGGCACGTATCTATGCAGAGGACCCTAACAACAGCTTTATGCCTGGGGCTGGCCCCCTCTTGCATCTGTCTACTCCACCCACAGATGATAAAACACGTATTGATACAGGAGTACGGCAGGGTAGGCATTTTGCGATCTTTCTGAGGTATTTTCATAAAACATGATCACATTGTTCCTAGACATTGGTTTAAAAAGGAATGTGTTTTTGTAATTGTTAAAAAAATTCACAAGCAAAGATTGATTTAATTATTTTCAATTCAGAGATGTTTTTTTTTACTTATTGTTAAATTATATAATTACATTTTAATTATGCATAAGATAGGCACCAAAAACAGTACAAAGTAATTTTCCATTGCCATGTTTCTGAGCATGACCTAAACACTGCCATTTTATTAGCTCAGCTGTTTTCGGAGAAAACCTGAGGTATTGTCATAGCCAGCTGGTCGTCTGCCATCCGCCGTCCACGTCGTGCTAAAACCTTAACATTGGCTCTAAAATCAAAGTGCTTCCACCTACAACTTTGAAACTTCATATGTAGCTGCACCTTGATGAGTTCAAAACGCCACACCCATTTGTGGGTCACTAGGTCAAAGGTCAAGGTCACTGTGACCTCTTATATAAAACTTTAACATAGGCTCTAAAATGAAAGTGCTTCCACCTACAACTTTGAAACTTCATATGTAGATGTACCTTGATAAGTTCTACACCCCACACCCATTTTCGGGTCACTAGGTCAAAAGTCAAGATGAATTTTTCTCGCCACTTACCTTTCTTCCTTTTCTTCTGACAAGCTTTCATTTATTCAAAACTGCACCCACAGCCGAGCGTTGGCACCCGCTATGTGGTGCTCTTGTTGAAAATTAAAATCCACTATGTACCAATTATATCTGTGCTTTCGCACTGTAGGTGATGAGGTGTCGGTCCACTATGACCCAATGATTGCTAAGCTGGTGGTCTGGTCAGAGAATAGAGAGTCCGCTCTAAGGAGGTGTCGAGCTGCCCTGCTGGATTACCAGGTGACTGATGCAAGCTTCAACAAGTGTGTCGTAAATGTTAATTGCTGTACATGTATGCGAAACATGATACATTTTATATGTACAATATAAATAGGAATGATGCATATATAATATGTGCAAAACATGACAGAATATGATAGGAATGATACATATCGTCCCGTTAAAATCAGTTTTTGCGCGGAAACGGATTATGATATTTTCGCATTGTCGTACAGAGCCCGCGTTCAATGCGAAAATTTCTAAGCTCCTTGCAAATCGGATGATATAAATATGCNAATTATTTGTGGTTCATAATGACATTATATTGACGTTATTTGAGGACATGACCTTGTTTTTATCGGAATGTATTATTTTCGAAATCATCCGATTCTATGAACAACGATTCTCTAAAAAAAAAAACATATCAATCAATGATAAGAGAGACGTCTAAAGCGATATACTGTCAAATTGTCAACACAAGCAGTGTCCTTAAAAAATACAGAATCAAGTTTGGATCTTGATGCCTTACATTCAGATTGTTGGTTCTTCTGTTATTCATCCTGGGAAATTATATTTTGATTACAATACTATTTTCTACATTCCACATGAACGAACTGACCGGGTCTGTCAAATATGGTATTACTTTGTTGATTTTTTCTTGCTCCGTTTATCGAACTGCACCATTTCTCTGTAAGCTTTGCTGCTTTTTTGCATCGTTTATACAGATGTTGCAAATTATGCACAGTTGCTTGTTACTAGACATACTGAAATGAGACAAAAACGTGTATACATATAATACAAATACATGTACCCTCAAACTTTTAATTATAATAAATGAGGGCCAGTTTTGTCAATTTTGTTCTAGCGAAAGTTAAACAACAAAAGATTTTATGACAGGAATAGGCTTCCGAAGTTTTAGTTTTTTTCGCCACCGCTATAAATCGATTTGTCAATAGAGGAAAATAGCTTTATCAATCAAAAGCATAATATAATGACACGTGAAGAAGAAATATGACATAAAACACAAAAGGAATGATTGAAGCTTCTGTGTTGAAACGTTACATTCTTTTAATTATTATTTTTAGATTGTCATCAATGTGAAAACACAATACATTTTTCATTAACGGACATTCTGCACCGTTAAAACATGTATGCGCTAAAATATAAATTATTTAATGAAATATATTGATTGACTTACCTTTCTCATTCGAATAAGTCCATTATATTCAATTTTCCGGCTTTTAAGAAATTATCGAAACCCACGGCGTATCGATCAAATGCAGACGATGCTATTTGTGTGTAGATCTACGGTAGTCGAGACGGTTCACAAAATATCTTTTAAAATTATTAAAATAAAATAAAAAAAATTACAACTTCCCCCCACATCGATTTTTCTAGACTTTTTATATGATAAATATAATGCTTTAATCAACATATTTACGCACTCAGAAATTCTGTTGCAATTAGTTTGAGGTCAAAGGGTAGATTGACTGGACTTTTAAGCTCAAGTCCTAAGTCCAAGTATTCATAAATCCCATATATCATATTATCTAAGTGTGCAGTGTAAACACAATTAAGAAACAAACATTCACTCGACATAGTGTTCGGGTAGGGAATCTTTGTGTTGAACAGTGTGCATGAAATGACATATTAACTAATACAAGCCTCGCATGATAAACTTGATCCTCATCCAAAACTCACATAATATTCTCTATATATGGCACAACATCAGTATTTAAGTAAAAGTAAACGATACAAACAGAAAACAGTATATACATTGCTACTCTGTACAGTACAAATGTAAAGAACGTGCTATTATTGTTTAAGGAGTTTGCCAATTGTATTTAAATCTGCACGTTGTATATGATATTTTATAATTTGCTGATATACTGTATATCGAGCTATATTGAATTGTTATATACACATTATTCTGTTGAGTTGAAGTCAATATCTCGATTGTGGTTAGTTTCATAAATAAAGTGTTGTCAATGTCAAAACTTCAATCCCGTTTGTTACGAGATGCATAAAAGCTATTTAACTATTTCATTCTATGTTTCACTTACTTAGATAACACATTGTTTACATCACAGTTGTGTACATGTAGTCATGCAACAAAGATACGTGGATATGCGAACAATTGTAGCCTATCATAATATAACGATACGAAGAATGTTCAACCCCTGATAAAGCATCAACTTCATCCATTTGAATAGAATATTATCAAACACAATTATCATGAAATAAAGTAGACTGTATCGTACGATGGAGAAATGGTATAAATCTATCGATTTTTCTAGTTTTAATTAACATCAAGGCAGTCTGTTTTCCTGACCTAATCGATTCGTAGTATACTTGACTAATCAGGCGTACATCAGTTAATATCTTTAGTATTAACGGCATCGTCTATTACATCGACTGACGAGTCCATTATCATTAGCTTATGTAATTAAAGAGATGTAGTGATGCCGTCATCAATTGGAGTGGCATACCAGTGCGATTGATGGCACAATCAAACACACGTTAAACATGTAAAGCTACCAATTTGGTGGAATAGGTTCACCGATATATTCAACACAGTTCAAATATATGGTCAATACTTCTGTAGTTTGAGAATTAAAAACATCCACACTTAGAAACATGCGAACACTTCCGTTTTATGAGTGTTACAAGTTAATGTTTCGATATTCTTGAATAACTTAGTTGATAGCATCGGTTTTTAATGAGCAAGTGTATGCGTAGCGCGCACAGTATTGTTCATATGTCAGCTGCACAACGACATGTGATACATCAGTTCAAACCATAACATTTACGCATAATTACAAATTGATTTGCATTTCAAGTGTACTTCAGTACCCATCTTCAGCTTCTTTAATTAAATAAATATAACAGTGCCTTTCCAAGTGCAATAATGAAGAAGAAAAAAGTCACTTAAAAGTAGTACTTCTGTAGCGGGTACTCTAACTGTGCTTGTCAAATGTTTTACACAATACACGAGAACTATATGATTAACGTGTAATTCCATATAATTCAGGCTTTTAAGATTATGGATAGTGGGGAAAAATATAGACACAGTCTGCTGCAATTGGCAGCATGCACAGGAGCTAAATGAATATACAGTAATCATTTAATAATGAGGTTGATCGTGATAGATGGATGCAATTTCATTTGAATATCAATGAAGTGCAGTAAACACTTAAATAGAAGTTTCAGAAATATTTAGCAGGATGCATTCCCGCTTAGTCAGCAACTGACAATACAATGATACACATTGATGTTATCGAGATAATGACATTGTTTCCATCTGTTGCATTTCCGTATCAAAACGAACAATGAACAACGGTTTTGTAAAACATCCATATCAACCAGCGATGAGAGTGACGTATCGATGTGATAATCTAATAACCACTTAATAAAACCAAAGAGAAAACGACATAAAAGTGTCCTTTGATCGTAGAACGATTTTATAAAAAGCGATTTTGCTTTCCGATGTTCTTTTAACAAAACAATCGTATATCCCATGAAAGATTTGTATCGATAAGGATAACGAAACGCATGACAACGCAATAATGGCTGAAAAAAACGATGGACAGATTATATAAATGGTTGTGGATGGATCGTGGCAGAATCACTCATTACTCAAATTGCATTAAATACTTGTTTTTTAAATAACGTGTGCTTTACTTTTTTTTAATTGTATTGATAAATAGGTTATTATTATAGCAATTAGACATTAAACTACTTCACTTTAAATAATAAAACGTGATTTTTCGATAAAAAAATCATTTAGCAAAGTCATGTACACGAACCGTTGTCGCAACATGATTTAGGATTCATATTCATATATAAGCCCGAATAGAGTTAAATACCAGGTTAATGATGTTTAAAGGATGAGTTCATTGTAATGACTTTGCCAGCTCGACAAACATGCAATTCCTACTGTAATCATTTGTTGACGCTATACAGAGGGGGTAATCACGTGAACAATAAGCAAATTTGTAGCGAGTAAAGTCAAGATACAGCGAATTTTATACGAATTAAACGCTCATCACTTGCGGGCTGATATGCCTGTAAACTGAGCGCCATTTAAACAATTAAAACAAGTAATAAAGGGCATAAAACGGTGAAAAATACCTGTCTCGGAATACAAGTCGCCATACCTTTTGTCACGTGATTATCCCCTCAGTATATCTGAACTATATTTTAATGCTCATCAATACACCTCGCCCAAGATGTGCAGTACAAATGCACAAAAACACATTTCAACACGTTTTATCATACCGCTACACTGAAATCCGCCTGATATAACACTGCATGATATATTTTGTTATATCATGTTCAACAGGAAGTTCTAATATCAGTCGATGTGTCACATTACTAAGACTTAATAAATAAGTTATATTGAATTGTAAAAATAAATCAGATTCATCAAAGCAAACAAATTGATACTAATATGTATTACATTTAATCCATCGAAAGCAATACAAACAGCAACACACGTATTTTCCAAATAGTATAAATGAATGTGTAAATGCTATTGACGTCATGTTCAACAGGAAGTTGTTAAATCAGTCGATGTTTGGGTGAAAGTCATTTAACTCGGAACGAGCAAATTAATCATTGTTACTAAAATAAAATCAGATTTAACAAAACAAACAATTTGATACCAAGATGTAATATATTATAGACACAAAAAGCAAATTAACAGCGAAACACATATTTTACACATATTAAGCGCAACTGCGCATGACCTCATTAGTAACAAGTCAAACGTCAAAGATCATATTTATTACCGCTTAAAATGCAGCGTCGTAGCAATTTTTGTTCCATTTTTTCTTTTTAAATGTGGACTTAGAGAGAGGTATGATAAGCAGAGAAACATGTTACTGCCTGATCTTTTTGTAATAAAGCCTCGCCGTTATATTATTTTAAGCCTTGCCTGATATATTAAAAAAAGATCAGGCAGTAACCTGTTTTTCTTTACATATGAATGTTTTGACAGTTGAGAAAAAAATGTAATTTGTACTATTTGTAAACACATACACGGTCATTATTTAAATAATATTAAGCACTAAAATCAACCTGCTTTGGTCAACCTTCAATCTGCTAATATGCTTGTCCTGTATATTGGAAGCAACTTTATTGGCAAACTACTATGATACAATATTCTAGACTTAACTTTCGTTATGCACCCAAACTATTTGTTTTGACATTGAGGTTAGTGTTAGGTTTTAAAGTGTTATGGCTTTTCATCCGTTTTGCACTTACCAAATGTACATCGACATAACATATAACGTTATTACATAACACGTCGATTATTTCCTGTCATTACGTTATACTTCATTATTTGGTTTTAAATTAAAAAAAAAATCCCCATACTCACATATTTAAATTAAATTCTGAAATACCTGGAATATATTAATTGTAAACAACACGTTTATTGTGACACAAAGCCGACCGTTCAATCCCTGTTTGGCTTTGAGCATATTATATTTAATAAACACCCATTAATGCCCCATTAACACTAAAATTCAACGAATATTATGTAAAATATTTCGTAAAATAAAGTTAACCCATTAAAAATCAGTGTTCCGTATAGCAATAGCCAAAATTTCAACGCTTGATGTGGTCTGGTCACATAGATTTAACAAGGTAAAAATGCTCTTTTTAATTCAACACATGTTTATTCACCAAGTTAGCGTTCGTGTGTGGTATAAATAGATATCGTTGCGAGAAATTTAAATTAAATATATTGTGACAAAAACAATAGAAAGGCTCTTAATTCACGCCCAAAGTCACGTGGTTTATCTCATAACTGTAACGGTGTGTATTGACTGAAATTAACAATGAAATATACATACATGACGCATTTGCATATTTGAATATTATATTATATGATAATATAATAGTAGAAACCAAATTAAATTGTGTCATGTTTATAATGTTTGACAATATTCATCGCTTGAACTGCGTAAACTTCAGTAACTTGTCACATTAATGAATTCACATTTTATTTAAATTGTTATAAATTTAGTACAGGGACAGAAGGTGCTTATTAAGTATTGTAATAGCTTGTACCTAAATAAGCTACGATTGACTCATTGCATGAACTGTTTAACAGCAATATATTAATGACACATTGATGTTATCTGGACACTTGTACAGCAAATTGCGTGCCAGTACACCATACTCAGTAGACGTGATAAAATGCATCCGTCAGACACGTGGCTATGTAATAATCATTAAAACTGCAGAATACCATTTTATTGCTTGTGTCTGTTTCAACATTTTTATTGCAGTGCACGAGCAAGGAATCAAGATAATGATTACATATTATGTTTGTCGGTTTCCTGTCATCCCATACAATGCATAGTTTTACGCGAAATTCAAACACAGCTTTTCTTTTATCGTTGAGTATTAATATTAAATCGCGATGATGGGAGACAATGTGGTTAATGTCACACTAAACACGAAGAATAATTGTCAAACACAAATAATTACATTATCTAATTATCAGTTAGACAGTGCATTTATGTTGTGTACATCAATCACATGAATTGTAACGAAACAATTGTAAGATTGAAAGTTCTTGAACTTCTACACATGTCTATGCAGAATGTGAATCAATATAACACAACACGTTCTGAATAGAAACCCAATCTTTGAGTAGAATTGGAAAATAGTTTTGATTGGATTTAGTTTAATCTTTTCCATCGAAGTTATCGCCGTAAAGTAACATATTAAAATTCGCTTTTCCTAGTGCAACGTTACACAATCGTAAAAATATCAAGCTTTATCGAGCACGTNTTATTTGATACATGATAGAATAGTTATAGGAATGATACATATGATTTATTTGATACATGATAGAATAGTTATAGGAATGATTCATATGATTAATGCGATACATGATAGAATTATTAAAAATAGTTATAGGAATGATTCATATGATTTATTTGATACATGATAGAAATTTTTTAGGAATGATACAAATGATTAATGTGATACATGATAGAATAGTTATAGGAATGTTGCATATGATTTATGCGATACATGATATAATAGTTATAGGAATGATACAAATGATTAATGTGATACATGATAGAATAGTTATAGGAATGATTCATATGATTTATTTGATACATGATAGAATAGTTATGGGAATAATTCATATGATTTATTTGATACATGATAGAAAAATTATAGGAATGATACAAATGATTAATGTGATACATGATATAATAGTTATAGGAATGATTCATATGATTTATGCGATTGATGATATAATAGTTATAGGAATGATGTATATAATGTATATGATGCATGTTAGAATGTTTACAGAAATCCTTGTACTGTGTGTAATACATGTTTAAATATTAAAAGGAATGCATTATGCTGAAATATGAAATGCATACTCAAAAGTTATGATAATAACAAGTCTTTAGTGTGTTTCAACTTTTTACTTAGTGTTTTTTCAAGTGCTAAAGAAGTATCAAGTGTCCACTTTTATATAAGATTCCCTTAATAAAGTACCCATCTTCCCCAATGCAGGTGCTGGGTTTGAACACCAACATTCAGTTCCTGACAGACCTGGCGCAGCATCCGGAGTTCATGGCCGGTAACGTGCACACTGACTTTATCCCACAGCACCAGTTGGACCTATTCCCTGCGCGTACCACCAGTGGCACCACCATCTGTCAGGCTGCCATGGCGATGGTGCTCAGACAGAAACAGGTCCGCAGGGATCTGGCCAAGAACACACTGGGTGAGCTTCTGTGACTCATGTTGCATGCTAGTTACATAATATTTTATGTGACATTCTGGTCTATTTTAATTGTTAAATTTAAATTTATGATATGTTTTTAAAATTATTTACAGCAATAAACTTAATGATTATTATAAAATGAAATGCAGTGTTTAAAGCTCACGTGAGTGGAAAGTGCTCATGGAGAGCTTTTGTGATAAGCTTTTGTACTCTTATCATTGTGAATAGTGCTTCTTGCATCATCACCCTGAGAACACTCTTGACACCAAAATTATTGTCCAATCTTTGTGAAACTTTGTCAATTATTTTTCCCAATGATATCTTGGATGACATCAAAACTGGGTCACGTGTGATCAAAAACTAGGTCATTAGGTCAAATGGAAGAAAAAGCTTGTTAACACTAATAGTGTTAATTAACTTAATCATATGTATCATATCTATAACTATTCTATCATGTATCACATTAATTATTTGTATCATTCCTATAACTATTCTATCATGTATCATATTAATCATTTGTATCATTCCTATAATTTTTCTATCATGTATCAAATAAATCATATGAATCATTCCTATAACTATTCTATCATGTATCACATTAATCATATGTATCATTCCTATAACTATTCTATCATGTATCACATTAATCATATGTATCATTCCTATAACTATTATATCATGTATCACATTAATCATTTGTATCATTTCTATAACTATTATATCATGTATCCAGTCTATAGAAGTATCATTTATAGTCCTTTTTCATGAAAGTTTGTCAGAACATTTTTATAATTATATCTTGACTGAGCTTGAGAATGGTTCAGGTTCATGCCACCAGGGAGCAGGGAAGTTTTCCTCATATGGTTATATTGAAACCTTGTGAACACTCTAGAAGTCACATTTTCAGTCAAATCTTAAAGAAAATGATTGCAGTACGTTGAAAAACATTGCCACAATTGGGCGCTGCAGTTTTTATCATATGGCTGTTATAAACACTATTGGCCAATTTATTATCCAATCTTCATGCAACTTGAATCATATTGAATCACTCAACTTAAATATTTCCATTATTTCAGATTATTATGTGTATTTTTTAGAAAATCACAAAGTTATAAACCCTTTAAAACAAATAACTCGTTCATTTTAATCTTATTTGACCTTTCATCCAATATACATGGTTGGTCAGGAGCTGTAATTGGAATCTCTCCATTTGATCTATGAGTAATTAACAAGTGACTTCTTGAACTATGTATAGACAGCCTCTTTTGTGTATTACCAGCTACTGACAAACTGGATTGTTTCAGTAGGGTTGTTTTCCATAAATTAATGTAACATTTGAAAATGGTCATATACATATGTGTTGGAAATATTTTCAATTCTAACACTACACGCAACTTGTTTTCTATAGACAAAGAAGGAAATCAAGTATGGGTTATTCTGCAATAATTATGGGCGGAGCTTAATGTTTCGAAAATAGTTCCGAATTAATAAGGAAAATATTGCAGTAAAATGCACGTGCTAAAACCAGCTCTAAAAGAAATGTAATACATGTAGCATGTATATAAATGTAATGAAACAATAATTTGTATATTTGGTGATAAGTGGCATAACCACGCCTACAAAGAATGTTATTGTTAAGAAAACGTTTATAGCATGTCAGCTTTTCAGTAGCATCAATAAACGTGACGTCATTTAGTTTATACGATTTTAGTACTCAATAAAAGTGACGTCATTAGCAAAATATTTATGAATGTAAACAACGTCATATGTTTTTACAATTCAATGATGTCACTAAATAGTGAACTTTGTACTAAGAAGGGCTGAGCATTGAAAAATATAGTTCACGTCCAAAAGCTTGAACCAAATCAACCAGAATCCTGTTAGAATCGAAATAATAATTTTATATGATGGTTTGTTGTCGAATGACCCACAGTAAGGAGTATAGANAAAAGGCGTAACGCATAAACATACTGTGTTGTTCTTTGCTCTTAAATCAAAGGCATACATACGTATTTCCAGTTGCGATATTGTTTTGTCACCGCTGTTGCGGTAACAGCAAGTACCAAACCATGTATAATTGCCTATCAAACTACATACTTTACCGTTTATGCATCCAACTTTAACATCAACAATGCTCCCTTTCATGATTTACACACACGTATTACAAAGTGGGCGAAACGAGTTGAACGTGTTTGCAATTTTAAGACCATCACACAATAAATTATCATTCCCCGGTACAGATAATCTTAAGGTAAATGCAAACATGTTTCTAGCAACGCTTCCAATGGGTACATTGAGGACATTTAACACTACAGTTTTGGCCAAAACATGTGGATTGCGCAAAATAAAATTTATTAAATTGTATAATTATTTACACTTATTAATTGGCCGTATGCTGTACAACTAAATCTCGTTACAACAAAATAAACACAAATAAAACAAGCGAGAAGCATTATGTAAACACTGTTATTATGTTACTGTTTTGGAAGAAGCTTGCTCGCATATTCCCTCGCTGTTTATGCATTTAATTTTAATAGCGTTTATTCTGATTGATACAGAAAACAAATAGTACATTGTATGAGTTTGCTCGAATTGTTTGTTTCCGAAATGGTTTCCGACATACCTTTCTTTTCGCGCTCCTTAAATGTGCAATCATAAAATACACATTGTATGGTTTTCCACAACAACTTCAGACTTTATCGGTGACAATATCGTCTGCAGTTAATGTGCCAGTCTGCACATTGTCATAATACCTTTTCACAGTGGCTACACAACTACGTGTCGAACGTTTAACAAGCCGGACAATTTTTTATTCATTTCGGTTCATTTCATTACCGATAAACCCGGTCAAATGAAAATCGTATTTACGACAAAGAAGTTGAAATTGATCCTATATACAACCAAACATGTCATTACTATTTCCTTCCGATTCCAATAAATTTGCCCAGGACAATATGGATACTGTTAATAAAAACGATAATATGACACTGATGTGAACAATTTTGTGTGGCTAATAAACAACAAACAACTTGAATTGCTAGAAGTGATCGTGAGAAGCTTTAGCCGTGGACGCAAAGGATTAATCACATGTGGTCTTCGCGGACGAGCCATACCATGATAGCATATTGCGATGACATTAGACTAACAATTATTTGTGGTTCATACTGACATTATATCGGAATGTATTATTTTCGAAATCATCCAATTCTATGAACAACGATTCTCTAAAAAAAACATATCAATCAATGATAAGAGAGACGTCTAAATCGATTTACTGTCAAATTACCAGGCCATTAAATCAATTCGGAAAGTAAAGAAAACTGAAGCTTTCCTTAAAGTGTCTTTTAATCGTTGAAAACGATCATATATCCAATGAAAAGATAATAATTATCAGGGAGGACAAAACGCACATCATGCAAATAATATCTGAAATAACGCACTTACATGCAATATTAAAAGAGGGAATGTGATAGTTGTTGTATACTTTGATGTATATAATGTTCAAGCATGACACACTGGTTGACTGGAACGCAGAGAGCATTAACCATTAGTTGATAACTTCTGAACAAACAATAATTTGAACTCATAATACTTGTGTCAAATGCACCGTGTAGTCATGTCCATGTAGCATATAAGAAAAAAATAATTTTGATAAACCCAAACGAATGGGTGAATAAGTTTAACTGTTTTGAAATTTAAGATGCATAACTATAATTGTAATACACTGCTGCCGTCTCGTCAAAAATGGTTTTCCAAGCTCACCTTAACACATCAAAGTTTATAGAAAAAACCAACAGCGAACATATTTTCCTACCTCAATTAAAACAAAATCATTTAGTTAATACTTAGGGAAAAATTTATTTCCAATTAAAGTGATCATGTCGTAAAATACACACTCGAGGTGATTACTGCACATGTGCAATTATTTTTTATGCTTTGAACTTTGTTTCACAAATGAATTAAGTACATATACATTGAATTTGACATCAGTTGTATCGAATAACCGCTTAAGTACATGGATAAGTCCAAGATATGATAGTTACTTTACAAACTATTGATATACCATCAAACTCATGCATATCTCCATATAATTTTATATTTTGCATCAGCTGCACCCGTAGTCCATCGACCTCTTTAAGAGTGAGACGAGCGTTAGAAAAGGCTTGTGGAATATTTGTTTAAACGAAAGGAATTGTATTATAACATACTTAATTCAATCCATAATTACATCAATATTGTGTATGATGACGACAGATGAAGCACCTGCTGATTGTTGTTATAATATATATTAATTGTTATGATAAATATGTTGTTGTTTGGTCTTTTTGTGTGTTTAATATGCTGATAATGCTGCAGTAGGGAAAACTGCTCCGGTTGAATAGCATTGTCATGATGACGAAACTTATTGTGAAGTACTTGAATCACATAGAGATTCATCTGTTGCCAAACCTGGAATATCATCGTTTTAATGTAAGCTCATTGTTGCACATTAAACTCATTCAAACTTGCCACTCTCACACTTAGGTTTTGAACTTAGTAATACTTAAAATATTTATGTTATGCACACAAATAATGTATACGATGTAATATTTACTAAATTGCGTTTGTGCGGAACAGAATTGAAGGATCGAATAACAGCCCATTTACAGAGCTCTTTTAATAAAAAGATCATAAATGGCACTGTATATTGTATTTTTCTTTTGTTATGACATAGCACTCATGAATATTCAGTTTCTTTGTGATAACTTTGGTTGAATCGATTTTCTCTTTTGATTGTTACAATATATGATGCAGTGAAGTGGTAACAGTTGTGTTTGTGTTAATAAAAGCCCAGAACATGAATGTTGTTCTTTTAGAATAGTTAAGTGCACGCTATTTGTGAGCATTATCGAACCACACCACATGACCTCATCGCGATTTCATTAACACTCTTTGATACTGAGGTGTATGCCGGTAGAGATATAGGTTTAAGAAATTGTCCGATGCAAAACAGCATTATTCGAGTTGATCATAGTAATACCAATTTTACAAATAATAAAAGCTTCAAGCACATAATATAACTTGATAAATGTCATCCGAAACTCATATTGTTTCTTTATTTTAATTTCAGATTGGAGGAAGTAGGCTTCACAGAAAAGACGCCCTTTTACCGCGAAATGTCATCATTCATTAACCTCAAATTCTAAAATCCATTGTCCCGAAATATCATTTGAAACAGAACATGCGCGAACAAGCAATTGACATCTATCTAATTTCATTACGCAAACAAATAATCCCTTCTTACATGAAGTATAATTTAAGGTCAGGTTAGATTTTAGGGTTTTAACCGTGTTGAGCTCCTGCATTAAAATCGACATAACAAATATAATTACTACATATCAAATAATCATCGAGTTGTCGTTTTCATCTTATCTGCTGAGTTATACTTCATTACTCAATGTTCTGACTTGTATATGTTCCGTAATAGTGAACATATTCAATACAATTTCAATTCATCAAATCCTAACGGGATACGTAGTACATGGAAAACATCAGTTGCATTTCGCATTTAGACAGTGATACAAAATAGATCAGTACGAATCTAAATGGTTTCAAAGTGAAACAAAACAAATTAAAACTAGAATATATGCATGGATATTGCACAAAACATTAATTCTGATATAGGGCAGACGAAAAAATAAGATACATAGTAAAAAGGAATGTGTTTACACATTTGTATACTCCCGACCTATGAAGTAAACTAACTTATAGACGAGCACTAATATGAGCACAAGTGCCTTTCGAAAAAATACGGCTATCAAACTATTGTTTTAAAATGATGTCCACAAAACTCGCATTAGTAAACAATATATTACATCGCGGTTCTACGATATCATTTAACAGCAGTAGCTTAAGAAGTTAGTTGTTAAGTGTACACGGTGTCCGTATTATTTCACATAACTTCAGATAAACGATGTAATCATACAGATGCACCAATTGAACAACGCATATGAAAATTGGTTCTAACGTGACAATCCGTATATGAACCATTAATTAGAAACATCGTAATGTAGTATGTCATTTATACAGATGTGTCGTTCTAGCACGGTGTTAGCGTACGTGTGGTTTCAGTTATAAGATTCACAAATTCAAAGCAGTGTGTATTGTCTGATTAGGCAATTAGACAAAATTTGCATGTGACTGATAGGCTTTTGGGTAGACACCAACGCACAATTAACCAATATTATGTTCATATTTATTGACCTTTGTTAGCGCATGGCCAGATTGCCTAGGTAGTCACATTAATCTAATTATACTGTATAATTTATGTACTTTTTTACATAATCAGAAAGCAATTATTAATAGTATTTTATGTCATGTTATTTACACCGAGCAAAAACAAACACAGACAAACATTTTATGCCATTATCAAAATAAGGTTAAACACTAAATTCAACCTACTCTACACTTGACTGCGTATCTGTTTTTAATGTCTAATACCAATAATTTATTCGGGACTGTTTTATTTAAAAGCACATTGCGTATCAAACCACCATACCCAGTACACGTAATAAAATGCATACACAAGAAAAAAGTCTATGTAATACTAATTAATCCTGCAGCATTGCTTGTGCCGGTTTTAAAACTCTTGCTGCAGAAGTCAAACAATGAGTTTTACAAGGAATTAAGACAATGATTATGACGTATTATGTTTGTCGATTTTCTATCATCCCATACAATGAAATATTGTCGCGTGATTCGAAAGAAAATTATTTTTTTATCGTTATGTAATTATATTAAATCTTGATGGTGAGAGCCAATATTTTGTATGTTAAAGTATTTTGATATCACCTTATACTGACGCCCGTTATTCTTCGTATGATAGGAGTAAATTTAAGTGAGGTGATGTTTTTCTGAAGTATTTAATAGTGTCTTTATGCCGCTCTAAAACACGAACAAATGATTTTTAAATGCCAATGTAGTATTACATAATTTGATCGTCAATTAGGGAACAATGTCATTGAATATGATGTGTTCATCGTTCACATGAATAAAAGAATCGTAATGACGTACGATATAACTGTTCTCTGAAATATCTGTATGCATTTAGTTGCATTATATGCATTTATTTAACTAAACGCGTTATAAATTGAAAACTAATTTATGGGTAGATTTGGAAAATACTATTTCATATTCATTTATCAAACTTCATTTTTAAGAAGTAATGTTTAAGTTGCACAGTAAGATCAATTAATATGAGTATTTTTGGGGTATTAGTAAACCAGAGACCGTTTTATGTTTGCTTTTGATTTTTTAAGTGTTCTCTTTTTCATCCAAAGCATCAAAAACAGAACTACATCAATCACAGTAAGTCCATATATAATGTATGACAACGAGTCAATGAAGGCACTTCGTAATTTTCATTGTTGTTGAAATAAATTTAACATACAATACAAAGTTGTAGTATCCAATGTTCAGAATACACTTATAATGCATACAGTGATATGTTTGTTGCATTGTAATTGTTTGTATTCTTTTAAATATGAATCTACTCAAAACGTGTTTATGCTCCAGCTCTTCGTATGCTAGTTGATTCGCTATTACGCTGACACCAATGTTTGGTTTAATGAGCGGCTGTCAAAGGAATATAATTACATCGAATATATAATGAATGCTCACATCCAAACAAATAGCTCGTTCGAAGCGGACGTTATAATGACAGTCATAAACCAAAGCCATAATCTACACATTGCGTGTGAAACCAACACAGTAAGAATGGGTAAAGCATACGAATGATGTTTAGATTTTACTATCTAATCAAAGGCATACAGAAGTAGTTCCAGTTGATGTATTGCGTTGTCAACGCAATTGCATTAACTTCAAGTATCAAACCATATATGTTGGCCTATCAAATTACATACGTTTACGTGAATGTCTTACTAGTTTAACATGAGCATCGTTTGCTTTCATAAAAAAGCACATTAAATACAAGCGAAAGCCAAGTTTAAGGATTATGTAATGTCAAGACCATCACGCAATACATAACCAATCTCCGTACAGATATCGTACATTTTTCTTAAATTCATGTGTTTATTAACTCCAGCCAAGTCATATACAAACTTTCCCAGAATTACAAAACTTATAAAAATGATGTGCATCTCCAAATATTGGATATGCTAAATACATTTTATACAGACGTGTATACATTTGAAAGAAACATGAACAACATACATGTACGGCGTTGGTAGTTTTGAAATGTGATAAGAAGTCCGTTTCACATAACAGCATATGCATTTAAAATATCGTGTACAACATGAAAAAGATTTCGCGATTATCATCAGACAGAATCAACAATTTCTAGCCGTTCATTCAGTCGACCACTCGATAACAAGAAATGGTGCATGTCACTTCAGAAAAGACTCCTATTATTCTCGTGTCAGTTTGTCGGTAGACTATGTCCCCAGGAGAAGTACAATAGCTTATCGCAAATTATGTATAACACAGAAGAGTCAAAATAAGCAGACATGCGGCTTTTATAAACGATGCTATTTGTTTAACTTGTCGCTATCAACAACATAACCAAGTTGGACTTTAAACGGGTAGATGGTATTAATCACTACAACATATGACATGTATCTTTGTAACAATTGCGTCTCTGAAAGTAATATTGTTTAATGGTAAGTTGTAATGGTCACCATGTCTTAAGTATAATTCTTTTTTTAACAGACACAATCTATGTTATATTCAGAAATCTAAAGGTATTATATACATTGTAGAGCCGCTAAATGCGTTGTATACACGATCTATCATGTAAATGGTGAAAGTGTTAAAAATAGCAAAATATTTACTCGTCCGAAATATGATTATGTATTAAGTTAGGGATATGGTTAATTAGCAAAAAACTATCTTGTTCACACTAGTAGATACCAAAACTGTTCATAACGAAATAGAGAATGTTTTATTTTACTTCTTCTTTGAAACCACAACAAGGTTGTCAATCATGGTGTAAAGGCAATTGAAATGGCAAGAAAGTATAAACACGGAAATTACTGTACTGTATTTGTGACATTACTAATGCGAACCTTGGCCTGGTTGCTAAAACTTTAAGCTAACAGCCGTAAATATTTGAATTGCGTTGTTTATGTAACTTACTTGTAAACCTTGTAATTCATGTGTTAATTGTAAACAAATTTTAATGCCATAATATTTAACATATGTTTATATTTTATATTTCCAACACAGACTAAATTGTAAATTATGATTGTATATATCAAACATAGGTAATTTTAATACCATAGATTAGATGTTAACTTATATATGTGTTATTAATACCTTGTTGAGCGCAAAACAAATTCACATGGTGGCGTTGCTTTTTACGTAAATGGAAGTATCGTCTTCAAACGCAGGCATGATATTAAAATAAATAATGTAGAATATATATTGATTGAAGTTTTTTCCCTCAATAAATATATCCATTCTTTTTGGCGTGTGTTATAAACCGCCTAGTGCGGATTGATCTTTTATGCATTCGATTAAAGATTTAATAGCACTAGCCAGACAAGCTGCTTACTACTACTGAGACGTTCTGTGAGAGGATATAACATACACACACTTTTTATTTTCTTCGTGCAAATTCGTTCTTTGCACCCACTCAATCTGGATTCTTGCCTGGTGACTCGACTGTCAATCAGCTTAAAAATATACATAATACATCTTGCAAAGCCTTTGACAATGGCCTTGGGTTCAGAGTTGTAATTTTTATATAAGATTAGCAGAAATTCGAGCAAATATATTATCACTTTTGTCTAATTATTTTTCAGATCGTAAACAAAAAATAATCGTACCGCTAGCGCACTCTGCCCCTATTGAACTTCTCGCTGGTGACCCCAAGGCACTATTGTAGGACCACTGATGTTTTAGTGTGTATAAAGGAACTTCTCATTGACATACAAGCACATATACATTTATTCGCTAATGATACCAGTATTTTTGTGGAAGTAAACTCGCCAAATAAAACTTCAGCGGTATTGCAATGATATATTGATAAACTATCAAGCTGGGCTGACAAATAGTTGTTGTACTTTAACTACTCAAAATCCGAATCAAAGATTTTATCTCGTAAAATGTAGATACCACCTCATCCGTCATTAACAATGCAAAACGTAAATATACCCGTTGTTGATGTCCATTAACATTCAGGTGTTTTTTTTTCTGCAATGACTGTACTTGACATACGCACGTATCTTTCATAAAGGAAAAGGCATGGCACGAGTTCATATAATGCGTCGTTTAAAAATAATGCTTGATAGAAACACCCTCGAGAATATATATGCTTCGTTTACAAGACCAATCCTTGAGTACTAAGACACTGTTTTTGATAATTGTAGGCAATATCAAAACGATGAATTAGAAAAAAACTCAAACCGAAGCCGCGCAAATATAATCTGGATGCATACGTTTAGCCTCACTAGAAGATCTTTATAATGAGCTTGGTTTGGAAACTATCAGTCAACGTAGACGCAAACACATTACAATATTAATGTACAAAATGAACTCTAACAATGTGCCAACCCCGCTGATTCCATCCATTCCTTCAAAAGGCTAATTGACATAGATCGACCGATACGAAATCCTTTATTTTCATACGGTGAAAGACGCTCTTGAATGTTACACACTTGCCTAACCCAAGGAGAAATTGTAGCTCCTTAAATGAACATCTTTTTAGACGCAATAGTATTACATACCCGTTATGTCTATGTGGACTTCAAGAAACGGCGTCGCATTACTTTACTCGAATGAACTCAGTATGAACATATTTGCCGCGAACTTGTAAACATAATATCCATATAGTGCGTCCCCTGCATAAAAGCTATGTGGACACAACACTCCTGAATACTTAACCATTACTAAAATAGCTGATGCAGTTCACACATTTATGATAAATAGTAAGCGATTGGATTGGTAAATATGCTACAGAACGACTCTAAACCCTCTTATGTTCCTTTTTCTCAAACCAAGTCTATCAAAACATATTTTATTTTAGTCCCAATCCAGTTTTACGCTCTCCCGCTCCGACACCTTTCAAATGTCAATCTTTTACTTTTCACAAATGAAATTATACTCTGAGTTTCTTTCTTGTTTATAATCATTGTTAAATCGTTCAAAATCCAACTGTATGCGTCTTACAACATGAAACCGTATTTGAATAGGGAGAAACAACTATAAAAGACATCGTCTTTTGTTCTAATTCAGTTCAAACATGTACTTATTATAAATGTTGTTGCATATTATTATATGTTAAACATTGAATATTTTTTAATCAATATGTTTACACTAAAACGAATTACAATTCATCACCATTTGAAAGAACATCATATTTAAGACTATTTTTTTCTTACAAGGTTAGGGCATTAATATACGCTTGAACATAATTTATGACAGAAATATACATTTATCAAATGTTATCGTTGGTACAAAATATGTGCCCAGATGTATACATTTGATTCAATGACAAATAATTTATAGATCACCCTGCATAGATAACGGTGTTGTGCGGTGGAAGACGTAGTGCAGTTAATGTAGATTAGCCAATTTATGGTGAATTTAATTGTTTAATTTGAAAGTTTTCATTTTTATTTCAATTCCAAAAATAACGTAATATATCACATGATGCTCGTTATGTTGATGTTGATGTTTTAATCAGTGTATCTTTAGCACAATGATGATATTACACACTTGCCAAATACAATGCTTGTCTCATTCCCCGTGATACATTTAACACGACAGTAATTGCAACTCACTTGTATAAGCATACAATTCATCTAGATATTTGAATTTGGCTGTTCTTCTCTTCAATCATAGTTTCTCAAACGCTGACGCCACAGCATTAACGCCCTAGTGGCGCATAATGCAATGTAATGTCTTTTTTTGAGTACGCATCCTTTTAATCATATACAAGGACGAGTTCGTTTATTGTAAAGTGTGCAATGTTTTCTAAAGATCATATGCAAGCATTTGAAAGATCAAATGGAACACCTCGTGCCAGACTGCATACAGCGGTATCTTTGGCAAACGTGACGTAAGTAAGCGAGTCTGTATATTATTTGTGTTAAACATGTTTCTTCTCATGTAGGCAAGTTGCATGCTTGTGTTGTCTTCTCTTCGATAAATTATGATTTTAGTTGATCGACATCTGTCCATGAACTATAATTACATCGAAAATAATTATGGAGTCTCACATCCATGGTTCGTTTGAGGCAGCTCATTAAAATATGTATTCCGAGGTCTATGATCGACGCTCTGAGTGTTATAAGTTTACAATTACAAAGAAACACAGCATGCCGATGTTATTTCTTCTTGAGTACTTATATTCCTTGTATGAACTATTTTATTTGTATGTGGTACGTTGCATAACAAAGAATATATCCCTTAAGCAAACGATGTATGGCTTAAACATCAATTGGAGTATGGTCCATTTAAGATACGTTGCACCACCATTTTCTATTACATTTCTTTTTGCGAATTAAAAAAAAAACAAGTTGATTTTTTGAGACTGGAAATATTATTCTTTATTCCGTTTAAAATTACGATCCGATTTAAAATAATTGTGTAATATATTGATACCAATATTAAAAACCATTTGATATCGATATACACAGTTAAACTAGGCAAACAATGGTTTTGCTGCAACATACGCTTTTCATGTGTGATTTCAAGTTTGATTTGTATCCATGTTAAGTCTCAATTGCGTTTGTCAATATGTTATCTTTAAACTTGAACAAAAAAGTCACATGCAAAGGACGAATAAGAAAACAGAGTAGAAGTGGCTGGAATTCATATTTTGAATAAGCTTCAGAAAATGTACATTTTACAAAAGAAAGCGCATCCTTGTAGATTTCAAACAAACTAGGCTTGTCAATTTAAAAAAGTGAAACTCCAGCTGCTCCAGCAGTATTGCATTCCTCTTATACACACGTTCGTGGTCCTTTATTTATGGCAAGTGACAATTTGCCAAAACAGTACGGCACACTATGAAACAACATAAATACATAGTTTAAAAACTAACTACGTCCACACACAGTTATACAGGCCAACATAAATTAACCAGAGAACATTACATATATTATTTAAAGGAAAAGCACCTTCAGCATGCTCTACCTAAATGAAGTACTTCGTTCGACCGATAAATTCCATTACGACATGCAATTGGAATTCCATTATCTAATCAGTTTTTCAGTAATACATGCACAACATAAATACTGGGCTGTCTGGCAAGTTAAATCACTGTCTGGTTTATTGACTAACTATAATTAAAGTTTATAATTAACAATATTGTGTTAAGTAAACCTTCAAGCAAGCAAATTTACATCGAAAAAGTACTTTATTAAAGCTGGCCGTCTTTAAATAAATTTGAATGTATTAAAAATAGGTAACTAAAATAGACATTTAAACATATAGAACAAACATATTTACCAATAACAGTATATTGAACAATTCCTAACGATTTTGTCGTACACTAAATTGTTGTTAATAGCGATTTTTATCTCTGAAACAAGTTTATAATGCAAGAAGTGAACAAATCCTAGTGCTCCTTTTTATTCGAGACAAATGCGACGCATATTTAAGGTATTCTTCATTAAAATGAACTAAATAAAATCTTAACATGTGAATCAATGAATACGTAATATATTAAAAATAATTAAATGCTACTAAGCGTTCCAAATTTTAACTTATAGGATATTGTAGATATTCAATTTAACATAAATGTTGGTGCTGTTGTCGCTCTCTTCGGCAATGCAATTATAATCAATGTATTACTTGTCATGTTGTTTTATTTTTAATGCAATACACGTTTGTAATTAGAATTATACTATTAATGGCATTTGTACGTTAACATACTACAAACGTTCCTCGTAAGAGATGACAATGAGGGCTTCCAAGTTTGCAGTTGGATACAATAATATAAGTTCACATTAGGACGGATACTAGATAATACATTTCTGAAGTGAACAATTTCAGACATGCTGCATTCGACAAGCGGTGTGATCAAATTAAACGTAAGAGGGAATTCAAAAGACTGTACTCTTCATTAGATTTAGTTAACCTTAGTTTGGCTCTTTTGAGCAAGTTCACGGAAATGATATGGCTGATAATGCAGCGAGAAATAAATAACTTATCCCTATATACGGTGTTTGTATAACAAGGATTGTTTGGGAAAGCATCATTGATTAACGGAATTAAACTGATACCGTGTACTCGCGATCAATTTACAAGACTTGCAACTTGTTATCAATAGTCAACCAAACAAGACGGTATGTTGTTTATGTAATGCAATTATTATTATCCGGGTTTGCTACATTTGTGTGTGTGTGTGAGGCTCGGCTAATATTTAATCGATGAATACGTTTATTTTTGGCAATATGCATTACCGAATGAATGTAATTGAACTATATACACCGAAAGGTATGGATATGATGAATTTATATTTATGCGAAAGCTAACTAGACGAGATGTTATGAAAATAATTGGAATGTTAAATAATACAAGTACAGTGTCATAACCTTCTGCGATAAATTGCGTTTTATTGAAGATAGGTGATAACAATGTATCGCATCGGCAGCGACACGCAATGCCTCAAGTACACCAATATACAGACACATGTTAACTACTGTGTCACACTAGACACACTTCAAAAACTAAGCCCGTGTTGCAGTCTTCTTTTCTTCATCATTAATGCATGTTATTGAGACACGTAGTCAATAATAAATAGTAAACTTACGTCTAAGAATGTTTGTAAACTGTAATATCTCAGAAAAAAAAAGGGTAATTAAGTTTGGGAAATTTCTGTTTTCCCAAAGTTTTTTTTCCGGTGGCACTTTTTAATAACAATACTATTTATACTGACCGATTCCATCAACGGCTGGCGAGTTTGCCTTAGGATATATGTCAGAAACAAGAGCTTAAATCTTCAATTATGCAGGCATTCTTACATGTTAGAGCAAATGATGCGAAAGAAAGACGAATGACATATCGACAAAATCATAGTTTTAATTAACATAAAGCCTGCTGTGTTGAACTTGGTGATGGAAATTCCATCACTTCAGCTGAGTATACATCAACACGACTATTAATTGAGTACACTGTTATATTCATGGTTAAAATTAATTAATTAAATGACCTCGGCATTATGGCATAGATTATAAAATATAATCGATGTCAACATGCTGCAAAATAAAAGAACGGCGTTGTTTGGGTGATTTTTTTATAATCGTGGTGTTACTTTGATGTTCTGTTGGCGTTGTACTTCCCCGTTATGGTCGATCAATAATGCTTTTAATGTCCCAAGCAGCAAAGTGAACAGTTTTATCCGTTATATAATAGAGCATTAGTTCATTTTATCACATGCTATACCTTGTTTTCAATGTAATACAGACATTACGTATTTTTGTTATATTACACGTGTGTAATACAACATTTTTAAGCGTTTTCATTGGCTACAGAATCAATAACTAACCAATTGCATGGCTTTATTTTGGTGCAATGACGTCGTCAACATGAAATGACGTCACGATAGTAAACAACTGTCAGATCTATCAGCATTTGTTTGGTCAATTAAGATGTATTTTATTTAGTTTAAAAGCCTGTGATAAAAAAGATCTGACACTCGTTGTCATATCATACCATACTTTATCAAACACGTCCAGGAAATTCGTTAGTAAGCTCGCCAAAGGCTCGATTACTAACAAAATTCCTGAACTCGTATGGTATGACAACTCATGTCAGATCCTATATATATAATATGTAATACGTTTTCAAAATTGTTAATATTAATCCGCTGATTCATTTTCTAAAAGAATGAATGAATAAATAAATACAAGAGTTGTGTAGAATAATTATAAGAAACATGTTAAGTATCATTTTATATATTAAGGTCTTCATAGCATTTGACTGCACTTAACGATATTTCCAGCACATGTATTATGCATGTATATGTTAACACCGTGAAGCATTAATTTTCAGATATAGCAAACGGCACATTTTGCCAATCTATGTGGGATAATAAATAAACAACTATCAAATGCTGCAATTTTATCTCTAAATATGACGCTGGTGGTGAATGTTATCGAATGATATTTTGAATGACAAGCCGTTTTATTAAGCTAAACATTTGGTCCAAGTTATCACACATATTCAAACATTGCTAGAGGCAGTTAGAGAGAAGTCTAGACTCGGGAAAAACAAACCGACCTTAAGATGCAAGCATCTACAGACGGAAAAAGATACTTCTACATATAGCCCAAACAATATTCAGCAAACATAATTATCATACGAACACACTTTGTAAATAATTGTATTGCTATATGAAAACGTCTTTTGTAAATCAGTCTTTTAATCATGTGTTCCTTTTTATATAACCTAGTACACTAAATATTAAAATAGCAGTTAAACTCATTCAAATCCAATGTATCTTCTCAAACTTAAAAATGCAGTATGTTACTTTGTATCAACTTAAAGTACTTTTCATGTTATACGAAATGTAAAAATAGATAATTGCAATTTTCTAACTTCAAACGGAGTACAAATAAACATTCTCCGTAAATATTTATTAAAGACACGTTTGAAGGACCGTTTCCAAAGTCTACATTAAGGAAATGTATTACGAAAGTCTTTGCCGAAACATACAATTAGTAAACAAGCATATTTGGCCTTTACGAAAGTACAACAAGAATTCCCCCCCCACCCAATTAAGTACTGTATTCCATTTATATTTTGGACAAGATTTATTAATTCAGTGGACAAAATGGCAATATTTTGATGAGACCGGTCCCTTAGCTCTGCGGAAAAGGCGTTTGGTGTATTTATACCGATAACATTATTCCTTATGGGAAAATATGATCTAGTCTATGACTTATAGCAATTGATTTGGAGCTATGAACCAATGTTTTTATGGCATGTTCTCCAAAACGTCAGATAGCAGACTGAAGTATATGTTGTTCGTCTACCGTAAAAAATAACAATATAAAGGTGACTTTAATTATTTAATCTTTAATACTAAATCTGACAGTCCCTAGGCAGTGACCTCAGTTTTATCAACTGTTTTTTTTCTGGTGTCCCGTACCGAAACCGCGTACAAGCATGCATTCCTATGATTAAACATGTTCAGTATGTGTCAACGTACTTTTGTGCACACTGCACTTTCAAAAATTCTGCAGTCATGTGAGTCAGACTTACGTTGTACAAAGTAGAAATATATGTTTGCATTTTGTTCAATTGACGGCGCACAATTATCATTGCCTTTTTTTCTGTATAAATCGATATAATCTGAAATCCGATTTGGTGGCTGTTTTCGGTTGGAGGAATCGCATGCAATGCTGTTTATGCGTGGAATCATGATAAATAGCAATCGTGTCAGTCTGTGAAAAGATTTTCCCAGAACATATATACGACACACCATCGGCTCTATACTTAAAGTACAAGTTAACTATACAAACAGAATAAAGTCTATACATTGCTGCTCTTTGTTTTACATGAATTTGTCAGTTGTATTTAATGCTGCCAGATTTAAATAATATTTTACAATTTGTTTATGTATTTGTATTAAGACATATTTACGTCATTGTATTTTATATACAAATTATTTCGTTGAGGTTAAGTTAAGGTCTCGATTATAATTAGTTTTCTAAATACAGTGTAGTCAATGTCAAAACCTCAATCCCTTTGTTACGTGATGAATGGTAATTATTTTACTATTTCATTCTATGTTACATTCACTTAGATGAACACACTGTTTCATCACATGTTTGTACATGTATTCATGCAACAAAGACAGGTGGATATGCGAACGAGTATAGCTATTTATAATATAACGAAACGACCAATTTGGAATCCCTTATTATGCATCAAACTGTTCTAATGTTATAGAATACAATAAACACAATTATAATCATATTAAAGTACACTTAAGCGTAAGAAGAAGTAATGTTATAAAAGTATCGATGTTTCTAGTTTTAATTAACATCAAGTCAGTCTGTTCATCTAACATAATCGATATTTAATGTAAGTGACTGATCAGGCATACGCCAGTACAAATCTTGTGTATAAACGGTATCATCCATAACATCGATTGACGAATCCATTATCATTAAGTTAGGCTTATGGAATTAAAGAGATGTAGTGATGCCGCCATCACTTGGCGTGACATGAAAAGTGTGATTAGTTACACTATCTAACGCAATTACATTATTTATAGAGGCAATTGTGATGGCATGTTTTCACATACGATATTCACCAACGTTCAACTATACAGTCTATACGTATGCAGTTTGTGCACTAGATATAACCATCATCAAAGATATGTGAATACTTCTATTGTATAGGTCTTTAACAATTTAGGGTTTTATTTTGTAAGCATATGCATTTTATGATCTCAGTATTTTTGTAAATTGTAACGTGCTCTCTTAAATACATGAACACTATATAAATATTGCATAACTCCCTATAGTAACGGCTTCTATAATTAAATTGTGGGAAACAAAAAATAGCACAGTATGCTGTAATTGACAGAACTGGCAGTAGCTGAGAGTTATGCATATAAAATATTCATTTAATGATGAAGTTGATCATTATAGATTAATGCGATGTTATCGTAATAACAATAAAGTGTAGATCATACACTAGTTTCAGTCATATTCAGACGTATGCGTTAATGTTTAATCAGCTACTAACAAACCCATGATAGACAATCATGTTAATTGACATGTTAACATCGAACATATAATAAATGCTCACATCCAAAAAACAGAGCTCGTTTGAAGCGGACGTTATAATGACTGTCATAAACCAGAGCCATAATCGACACATTGCGTGTGAATACAACAAAGTGAAAATGGGTAAAGCATACATATGTCAAATGATGTTTTATCTTTTGCTATCATATCAAAGGCATAATTAAGTAGTTCCAGATGGTGTATTGTGTTGTCAACGCAGTTGCAATTACTGCAAGTACCAAATCATATATTTGGGCCTATCAAACTACGTTAACGTGTATGTCTTATTATTTTATCATGAGCAATGTCTGCTTTCATAACATACACGCAAATATAACCAAGTGTACGCAGAGCTTAAGAATTATGTAATTTCAAGACAATTACACAATAAATTGCCAATTCCAGTACAGGTACATAATATGTTGTTTTTTTTATTAATTTGTAGGTAAATTCCAGACAAACTCTTTTCCAGAATCACATAATTGATATGAATGATTTCCACTCGATCTCCAACTATTGGATATACCTAATACATTTTAGTGTATCGTTAATACATTTGAAATAAACATGAACGAGATCCGGCGTTGGTTGTTTTTAAATGTCGTAAGAAGTCGATTTCAGAATACATCAGATGCATACACAATTCCGTGTACAATCATATTATCGTTTGATATATATGTCGGGATTATCATCAGACAGACTCAACAAAATCAACATTTAGTCAAACGCAAGATAACAAGGAATGGTGCATGCCAATTCTGAACAGAGTGCGATCATTCTCATATCATTGTGTTGGTAGATTGTACACCAGCTTATTGCAAATTATGAATAACAACGAAGAGACAAAATGAGCAGATATGCTGCTTTAATGAACGCTGCAATTAGTTTCACTTGTCGTCTTCAACACATTTCCAAATGTAAAACGGGCAGATGATATTAATCATTACAACATATGGCATGTATCTGTGTAACATTTGCTTCGCCGAAAGTCATATAATTTAACATTAAGTTGTTATCGTCACCATTTTATTAACTCGTGTCTCGAGCATAAGGTGTCTTTTACAGAAACAAACTCTGTTATGTTCTGAAATCTAAAGACATCATATAAAATGTAAAACCGCTTAAATCTGTGTATGCACGATCTTGCATATATGTTGAACTGTTCAAAATAGCAAAATATATACTCGTCCGAAATGTGATTATGTGTAAAGATTTGAAATTCGTTAATAACTATCTTGTTCAAAATGGGTATTACAGATTATTTTTAGAACGCAATGGATAATGTTCTATTTTACTTCTATGCACCACAGCAATGTTTTCAATGTTGTCAGTACAAGTGAATTGGCAAGATAGTACCAAAGCTTAAATTACTGTACTGTATTTTTGACATTACAAATAAAAACATTGTACAGTATGGTACATACATTGCCATTCGGAGATGAATTTATCTTTTGGATATAGCCATCCATTATTTGCTCTATGAAATATTATACTCTGGGCTCGTGGTATACAACATCTTGCAATCAACTTGTGTGAACAACCCACTGGAACACAGCAGTGATGAAAATTTCGCTTTAAACTCGTTGTTTGTTTCAAGTTAGATATTTACGTCCACATGTTTGTGTGTGTGTGCATTTCGAAGTTTATCATGTCCGTCCTTGTCTAAGGCTGCATTATGTGAGGAATCGGATGGTGTCCCAGCACTCCTTATTAATAAACTATTTGACTCACACACGTTGTAGCACATTTTGAATTACAGCTTCATTTTCAAGTTATTTGTTTTACTATTTGTTATTGTGTCGTATGTTTGGTGTAGTTGTGGGCCCTCGGAGTACAGGCTTATCTGGGACAGCACTTAATGCACACGAATTAAGCCAGGTATTCCCAGAACGCGGCTCCAATTAAATTATGTACGAGTTCATTGTTGTTAGGACTTGTGTTGATTATTCAAAATGCATTGTACTCGTAATGATGAAATATAGATCGCCTTATTTGGCTGGCGTAAAGCAGATGGTAGTGTTAAACAGTTGCATTACTTTGTGGAGGTCGTAAATGATAACAAACACATGAAAAGTGTTAAAAGGGCCATTGTATTCATGCACCCACCTTTGAAATAATTTTTGTATATTTATTTATTTTACAAAATTCGATTAGGTTCGTTACAAGCTATTTATTTTATTAATGTTTAACCAGGTAAAAGTATGTCTCATTTGAAACTAAAATGAAAATGCAAGAACACATGAAGCTACACTTAATTACATTTCTTTTGAAGATTATTAAGCAAACAATACTTTTCCTCAGATATTTCATCGTCGCCTGGCCGTGTTGCTTTTAGATATATTCTATTACAATTTAATATTGAACCATAACCATACAATTTTCAAAAACTGCATTTTGTTCGCCACTGATCAACACTGATATTATTTATAAAATGAAAATGCATGCACTTATAATTACTCGGCGTAAATGCATTGTTGTATTTTTAATTGCTCCCCGGTTGAACTGTAGTGGTTATTTGCGTGAAATTGATTAACCATGTAACCTCTTCTTATTGACGAATTGATTGCTGAATTATGAGGCAAAAAAAAACTAAATGCAAAACTCGCGTTATAAAGTTACTAATTTGTTTTGATTTATTTTTTTTATTTCGTCGATTATTTCAGCTGTATAACAACACAAAACATGATAAATGAGCGACATAAACAAATATGTTTACTTAGTGTTTTACTTAACTGTCAGTTAGAGGCAATCGTATTGTGGAAGATGATTTTGAAAACCGCTCCCGCGTGACTAAATGTTGAACATAAATAATCGAAACAGACTCACTTTGTTACTTACAAAACACATTTCGTTGAGTGATAATAGTTATATTTCCCTTTTTCTGATTTTGAAATTCCTGGATGCTTTGGTTTTAGAAACCACTTTAAGTTGTTTATGATTCACATTTACGTATTTGTTTTCAGCTTGTATGTAACAACAATATATAGCCACTGTCCCATCATGAGAAAATATGTGCTCTGCATTTTGCATTTGCATAACCTAACACTAGTTTTACTCGACAAAGAAGCGGTTGAATTGGTCGAGCTATTTGTAATTTAAAAGACATATCACCTTAATTCGTTGAAAATGCGTGTGAAACGAATACACATTTTTTCTGCGTATTAGTAAGTGCCATTCATAAGTATTTCCAGCTATGAATTGCCCTGCCGATGCATTTGTGATTACAAATTATTAATATAGTATCGGCTATCAAAGAACACACGTACAACTTCTTGTCTTCCTATGTAAAAGTGCAATATGTTTCTTTTCATCAATTAACAAATACGTTTATGTGTTACGAAATGTACAAATAGATGTATTGCAATGTTAAGACCAGAAGAGTACAAAATGGAATTCTCGGTACGTATGCATTATAGTAATGCTTCTAGGACCGGTTCCAAAGGATACATTAAGGACATTGAATACGAAATTCATTGTCAAAACATATAATCAATAAACATGCTAATTTGGCCTTGACGAAAGCACAACAAAAATTGCCCACACCCCTAAACCAATTATTGTATTCTACAGTTCAGCAGAAGATGTGTTTGTACAGTAACCTCAGATTTTTTTTTTAATCAGATCTACATTCCATATGCCATTTATGTTTTGGACAAGACTTAATAATTTTGTGGCAAAAACGACAATATGTCGACGAAACCGTCAATTAGGCTGTGCTGAAACGACGTATGCTGTACGTGTACCAAGTAAATTATTCCATAAGGAAAAACATGATCTATTCTATGACTTAAAGCAATCGATTTGTAGCAATGAATTCATTGTAATTGCATATACCCCAAATTGTCAGATAGCAGACTGAAGTATACATTGTACGTCTTCCGATAAACAATATAACGATATAAAGGTTACTATAATTACCTAGTCTTTAGTTTCTTTACTGACCGTCCCAAGGCAGTGACCTCAGTTTTATCAAATGTTTGTGTTCTGGTGTCGTGTATGTATCAATTTATAAATTATTGTTTAAGTTTAAGGTAAGACGTGCTTTTGTGTTGGTATAAGCTCCAATTCTTTATATAGAACGTTCAAACGCTGAGAAACCAATTCTATTTATTGTATGCTCAAAACGACCGAATCATGTGAACACCAAAACAAGGAGAAAAAAAAAAGATTGTTCATCGCAAGAAATAACACATATAATAAAACGATACTGCAGCCATGATTGCAAATTCGTGTTAAGAAAGGTTAGTGTTACTGCTAATGTTCGAGGTCTAAAACAATGTTTCTGCTGCAGGCAAATCAGATGATTTTGATTTTATAATATCGGTAGAGTCCTTGTTATGGTTAAGTATAACACAGTCGAGGTGAAGTGTTTGCGTCGATTATATAATGGATGCCTTTATCTAAAAGACAAGGTGTTAATGGAATAGTGTAAAACGTTACGAATCGTTATTGTTCTTTGATGGTTATACTCATATGATAAAAGTGTGTACATATGCAGACTTATTTTGATGTTGCAATTTATCAGAGTCAGAACATCCACTTGTTTAGTTTGAACACGACAATTGAAATAACATCTTCACTCATGACTTGAATTTGATTGAATCAGTGATAAACTTTAGCATAGGGGCTCTTGACATAACATAACATGTATAATGTCCGTCAGAATAGCGTTTCAAACAAATTGTATAGACAATAAATAATATTATTAAACTGTTAATTAGGCGTAAATTTATTTTTGTGCACACTGCACATTCTCGGAATCGGAAGTCATATGAGTCAGACTTTCGTCGAACAAATTAGAATTAAATGTTTACATTCGATCTAATCGTTTGTTCAATCGACGCCGCATAATTAGTATTGCCTATGTACGGCATAAACCGAAAAAATCTGACATCCGATTTCGTGAACGTTTGCGGTTGAAGGAATTACAAGCACTGCTCTTAATTGTTGTAATCATGATACATAGCAATTGTACCAGTCTCTGAATGATTTGCTCGACTCATATATAGGGCATACCATCGGCTTTACCTGATTATAAATTAAACGATAAAAACATGTAAAAGCATTGCTGCTCAGTATAGTGAAAAAGTCAAGAACGTGCTATAATTGTTTTAAGGTTTGACAATTGTATTAAATGCAGCCAGTTTTAATTGATATGTTATAATTTGCTTATACATTTTATAGCAAAATATATTTACATCATTGCAGTTTATATACCAATTATTTCTGTTAGTTTAGGTCATTGGCTCGATTATGATTAGTTATCTAAATACGGTGTTGTCAATTTAACAACTTTAATCCCGTTTGTTACGTGATGTATGAAAGTAATGTAATTGTTAAACTCACTTAGCTGAACACCTTGTTTACATCACAGTTTTGTGCAAATAGTCATGCAACAAAGATAGTGGATATGCGAACAAGTATATCTTTGCAAACTCTGATATTGCATTGACCTCTTCAAATTTTATAGAAAATAATCGATTGTTCTTGTTTTAATTAACATCAAGTCAGTCTGTTAACCTGACCTAATCGAAGTGCCATTTACGTGACTGATCAGGCATACCTCAGTTAATATCTTTTATATAAACGGTATCGTCTATTAGATCGACTGACGAGTCCAGTATCATTAGCTAATGGAATTAAAGAGATGCAGTGATGCCGTCATCAATCGGCGTGGCATGAAAAGCTTGATTGATGGCATAATCAAACACTCGCTTAACATTTATAGCTGCAATTTTGGTGGCATATGTTCACAAATATATTCAGCAAAGTTCATATATATATGGTATATATACTTATGTAGTTTGGGCATTATATCCACAATCAGAAAAAGGTTAACACTTCCTTTTAATGAGTGTTACACCAAGTTAATGTTTTAAATATTTTTGAATAGCATAAGCTCTTAAAGATAGAGTATTTGCGTAGCACGAACAGTGGTGTTCACAGCTGCACAACGATAACTGACACAGCAGTGCAAACCAGATACTTGACGCATAATTACAAATCGATTTTCATGTTAAGCTTCCTTCGTGATCGACAGTCTGCTCTAATTGGCAGCATGTATAGAAGCTGAGAGTTATGAATATAAAACAATCATTTAATGTTGAAGTTGATCATTATAGATTGATGCACTGCCATTTGCATATCCATGAAGTGCAGTTTATACGTTTAGATAGTATTTTCAGGAATATTCGCAAGCATGCATTACGGATAAGTTAGCAACTTACACTACAATTATGCGCATTGGTTTTATCAAGAGAGTGATCTAGTTTTGATGTGTATCAATCCGATTCTGTGAATAACGATTCTGTCAAACATCCATGTCAATCAATGATGAGAGAGACGTCTTAGTTGATGTAATAAATTAATCTAATAACAAGACCATGAAACCAACGCGGACATGTCATTTAAGTGTCATTTGATTGTAGCAATGTTTTTGTTATGTTACAGAAAACCTTATTCATGACCGATATTCTTTAAAAAAAAACAATCATAAATCCATTGAACACATTTGTATCGATAAGGATGACAAAAAGCATAACATAACAATATTGTCTGAAAACACGATTGACTGATTATATTAGTAGATGTGATATTTTTACTCTACTGTTGTATACAGAGATGGCCGTACTAGTTTAGCATGGGGCATTGTTTGACATAGCAGTACAATATTAACAATAATGAATGGATGACAACATTAACAATCACACTTTAAATAACTGATACTTATTTCAAACAAATTGAGTAGCAACTGATCATGTAACTAATGCGACAATNTCAACACGCTGATATAAATGTTTTGAAAGTTTAAAAAAATATGAAAATGTTATTTTCAACATGTAAACACAAACACAGAAACACGTTTTCGGGCAGTTTTATAATAAGCTTAAACACTGAAATTCACACGCTTAACACGTGACTGCGCATTTGCCTTTAATTTTCAAAATTTATCATTTCTTTGCAAATGTTCGTTATTTAACGGCCTAGTTTATGATCAAATGGGTTACCTGTGCGATTTATCATCCTTTACACCACATTGTGGTTCAACTCACCATACCCAGCGCACTTAATAAATGCATGCACCACATAATTGTTATTGTATTAATCATTTATCTCGCAGAATGCAATGTTATTGCTTGTGCTTGTTTCAATGCACTTGCTGCAGGGGACGAATAATCTGTATAACAAAGAATACAAATAATTATAAAATAATATATTTTATCGGTTTGCCGCCATCCCATAAATGCATTATTTACTGGAAAGTCGAACTTAAGTATTCCTAAATCGAGATAATGGGAAAAAATGGATGTTATTTAAAAAAACAAAAGTTCTATATTTCCTTATATTGAAGTCCGATATTCGTTGTTAAATCAGGAGTAAGTGGCTGTTCAGTCAGGCCTAATTTGAAGTATTCAAAGTATGCGTTTCTTTTTTTTCTGCCGATGTAAAACACGACTTATGATTTTCAAACACGAATGTTATTATGTCATTAGTTGATTGTCAGTTAGCAAATGCTGGAATTGAATATGTCGTGTACATCGGTCACAAAAGATAAACGAATCGTAAAATACATACGATTAAACTATTTGAAACAACTATTACTTATTTATTTCGTTGCATTATGTGAATCAATATAATTCAACGCGTTCTTAATTTAACGCAATCCATGGGTAGATGGGTAGATATGGAAAATACTATTTATTATATATAAGTCACACTTAATTAATCAGTTAAGAGAAGTCAATGTGGCACAATCATATCAATTAATATGTTTTCCGTATTACATAACGAGTCAATAAAGGTCCCTCGTAATTTTCATTTTGTTGAACAAAATTAATGAACATTGAATAACATTTTGTACCATCGAATATTCAGAATTCGGTTATACTACATACAGTGGTATGCGGTGTGTATAGTAATTAATAGTGTACTCATTATTATGAATCAAGTCAGAGAATGTTTATGATGTCACTTTTTTGTATGCTAGTTTATTCGCTACTACACTGAAGCCAATGTGTCGTTTAATGTGCGGCTTTCTCGAGTATAACTACAACGACCATAAAATGAGTGCGAACACCAAAAAGGCAGACCTCATTTGAAGCGGACCTATTAATGACTGTCATAAACCAAAGCCACAATCGACACATTGCGAGTTTAAACAACAACGTAAAATGGCAAAACGCATATACATGATCTGTTGTATTTTGCTATTTGATCAAAGGCATTCATAAGTTGTACCAGTTGTGGTATTGTCTTGTCAAAGCAGTTGCGATGACTGTTAGTTCAACACAATATATTTTGGCCTATCAAACTACATAGGCGAACTTTCTTGTCTTTCAATTTTTACATGACGAATGTTTTCTTTAAACAAATACAAACATATATAACCAAGTGTACGCAAAGATGTTTAAACGATTTTTGTAATTACAAGACCATCACACAATGAATAGACATTCACGGTACATATATCTGATAATAAATTCAAACATAATTCAACCTAAGCTTCCAATTGGAACATTGAGGATATGGAATACAAAAGTATTTTACAAAACATATGGTAAATTCAAGGTTCTTATTTCTAAGCAATTATGAAGTAAAACTTGAAGAATCCTCGTCCAAACATCTGTTCCACCACTTCAGCGATATGAACATAAATTGCTGGCCGACGGCAATGTTTTAAAATTAGATAAACATTTCAGAATCAATTTATGTCTAGACAATAGTTATTAATTCAGAATAAACTTAACACTATTGTGATGAGAATTTGTCTGTGGCAGTGCTAAAAGGGGATATTGATAGCGAGAAGCACCGCACTTAGACCAATATACGATGCAATTAAGACATGGACATTAAGCAGATTTCCTCAAGCAACTGGACATTAACTCTAGTTTTATTTCAGCGAAATTAATTTAGCTCAGTATAAAATGTAGGTAATTTCTCATTTTCGTACATTCTGAAGAAAACTCTTTACATGATTGTGAATTGCGCATACTAAGTAATTTATTGAATTTTATAATTTATTAAACTAATTGTCAATCTGCCGAATGCTATTAAAACAAATCACGTTACAACAAAAATCAACAACAAGAAACAAGCAACAGACATTGAAATCACTGTGTTATTATTTGTTAGTGTTCTGCTAGATATGAATCCAAGTTATTTTCATAATAACTTACTGTCGATCTATTAAGTTCAAACCCTTAATTTAATTGATACCAACAAAAAAGAACATGGGTTTTTTCTCTTTTTTTTTCCTTTCGCAAACTTATTAGTACTACACTCCTTTTCGCACTCTTAATATGTGCGGTCATTAAATACACATGTTATGGGTTTACATAACAGTTTCTTATAATAGGATTATATCGGAGACAGTTTCGTCTGCAAATATGTGTAACAGTCTGCACATTGAAATAATACCTTTTCCAAAATGGCTCCAAAACTATATAACTAACGTCTAACAAGTTAGGCCTTCTTTAAAGTAATAATTACATATGTATACTATACTCTACTATTTCAATTACTTTCGTTTTTACACAATAGTTTGGGAATCACCAAATATGTCCCAATGTCATCACAGAGTGTCAAATGAAACAGACACTCTAGTTCTATATTTCAAATTAACAACACCAGTGCGACAAACATTATTTAATCCCCATTTCAAACACAATTAAATGTGTTCGTATTTGTTTCTATTTACATGCTCTCAAAGTTTGTAACTTTCCGTATTAACTCATAGTGTTAAACGATAATGACTTGTCTCTTAAGCTAGTATAACTCCCCAACCACCGCGGCGGAAAGACCGTTCCAATGCGACAATCATAGTTTTAATCAGTTCGTTAACCCTTCGTCGAAATACACCAGCACTAGAAGTGGCACACTTAAACGGACTGCGGATATTCATATCAGATGTTGTTTGGAATAATACTTTGTCAACCATATATTTAATTTCAAAAACGCGGCAACATTGATTGACATGAATATACGCGGTACAACGCGTAATATTCAGGTCACTAGCGCCCATGTGCAGGTCGCCATTCACGGTACATGCGCATATATAAGATGTGTATTTAACTGCTTTGTCCGGCGCCTAACTTCTTAAGGCATGCATGAATATATTTTGACAGTTTAGATTGACACGATAAGACGGAGTTTCGCGAACAAGAACAAGTCAACGTTGTCAAATTTGAAGATTACCATTTAATTTCCAATGCCAAATATTGATATAGGTGACATTCTATGTTAAATGAAAAATGAAACTACGGACACATTATCAAGCGAAAGAGTCGTGTTACTATCTGCACGTATTTTATCGAGCAAGCGGCAAAATGCTAATACACTACGGGGCAATATAAACACACGGCAAAGCTGACTATTCCCATGAATAAAGCTGATATCATCATATTTGAACGGTAAATGCATTTTGTTTATATATACGTGCAGTAAGAGGTTCAAACCCACGTGTTCCTTATCTGCAGCAAGATAACTTATATACTCCTGTACAACTATACATTTTTTTTTAATTACATTAATGTCTAGTACGTTTGTTCAAGAAAATGTTTTTGATTTATTTTATTCCACAGAAACCAAGTCAATTACAAAGCATATTGACTACATGGAAGTCATGGCTGATGTTATAAACAACCAAACATGTCATTACGATTTCCCTCTAATTCCAATGAATTATCCTAGGTCAATATTGATGCTGGTAATAAACACGATAATATGAATGTTTGTTTAAGCCACATACCAGAATCGGATAACTAGAAAGTTTCAATTTTGATTGATTATGTATTAACCTTTTTGGGAATGAATAATATAAGCTCTTAAAAATATTGCATAGTTACTTATTTTCAGTAGATTTGTAGAAAGATCTATTTCATCTCTGACTGTAAGTTTATAATTAATAAGTTCATCATTGTATATGGCATTAAAATTGTATCTGCGATTGAAAAAAAACTACCGTATAAGGCACTATTTTGTATCTCAAAATGATACTGTTAATTGACTTTTTCTTTCAATGAATAACAATACAATATGGCGTGTAAAGCAGCAGACACGATATAAGCTTATGTTTGCCTCATGTAGGTGAAGACCGTGTGATGGTGGTATGTATTGCCTTTGACTTGAAATTATTACTGCTAACATAGCATGGATTCATTATCTTAAGAGCCACGGTTTGCTTAAAGCGACACATGTGTCATTACAAAAGCTAATTAACGACACATAACGATTAAATGAAAGAATATAACACATAACAATCCTATATTGTTATTTGGTAATCATGTGATTAAAGTGATTCCAGATGCGAAGGTTTCTCTGATGATGTCATATATTATCACACATACAATCCACTTTGTCAGCGTGTTCACATTAATAGTACGACATCTTTGCTGCTTGTCTGGATTTGAGCTTGTGTAAAGCTCAAACATATAACATACACAAGGTTACATTTATGTAAGACAAACGTGATGGAACTGAATGGCTGATTGGTTCTAGAGCTGGTTCCATTGTGTGCTGAAAGAACATTTATTATATAAGGTTTGAATATGGAACAATACATACCAAGTTAACATGTAAACCATCAGGCTCTATATAGACGCACCCTTATAATATCCAGCAGTAATGACGTAATAAAAATGTTGTATATGCATTAATGTATGTCATTAAATATGGTATTTACATGAACAATGGATGCACACTGCACTGCCTGCGGACTGAGACCTCAGCGGAGTCACATTTCTTGTGTACTTATGCAAACAATTCCAAAGTATGTCATAATCTATACAGCACCATGCTAAGTGCATTTATCATTAACAGCAATGATTTTTTTCCAGACAATGAACTAATTCTACATTTTCCTATAAACTACTCTCATACACGCAGGGGCATTACTTAATGGACATCCATCGCCATTTTTGGGGGGATAAACAAAATTCAGAGTGTTTGTCACATGTTAGCACTGTATGTTGTACTATGACGTGATGTCCAATAGATGACAGATGTGAATATAAAGTTATTACTTAGTGTAGCGTCTTTACATGATAATAATGATAGAATAATGCGATGACATTGGAAAAAACAATGGGGTGTTGTGTTATACTAATACTGTGGTTTCATAATCACATAGCAATATGCAGTATGTCTTAAACAGTAGTCAACTTTGAAATACATTGACCTTATTTGAGCAAATGATCTTGTTTTTATCCGATGCATTTTCGAATCCACTCAATACTGTAAACAACGATTCTCTAAAACCTACATGTCAATCAATGATGAGAGAGACGTATCAATCAATTTAATGATCCAATTACTGGACCATCAAACCTATCAATCACTTTAATGATCTAATAACTGGACCATCAAACCAAAGCGAAAATGACCTTAAAGTATCAACATAAATAATCATATGTGTTACATGGACAAAAGTATATAATATCATGAATTCAAATTATGATTTGTTAAAAAGTCGTCAACTCATAATGGAAAAGTATCTTTGCTTTTCCGTCAACCATTGTGTCGTGCTTGAAAGTAGCATACGTCAAAGTATACAAAAAATAACATACATGTATATACTCCATTAGTATTGTATGTCAGTCCATTTTTGTCAGATAATATTGTCATGGTCTGTTTTGTGTCACACTAATAATAGCTATATTGTTATTGGATATATGATAGTGTGCAATGATCAAGAGACACTTTAAGGTCATTACAGGTTTAAGAGTGGTAGGCAAATAACGATAAAGTCTCTTCATGCCCTACGATAGAACTCAAGAAAGTTCACAAGCAATTATTTTAAGATGCTTGTTCTGGGCTTCTGACTAACAGAAACGCAAACAAAACTGTTAACACTTCACTATCAAAGGACATGAAGAGACTTCATCGTTATTTGCCTACCACTCTTTGATATTTAGGTGAACGCCCGTTGGATTATAGATTTATGACATATCCCGTTAGGAAACACGATTATCATAGTTGATCATATACATTTCCAATATCAAAAATGCCTTTTAGTCTTAAAACATTATATAAATAGATAAATGTCATTAGAAATTCAAGGTGTTTTTTTTAATTTCAGATTGGAGGAGGGAGGCTACACAGAAAAGACTCCCGTTACCAAGAAATCTCATTATTGACATCACTTTTAAAACGTCAGTGTCCCGAAATAGAATTTGAAAACGAAAAATGCGCAACAAGCAATACTTATCTATTGTAATATCATTACGCGAACTAGGAATCCCTTTTGAATTAAAGTTTAATATAGGTCACATTACTTGTGAGGATTGCATTAAGATCGACATAACAGGTATAATGATAACGTATCAAATCATTATCAAGTTTTCGTTGTCAGTTCCACTGCTGAGTTATACCTCATGATGCAATGCTCTGACATTTTCTCACATTTCCCGTACTAGTGAACATATGTAATACAATTGCAACTCATCAAATCCTTACACAATTACAGATACCTGGAAAACATCAGTTACATAGCGCAAAGTAAAATAAATCACATTTAAATTAAAACATAGGTATTTCACAAAACAGTAATTCAGGCATAGGGCGAACGAGATAATTATTTAAATAGTAAAATGCGTGTAAATATCACCAGTACAAAATACAGAAACATTTGTATATGCACGAACTATTAAGTAAACTAAACTATAGACGTAGCACAAGAGCCTTTCGATAAAATACTGATATCAATGTATTGTTTAACAATGATGTCCACAAAACACACATAACTTAATAATAGGCGGATTATGATTACATTACGTTTACTACGCTATGATTGAGAGCGGTTGCTGAAGAAATTAGATGTTGAGTGTAAATGGTGCCATTATTATTCGAACACAAACTTAACATTGGACGATGTATTAATACAGATGTAGCTATTGAACAACGCATGCGAACAATAGTTTTAACTTGACAATCCGTATATCAACCATCAATTAGAAACATCGCAATGTAGTATGCCTTTTATAAAGATTTTCCGTTCTAGTGTGTGGTAGGCATCCGCGTGGTTTCAATCATTCGAATCAACAATTCAAAGCAGTGTGTATTGTCTGATTTCAGCAATTAAACATCATTTGCATGTGACTGTTTGACTTTCGGGTAGATACCAACGCACAATAAACCGGTAATATACTCATACGTCTTGACCATTGTTGGCGCATGACCAGTTTTGCAGCATTAAAGTAATTATAAAATTATTTTTATGTAAACAAAATGTCAATGTAAACACAAACTCAGACAAACATATTCGGCCATTATCAAAATAATTTTAAACACGGAAATTAACCTGTATACACGAGCCTGCTAATCTGCTGTTTATTTCCAATACTAAAACTTTGAACGCGACTGTTCATTATTTAAAGGCCTAGTTTATGATTAAAATAGGTGACCTATGCAATGTACCAGAAATGAGCCTATGTAATAATCATTAATCTTTCAGAATGCAGTGGTATTGCTTGTGCCTTTTTCAATGCTCTTGCATTGAACAATGCATTGAACACGGAATTAAGATTATGATAACATAATTATGTTTGTCGATTTGCTGTCATCCCATAAAATGAATATTTTTGCGAGAGATTCAAAATACATGTATTTTGCAATCATTGTGTAGTATTTTTTTTAAACCTGATGACGATAGACAATGGGATGTACTTGTTAAAAAAAAGGTTTGTATTACCTAATACTTAAGTCCGTTCTCTTTGATTTGATCAGGAGCACGTGGCTGTGCAGTGGGGCTTTATTTGAAGTATTTAATTGTAAGCGTTTCTGACGTATTCTAACACGACGAATTGTTAAAAAACACTAATGTAATACTTACAGTATTTGATTGTCAGTTGGGCAGTGCTGTTGTTGAATACGTTATGTAAAACGTTCGCATAAATTAACGAATCTCAAAAGACGTACCAGATAGCATTGTTTTGAACAACTATTATGCATTTCTTTAGATTATTTGAATTAATATAAATCAACCCGTCCTAAATTGAGACCCAATGTATGTGTATAATGATTTGAAAAATACTATTTCATTTATACTTATCACAGTACATGTGGCACACTCAGATAAACACTGTTGTATACATGTGTTGTATTGGTAACGCAGAGACCGCTATAATATTATTACATGAATTCACTTCATTTGCGTAACATTGATATATTTTGGTTATATGAAAATGTTAAAATTAGGTCTTCTTAAGGCTTTTTATTGTAACGTGTTCTCTTTTTTAAATCCAATGTATCTCCGTACAGTAACGTATTAAAATTTGCTTTGCCTAGTGACCGCAAAATTCAACGTTATACGATCGTGAAAAATACCAAGCTTATCGAACACGTATAGTCCACATATTATGCAAATATAACATACACTTAAATATTGTGGCATTCAAGATACATTAGTCAGTTATTAAACATTCACTGGTATGTTTGGTGCATTGTAATGGTGTATATATCTTAAATAGTATGAATCCAGTCAGAAATAGTTAATGATGCCGGCTATTAGTATGCTGACTTCTTCGCGACTGCGCTGAAACCAATATTTTTATTAATGTGCGGCTGTCTGAGGAATTTAATCACACTGAACATATAATGAATGCCCACATCTAAAAGGCAGAGCTGATTTGAAGCGGACGCATTAATGACCGCCATAAAGCAAAGACATAATCGACACATTGCGTGTAAGAACAACACAGAAAAAAGGCGTAGGACATTCAAATGATGTTTGCCTTTTGCTTTAAAATCAAAGGCATAACGAAGTATATCCAGTTGCGGTATTGTGTTGTCAACGCAGTTGACATGACTGCAAGTACCAAACCATACCATTTGGCGTATCAAACTACATCCGGTAACGTTATTGACTTTCAATTCTAACATCACCAATATTTCGCTTCATAAAATACAAACATTTATTACCAAGTAAATGCAAGGATATTAAACGATTATGCAATTTCAAGACCATCAAACAATGCATTACCTTTCACGGTACAGATATATAACATGCAACATGTTTCTATCAACGCTTCCTTTGCAAACATTAAGGACATTGAATACAGAAGTCTTTGCTTAAACATATGGTAAATTAAAGGTATTAGCAATGATGAAGTACAGCACGAAAGGTTCCTCATTATAAACATCTGTTTCACCATTTCAGCGATATGAACAGAAATTGCTCTTCGACTGTTATGTTATATAAAAAGAAATACATTTCAGAATCAATTCACGTTTTTGACCAAAGTTATTGATTCAGAACCAAAATAACATTATTGTGATGTGAATTTGTCTATGGCAGTGCAACAAGGGCATATGCTGCATCAGCTCGAAGGTGTATTGATAGCGAGAAGCATCGAAAATAGCCCAATATAAGAAGCCGCAATTTAGACATGGACATTAATCAAATCCCCTCAAGCAAGTCGTTATTAAGTCTGGGTTTAGTTCATTGAAATAACTATCGTACATTGTAATATATATACATCCGCTCCTTTGCGTCAATTAACAAATTTTACAGATTTTACTTCATTGTAAATAGTCATGTATTGAATTGTATAATTAACTACACGTATTGTTAATTTGGGGTATTCTGTTAAAACGAATCTACTTACAACAAAAGAAATAGCAATACAACCGACGACCGACATTATATTAACCTTGTAATTATTTTTTAATGTTTTACTAGATATGAATTCAGTTTTCTTGCATATTTACTTGCTGTCAATTTATTCAATTCAAACCGTTGATTTCATTAATGGCAACAAACAATAACACGGGTGTTTTCTTAAATTGAAATTTCACAAAATAATTTAGGACAACACACTTTTTTCGCGCTCCTTAAACGTGCAAGCAACAAATATACATGTAATGGTTTTCCGTTGAGATTTCGTAAAATCCACAATGTCTCAAAAACTATGTGTCTAACGTCTAACAAGTTGGTTTTTTTTAACTATGACTTTCTCAATGTTTAACATATATAAATACTTTACTTTTATGGTAATTAATCAAATATGTCCCGATGTCAATGCAGAGTCAATGCAGAGTGTACAAAACTTGTCCTGGCACACAATAAATATAAAGAACAAACATACATTGTAGTTCTGCTTTTAAATTGTAACTAAACAAGGGCGTATATAATAACCCAATCGTCTTTTCAAACACAATTGAATGATTTCGTACTTGTGTCCATGTCCTAGTTGTGAAGTTAGTATCTATCCTAAATTACTCATTCAATCTTTTTTTAAGGTTAGGGTAAGGAATTTCTGTTAAGCTAGTATAATTCCACGTCCCTCTGAAATACCGCTACATGGCGGCAATCTCAGTTGAGATCGGTGTGTACACACTTCTAAATACAAAAACATAATAGGGGAGGATCAAAACAGACTGGCGATGTGCAGATCAGATGTTGTTTAGATTATTACTTTGTCCACTATATATTAATTTTCAAAAAACGCGACAAATGACATATATTAATAGATTGGGTGTCTCGCCAAGTACTAGGTCACTAGGGCATATGTAAATATGGTCATTCTAGGTACATACTCACATATACTCTTTGTAAGTAACTGCTTTTTTTGAAGCATAACCTCTTAAGGCATGTATCCGTATAGTTTCAAACAGTTTGACAGTTTCAAATAACATGATAAGACGGAGTGTCGCGAACAAAAACAGGTCAACGTTGTCCAATTTAAGATAAACATTCGATTTCAAGAGTCAAATATAAGAAATCTAAACATTTCTAAACGGAGCATACCTTTATCAGGTATTGATACGAATTTTCTAAACGGAGCATACCTTTATCAGGTATTGATACGAATTCTGAATAACTTGATATTGGTTACATTGTTTGTACAACATAGGAATAATGAAACTTCGGATACTTCTTTTTACCGAGAATTCGACCAAATGCCTATACATAACGGGGCAGTACACACACCACCAAGCTGACCGTACCACTAAATTAATCTGAGGTCATCACATTGAAACGGTAAATATAAAGCATTATGTGTTGCCAGGTATAATATACTCGAAGCAAGATGATCAAACCCTCGAGCTACTTATCACCAGCGGGATATCCTATATAATTCTATAAAACTTTTAAAAACTATATACTTTTAATTCAATTACAATAATGTCTGGTAATTTCATTCGAGAGATTGTTTGTGGTTGATTTTATTTCCTGGAAACCAGATCAAATACAAATAATTTTAACGACAGGGAAGTTATAAATGATCCTATATACAACCAAAAATATCATTACGATTTCCCTCCAATTCAAATGAGTTATACTAGGTCAATATTCATACTGTTAATAAAAACGCTAATATGAATGCTTGTTATCGCCAAACAGCTGATTCTGATAACTAGAACGCCTAATTATTGGTTTATAATGAATATATTTACTATGAGAAGGAATATTATAAGCTCGTATTTTTTAATAGTTAATAATTTACAAAAGGCTAATAGTGAAATTCCACCCTTTCTATTATTTCGTAATTGTGGTATTTATAATTGTATATGGTATTTAACCTACATGTTTCAACAGTCCGACAAAAGACCAATGATCAACATATAATACTCTTTGTCTTTGTCATAGAGGCACAGATTGTGTTAAAGATGATACATCTTATCGTTTTATTGGGAGAAAATTGATACTTGAATATATAACGACGTAATTATAACTTCGAACTATATCAACTTACGCAAAAGTGAATTGCTATCAAAGCCTTTCCTTTCTACACCGTTTCGGACGTGTAATGTTTTACACTAATCGTTTTGTGAAGACGGACGAATAACGATAAAGTTAATCGTCATCAAGTTCATGTGATTTTTGTATAATTGTGTATGAATGGTATATGAACATTTAAACAATTGTATAACGTCTGACTATTTCCAAAGTGAAATGAAATGTGCATTAATCGTATCGTTATTCGTCATAGTAATATATACATATATATATAAACATAGTCAATGTTAATTCGTGATGTCTAACAAATTAAGTCTGCTGCGGACAGGACACATGCATCCGTTTTCATCACATCGGTGAAGACCGTGTTTGGGTTTTATATACCGCTTTGGACGTAAAAGTCATACTGCTAACATATAAGGTTTGCATTTGTCTAAAGGACCTAGCTCGCTTGAAGCCCCAAACATGTTATAAACACAATCTTATAAACCGCATAAAACGAGTAAATAAAAGCATATAACAAATCATAATAATTTCTTGTTATATGGTGTTCATGTTCTGAAGCTACACGTTCTACACCATGTTACTTTGTCTTATATGCTTTAAATAATACATACATATATTAGCAACGATACTTCTTTAGAACATATAACTATGCGTAGCGCGTACTGTATTATAAAGACTACAGCTGCACAATGAAAAGAGACACATCAGTCGCATGATAAAGTTTATTCGTTATTTCAATTAATTTGCATTTGTTGTGTAATAAGGACGCGAATTCCAAATTATGTCATAAATAATACAGCACCGTGCTAAGTGCATATATCACAAACAACACTGATGTTTCCAGATAATAAAGTACTACTATATTTTCTTGGTAAAAACTGTTATACATACAGAAGCACTAACAATGGAGGTCAAATACCCTTGTATTGCGTCTTGAAAACAAATCATCTGTATGACACGTTATAAAACTTGCTGATGTACATGTTCTTTGACATGTTGTCCAGTAAATGAGAGGTATGAATATAAAGTAATCATTTGGTGTAGCGTCTTCCCATAATATAATAGTGCGATGCAACTGGAATAACAATAATGTATAGTGTTTTACTGATATTGTGATTTCATAAGACCTCATAAGTAAGCAGTGTGGCTACATCAGAAGTAAACTGTGACACATATTGGCGTTATTAAAGAAAATGATCATGCTTTCACCCGATATATTTTCGAATCCATCCACTTCTATGAACAGCGATTCTCTGAAATAAACATATCAATCTCTGATGAGAGAGACGTCTCAATCGATTTAATAATCAAATAACTAGACCATCAAACCAAATCGAAAATGACTGTAAAGTGTCTCTGGATCATTAACAACTATCATATATCCAATGAACAGATAATTATTATTAGGGATGAAAAACCGCAGACCATGAACATAGTATCTTGCAAAATACGAACTGACATAAGAATATTAATTTAGTTTATATGATTTGTGTTGTATACTTTGATTTATTTAATTGTCAAGCATGTCGCAATGTTTGATGCACAAGCAAAGTGAATTTTCTATGATGAGTTGATGACTCTTGAACAAAGAACATTTTGAATTCATGATATTTATTTCAAATGCTCTGTGTCCATGTAACAAATAAGAAAATAATATGTGTGATAAGCCTACACACAATAGTGTTTGTAAACTGTTTTGAATGTAAGATACAGAACTATAGTTGTATTACAATGCTTCCGTCTCGTCAATGATGAAAGCTTACCTTAAAATGTAAGCATTTATTGAAAACAACACACAGTGTACATATTTTCCTACCGTTATGACAAAACTAACGGGTTATACCTAGGCAAGAATTTATATCCATTTGAAGTGATCGAGTAGTACAAGCAACATTCGAGATGATGATTGCATATGTGCATTCCTATTGCTTTGAACTATGTCGCACAAATTAATGAAGTTCACAGGCATTGCTTTTGACAAACCGTCTAATCAAATAACCGCTTACGTAATTTAACAATTCTTAGATGTTGTAGATATTTTCCAAATACAATTGATATCACATGAAAGAGCAGGTCTGCAATAAAAGTCTGAATTTACATCAGCTGCAGCTGTTGAATTATATTGTAACTATATTATTTCAATCCATTATTACAAATAGTATACCCAAGATTGTTTATTATGACGATAGTGGAAAGATCCTGTTGATGGTTTTGATATAAACATTGATTTTTTAATAAGTTGCTGTTGTGTCTGCTGCCGATGCTTGTGCTGATATTTCTGCAGCGGACGAAATGCTTCAGTTGATTAAAATTATTATCTCTTGTTGAGAATTTGAATCAAATAGAGATCCGTATGTTGCCAAACAACGCAAAGCATCACTTTATTGTAAACTCTTTTGGCCAAATCCAAACTTGCCACTCTCACATTTCTGTTTTGAACCTATGTAACGTTTATAGGTTATTTACCCATATAATATATCAGACGTTATCAGTTCATTATAATTTTACTGTTTTTTGTTGTTGACCAGATTTGCTTAACTCTCTTTAAGCATTTTATTACAGTCCACGAACAATGATCTTTTCGATACCACACAGCAGTGTGGATTGTATTGTTCGAATGTATCGACCTAGCACTCATAAGTATTCTGGTTTTGGGATCATTTTGATTGAATCGATTTTCATTTTACTGTGTTAAATTGATGCTCTAGTCATGTGATAACCTGCGATAACATGCGTTGTGTTTCTGTTCGATAGAATCCGAGAACATAAATGTTGTTCTTTAAGATTGATAACGTGCACGCTATGTGTGAGCGTTATCGAACCAAGATACATCATCGCGTCTTGCCTAACACTCTTTGATACGGAGGTGTATTCCGGTAGGAATATAAGTTAAAGGAATTTGTTAATGCAACACAGCATCATTCAAGTTTATCATTGTTATACCAATTTTAAATATAATACAACGTTTAAGCAAATAACATAACTTGAAAAATGTCATAAGAAACACATGTTGTTTTTATTTTAATTTCAGATTTGAGTAGGCATGCTGCACAGAAAGATGCCATCGTACAGGGAAATTTCATCATTAGCCTAAATTATAAAATACATTGTCCCGACAGAGCACAAGAAACAGAACAGCCGCACACAAGCAATGAGCATCAATTGTAATTTTATAACGCAAACAGATAATCCGTTGTGACTGTAAGTTTAATTTTTGGTCAGATAAGATTTTAGGATTTCAACCGTGTTGAGCTTCTTCATTAAGATCGACACAACAGATATACTGATAACATATCAAATCATTATCAAGTGGTCCTTGTCAAGCTCAGCTTAGTTATACTTCATTACTATATGCTTTGACTTTTATATTTCCCGTCATAGTGAACATCTTCAATAACAGTTCAATTAATCAAATCCGAACGGAATTAAAGATACCTGGGGAACATCAGTTGCATAACGCAGTTGGATTGTGATACATAACAGACCAGTTAGCCTCTAATTGGTTTCAAAGTAAAATAAAAGAATTTAAAATTAAAACATTTGAATGGGTACTTCACAATACAGTTATTCAGACATGGGATTGACGAGATAATTAAATAAATTGTAAAATGTGTGTAAACAATTGCCGGTACAATTACAGAAACATTTGTAACGCCCGAGCTATTTAGTTATTTACAGACGAGTATTAACCGGAGCCCAAGCGCTATTCGATAACATACGATATCCAACTATTATTTTTAAATGATGTCCACAAAACATGCAGTACTTAACAATCGACGGATTGTTATTACATTACACTTAAACAAACAAACGTGAACAACAACACAATAACTAATCAATTTTGTCGACCATTTTAAGAGCCATATTTATTGACTAGCCATCGACGAATCTTATGGTATATTGATTTGTAAAATACATTAAAACAACATATNGCATCCCTAGTGACAGATGAAAAATATGGCGTCGTTGTTTTAATAATCACAGTGTGTCCCCGTTTCAAAAAGATTGCGTGCTTATTTGAATAAATAGCTGTTATTGAGTGTTGTTTAAGACAATGCTAAAGCATCCTACTCGATCCAGGATATCTATTTATTTTTATAAGACGCATTATTCATATTATGTATTGCCTTTCAAGTAATAACAAATATTGTCTGAAGAAGTGAAAACCAAGAATTCTTCGGCAAATTGCACACATTGAAAGTACTTTAAGCTCAAGGCATAAGTCCAAGTATTCATAAATCCCATATATCATATTACTCAAGTGTACCATGTCAACACATTTAAGAATAAAACATTCGCTTGACAAATTGTTCATTTAGAGTATCTGTGATGTCAACATTGTACATGAAATGACATATAAAATAATTGAACCAGCAGCAAAAAATATTTAATATTATAAATAAATATTCTTAATATTTATAAGAACTAAGACGGAATCAACACCCACAACAAAAACCAAAAAAAAAACAACAACAACAAATAACTTGATGACATATAAACAAATAATCATGTTTTTATAAGTGTTATTCATATCATGAGAACATATGAACACTTGTTAAACGAACCTTCATTTGAAAATATTGTGGCTGGGACCACTATTTATTTATTGTACCTAGTGGAAAACTTCTTTGATTCATGTACAGACAAGAAACACCGTTCCATTCAACTGTTTATCTTTCGAGTACACGCGCACCTAAACGGCGAATAAAGTGGCAAACCAAACTTATAGGAACACCATTTTCAGCGCTTGAAATTTGAACATCTTGTTGACTTGCTTGCACTATAACTGCACTATATGTTTTTATATTCAGGATCGACAGATGCTCATACGCTGGTTTTAGTAAATAAATTTTGCATTTACATCATTTTAACATACAAATGAGCATTGTATGTGAACTGACAATTGTATCAGCCTGACGTTTCAGAGAGGCCACATCTTTTTTAGCACATAATATAGTAGATATGTCGGATCAAGGTGTATACGAGTATCATTAATCCCACGGAATGCAAATGTATTTTCCGTTTCTGTTTCAATGCTCCCGAAAGGGACTAATGCTTGACGTGAGCAAATAAATAAAGATAAATAACGAAACGTATAATATATATTTGTCTATTATAACTGTATAATGTCTTACTGTGCACAATTCTTCTAAATAGCTGAACTAGCAACATTCCTTGGAGTCCTTATATGCAAGTATGTTTGAAGAAACATAAACTCGAGAGATGCAAATTCATATAATATATATATATATATATTTATATGAAAAAAATATTATTGCATTTCCATAATTATTGACAATACATAGTTTGCTTGGGATAATAATGTGTGGCAGTGTCCTTGCTAAGTGACACCATAACATATTGCCACAAGTACACCAATATTTCAGAATCCGAAATGATACCGTTGAATGTGTTTCCGACACATATTCCTTTATACAAATATTTAAAATATGCAAGAGGCGTTTCAATTGACATAATATAAAATACATAGCAATCAAACTGACTAAGGTGCCCTTTAATGGTAAAAAGTATTTTATATGACATGACAATGAACGCGAATTCAATGGAGATAGGCGTACACAGAAATTTCGTCGGATTAAAAAAAAAACATCTTAGAATAAATATACTTATTGAAGGTTCCCTTCAAAGAAACCATGCTGTTCTTTTTTTGCGCAACAAAATTTTAATGTGATAACAGACTCAACCCCGAGGACTTATGAAAAGGCTCGACTAACCTCGTCTTTCCTTCCGCTGCATGTAATGATTCTGCTGCTGCAGGAAATGGTGTTTATGGTTATGTTGATATAAAGAAGTGAAAAAGTTGCTACAGCAGTATTGCATTCCTATTATACACACGTTCGTGGTCGTTTATTTATTTATGACAAGTAACCGATTTCCAAAACAGTACAGCACGTCACAACACGAAACAACCTACTTAAACAGTAAAATATAGCTGGGGTCACCGTATTGACACGGTCAATGCAAAGCACTGGGGGTTTATACCGGTTTTTTAGCGCTCAACCTCACACTTGGCCCCGAAATATTCATGATGCATATAAGTGTAAATGCAATTTAACCTCATAGCATTGCAACTATGAAACGCTACAGTTGTAGCTACTGATTATGATGATGTCGAGCAATATGAGCAGGAAATGTCACATAAGTCAAACAATCGCAGATACCTTTGAAGTACAAATGTTATTTAGTGAAACGATTAAGACGGAATCAGCAACAACAACAAAAAACGAAAACATACCGTGATTACATATTAATATAAAATCATCCCTCGATGATTTTTACAATATTATATAACAAATATCAACACGTGTACAACGTTCTTCCATTTGAAAATATGTGTGTCTGGTATTATCATATCATGCCTAGTAAAGTACGTCTTTGATTCTTGCATAGACAAGATACACCAATATATTCAACTGCACACAAACCTTAACCGAGAATTAAGTTTTATACCGAACCTTTTTTCGCACCATTGTCAACGCTTGAAATGTAAACGTCTTGTTTTATTGCTTGCACTATAACTGCGCTTTAAATGTTCATATACAGGACTTAAATAACATCATAAGCTTATGGAGCTGGGTCTAGTATTTGTTGTTGCAATTATCTCATATGACAGGTAAATGAACATTGTCAGTTTAAATGTAATTTATCAGCAAAACGTTATACACCGCCGCATCTAGTGATGCAAATTTAAAAATAGATATGCCAGATCACGGTCTGTATGAGAGTCATTAATCCTCCAGAATGCAAAGTTATTGTCTGTGTCTGTTTCAAAGCGTCCGTTAGGGATTTATACTGACGTGAGCAAAGACATAACATTCGTATAATATAGTTTGTTCAACACAAAAGTATTACTGTATAATTTTGCACTATGCAAAAAACGTCTAAATAGCTGAAATATCAACATTCATTGACATATTTATATTTAAAAGTTTAAAGGCATATAATGGCATGCATATCGTTGCGAGATGATATGGTAATAACAAAAAGGTCTACACGTAAAAATTCCGAAAAGGTAACTTTACTACTCCAAATCAATGTGTAATATTGCAGTTCGTGCACAGCGTTAACACATTTAAATACGTAGCGCACAATGAAACCAACGCGTAATAGTATTTAAAGAATTTCAAGAACATCTGGAAATTAGAAGCGTTGTTAAACAAGTGCAACTGCTTCAAATGATGTGAAATTTGAATTATATGTAATATAAAACAGATACAGTTTTAGACAATAGATACAATATATTGCCAATACGTATTGAATGTACGTTCTTATTAATTAAAATGTCACAAATGAAACTGTTTGACTTTGCTGTGAATTCGGCTTACGATGTCAAATTACTTCCTCATATGAGAGGCGTTCAAATCGTAATATCACATTTTGAACAATGTTAAAGTGAGACTATACGATTTTGTCAAATAGTTATGTTTTTTTATAAATGTGTGAAAAACTTATTAAGAAAACATCTGTCGAAAAATGCGAAATAAGCCAGATATTTAAATCGGAAATCGAAAATGGCTGTACAGCCAAATTCGCCAGCATATATATCATGCATGTACAATGTGAATCTAAATTTAGCTTTAGTGCAGATTCGTTCATACGACACAAAGACACAATTTTGTTTCCGAACAAATGCGAGTAAAAGTGTCGGCATCGGCTTTAACCAGTGCAAACTTGTCTTTGCTGAACTTTATGAAATTCGTCTTCAATGTATAATTTTTCTTGCCTATTTTGTGTTATTGTGACATATTTGTATTAATATATTAAAATTTGACACATATAAAAATCTTATAGTCTCACTTTAAAGTTCTAGATAAACCAGTTTAATCCCCTTATTGATAACACACTCTAGTCTAAATGAACAAAAGACAAAGCCTGTTTTAGCGATATACCGCACTGCAATTTTACAAGCATTAGACAAAACGTGTCCGTCGTAAAGTCATGAGCTTTGTCAACAACTATATAAGATGCAACGAAATAATTCGTAAATTACTGCGAGTTTTATATACAAAACGTTTCAGGGCTTTATTGCCAAGAAGATCCCGTATGTTCATAAAATCATCGTTAACGTTTATTTACATAAACCTTTTGTTTATAAATGTGGGTTTTTTCTTTCAATTCTTTTGCAACTGTTACGAGCTTTTGTAAAGAGAGACATATATAAGCACGCTATCAAAATGTTTTTAAATATTCGAATAATAGCGCAGTCATATAATATCATTGAACAACAAAAAGGTTAATTATAATGTATTACTTGGTCATGTATTTAAGTATTTTGTGGCGTGATACATTATGATATGGAAACAGTTTTCGGAACATAAGATGTCGTGATAAATTGTTCTACTCGTATTATGTCGCACCGTGATGTGGTATTTCTTCAACTTCGTTGCAGTGTTATGTAATAAATATTCATTGTAACTGACACGCTTAACATGGGCGGTAATAGCAATACAATAATTAAGAAAAATGATCTTTTTGTATACGTCGACAATATATTATACATTATTAACAATCTCGCTTAAAATAAATCACTTAAATGCAATATATAAAGACATCAGATGAATAGCTTGTACGTATTTCATTCTATAATAAATACTTAAACACATTTTACAGCATGCTACTCCACATATATCTTCTCAACAATGTTCCCTTACGAATGTAACTTGGTAAGCAGTATCGTATTGTGTAATTTAATATAATTTATATCTGTCATATAACTATACATGTATTCCTATCTGAATTGTGTTTCATGGTCAATCATGGAATCAGTGATGCTTCGGAAAGTTAAATCAATACAGATATTAAGCTTATTTGATCGAAACACATATAACTTCGACACATATTCGGTTTCCTTTGTTTAACCAGGTTATAGTTTGTCATCGATTTCTGATGCTGTGATTAGTTTATACTAAAACAATTAAGAACAAAGAGAGAGCTTAATAATAATTGTACTTACATATTAATGGTATTGCTAAAACTGTAGAATTGATTAATCTTATCTGTTGTTATGCTGCTTAAATCGGAAAAGTAACCAGTCAGGTCGATGTTCCAAGTATATGATCATTGATAACTTCGGGTATATCTTTTTCATGTTATCGATTTTAAATATGCAACCAGACATCGGTGGTCAGAAGTTGCCGCACCGCGACGAGTGTAACCTTGCGATTTATATCCAAATAATATATCATATGTATATGTATACAGCCTCACCACGCAGGAGTAATCAAAGGCCAGATAAGTATCAATGATGATATTTGGGCATTGCTGGAGACTTACGTACTGAGTGACACGAAGTTTATTGATGTTTATTATCTCATTTTAATTTGGAACACATCAATCGCAAGTGATTTTCTCTCAAAACCGGTCTCGGTTTAAGTTATTAAACTGTTTGAGGAAACGGTGATTGCCTATCATGTATTGGCTAGAAATCCAATGTGGGTTATATTATTATAAATTAAACAGTGTCGTTTTGTTGCCCCTAAACATGATAGTTATTGTCAAAGTACTAAATTCATGTATTAGTTGATGGACGATTATCGAATATTATTTAACACAAAAGTCCTTTGAACCATGAATAGTATGCGTTGTTTTTCGTAGCATCTGAAATAGTTGTAAAATGCGCAGTTGTACTTAAACATTCCAATCAAATATAGCTTAAGTGGTCTGCGGAAAGAATCAACTGTAATGGTGAGGTATTGTGGCCATGCGAAGTCGCTTGATTTTTATTCGGTGGAATGGTCTGTACCGAGCTTAAAACTTCAATAATCAATATCATGTTTATATAGTTAAAACGCATATTTGGATAACTTGAACAATCTATCACGTTCGTGTTTTTAATATAGTTATATTACAAAACATCTAGTTCAAAAACTGTATGCAGCGTTTATTAATATCTTCTAATTTAATGCAGCGAGCTAAGCCCTCAAACGTCATTTAAGATGAGCTGCTCATGTTTGTATTTTAATGGGATAAATCTTCGTCCTCAGAAATTCCATCGACGGCTTGTCATTTCGCTTCATGATATTCAATATTATAACATTCGGACACAAGTACATAAATCTTCAATTCGCCGGGCAGTCTGTCAGAATTTGTACGATGAGAGCTTATGAAGCGCAAGAAGGAATAATCATCTATCGACCCAATCCTAGGTTTAATTAACCTTACGTCTGTTCTTCTGAACTCGTCGATGGAATTAACATCACTGTAGCTGGTTATTAATGTTTTTGATTACGGTGCCTTTGACACAAATACACCGCTTAAGTATAATTGATCGATGTAATGAAATGGATACAATGACTTCGTCATCTTTGCAACAAATTAACAGGACGTTTATGCTTGCGTTATGCAATTACATAAATTGCCTTATTAATTGTAATCTTAAGTTTTCCTTTTGTTTATGCTGCAATTATTGCCATGGGTGGAATAGTATGTGTTTTATATCGCAAGCTGAAACACGAGTTACAGTACTCGTACCTTAACGGAATTCAACGGAAATGTTACTTTTAAATTATATTTGCAACTGTGTTAGCATATACTTTGTTATGAAAAGTCTTTAATCTGATATGTTTAATTCATTTCTATGTTATGTCTTACTAAATAAAGAATACATGTCAAGGAATTCGTTATTTTTTTATAGCTTTTGAATGGTTGCTCGAGCGGATGAATAACATCCTCTGATTTAATGTCCACATTCATATTAGAGTACTGTAGTAGAATCACAAATATCTCTACAGGCGTGAATTTTACAGATATATATTAAACATATTCGATGAGAATGTAATTTATAGAAGGCGTTAACTCCGCAAGGATTTTACATGTTTTGATTTTTGTAATTGAGTACGGGTCATCAATTTAACGGATTCGCTGAAGAAATAGTCCGTCTGTATTCCAATCAATTCTGAGAGAGCGTCAATTAGTGACCTGTCTAAAATGACAAAATTTAAATCTGGGGAATGATAATTGTGATACAATTATGATGTTTTTGATGTAAGAAGTGCATTTGAGTATAATGAACATCATTAGCATAAGATGTTGTTAATGTTATAACTGCATACTTATAATAACAATGATGCGCATAATGATGTTGTTGATGTTATTACTGAACTATTGCGAATAGTGATATTATTAGTATTTAACGGCATCTGAGTATAATGTAAACGATAAGCAAAATGATGTAAGTTATCGTCAATGATTAAGGGTATGGTCCTTCAGCAGCTTTCGATGATTATGATAAATATAATAAAAATAACGACGAAATCGACGTTGCTTTTTTTTGTTGCCGATTAAGATGCATGCGACAATTATCAAACTCATGGTCAAGTTTCTTTGGAATTAGTCGTTGAGCATGTATTGAAATTACCATTACATTGAAATAACCTAAACTGGATTATCCAGAATCTAAACTCTAGATATAATCCAAGATAAGGTAAACATAATTTATAATATTGACCGTAAACTTTCGAAATCAAATAATATATTTATAGTATTTAACCGAAAGCCAATATCCTTGTAAGGGTCGTGTTCTATTGAGTAATTCCTACAAATAACTACTATTCTAGAGACTCTTCAAAGTCAATCAATAGACGTGTCTATATATTAAGAAGGTGTATATGTGTAAGCATCAATGCATCTCACAATACATAAGCTTGCAGTTTATACACACGCTCTGCCACAAAATTAAACAAATTAGTGATTGCAATGTACGGTCATTGAAAATGAAAAGGTCGCCGCGGCGTAGTTAATATGGTGTCCACTTATCGACCGCGAGGTCACGGGTTCGATCACCACTGTGAGAGCGTTCTTAGATCTCCCCTATATACACCATGTACTGATTTTAGTCCCAGGAAACAAACTCGAGAGATTTTCAAATACGCCCTAGGCTTTGATGCAATCGAGCTAAAATAAATAGGTTTAAATGAATACTGAAAATGACTGAATATCTATTGAATTAAATTGAGCGATGTTTTATTCGGTACATCTAATAGCATCCTGTGAATTAAGATGATAGTTTGAATGGCCACATTCAACCTATATTGCTATCTGAGTTCTGTTGAGAATGTACTGTTACTTTCAAGCCGTAAGTACGGCATGCGTCAATCGCATGCCTGAGACAAATTGCCTTCATACATTATTTACTTAATTTTGCTCCCCGGCTGTACCTTAACACCTGCTCTCGAGAAAATGAACAGAATTAATTGTTCATATGGATTGTGGATATCAAACAAAGGTGATGGCTATACTATATATTATATGTTAACCTATATATGTTATATGTTATCTTAGATTTGCTCAAAACAAAACACAATTGCTAAAGCTTCAGCTATTGTTATTGCCAGTTAGAAACAAAATCTATATTAAAGAATATTGATCTTTGACAAGATGATGTCATTTATATACGTTTGAACAAAATGCATAACAGAGACACACATCACCCTGAACTGATAACGATGTAGTGCGGAGGACGTCTTAGTGCAGATTTGCTAAGTTATGGTTCCATTAATCGTTAACTTTGGCACTTTTTGCATTACTGTCACCACCAACTAATATATCACATGATGCTCTTTATGTTGTTGTTGATGTTTTTATCAGTTCATGTGCAGCCTAATAATGGTATAATTCACTTGTCCAGAAAAACCCTTTTCAGATTTCACGTGATAAATTGAACACGATATTAATTTTAGATTATTTTTTCAGCCTAAATTTCATCTGGAAACCATTGTTTGTTCATAGCATATACAGTGTGAAATTGCCAGCAGTCATGCAACGGCGTTTCGAAACAAGAGATTGTATTTATTAGACTTAAACCAAAGGGTTGTGCGAGTTACAATAAAAAATGGGACATTGCTAACATGTATTCCTAGAATGTTTAACAACAAAAACCAACAAAACTCGAACATATATGCAAGAATCTCAGAATTGTGTTGCTTATAGTAGAATGGGACATTATCCGAAGTATCAAGTTGTATAGTACCTATACCGTGTGTATATATTTCTTTGTAAGCATTCAGCGCGTTTACTGTGCAAAATGTTTTCTTTGACACTATGCATAACTTCAGAGTCGGAGAGAAACAATATGGCGAATAAATCACATTCACCATTTAAGGAATACTGAATTCAAAACATATGCTGTCTATGTAAAAAACAATATTAGAAAAAAGCATGCTGTCTGTTAGTGGCATTTTATCAGCCTTTCCATCCGCATTTCGTTACAAACCATCATACCCTGTGCAGCACATTATAAAAAAATATGCCAGACAAGTGTCTAATAGTATTTGATCATCATTAATCCTGCCGAATGCAATTTGATTACTCGTGTCTGTTTCAAAGAGCGTTCTGGGGCACGCAGAATGCGTTGACCAAGAAATTATGATTACATTATAACTATATCTGGCGGTTTGCTGGTATTCTATGCAATACCTATTACTGCGAGATGATCTAAATAATAGTATTCATTTATCGTCGTCTATTTATAATATTATTAAATCGTGTTTACAACAGATAATATTATGAACGTTTAAAGAGATATATGCATTACTGGCTTTTACTTGTAACACAATGAGTCATTAACTATAACGTGCAACTATATCGACGTAAATTAAACGGTTATATAACATTGAAATGATGATACAATTCAGGCAGTTTTATCATTTTATTAATTAATTGCATTCATATAGCCTCGTAAGCTAAAACGTATTTTATTTCACGAACAAACAGGGTATACATTTGCATAGCATATACAGTTACAACTGAGTCAGATTGATCCAAAAAAGGATTAGAAGGAAAGATCAAGATCGTATATGGTTCTTCTTTATACGCAGTAATTCCAAGCAAATATGTAACATTTCTTTAGGTAGCAGACATGTAATTTAACAGTGCAATATATGAAATAATAGTTTTACAATTGACGTAGATGTACGTTATCTAGACAGAAAGAGTAGGGTTATCAAGGTTGATGAAATAGATGTGAAGAATCATTGGCCGGAAGAAGAGACAAAAGGAAACTGCTGAAAGAAAACATAAGAGAAGGAAGTCGTTTGCCTTGACAAACAGCTAGGTATCGAAACGTTTATAAAGTTTAATATATAAATAAACTGCATCGAAGATACGCGTGCTTTTCTCCAAGTCAAGACCTTCATCATTACATTATATAGTGGGTATGGTTGGAGAGGTATGAGGAGCATTTATGCTGAAACGTACTTCACTTTGGGGTGTAAATCGTTGACATTCCAAGAAATAATGAGAAACTGATTCGATTGCACCACAAGTGCACAAGGGTGAACGTGCAATAGTGCACGTAACTAGATGTTGATTAAGTTAACTACACTTAGCGCTGAGTCTTTTGTGAAGCATTTGTTGACGCCTTTCATCATAATAATATAATACATTCGCTTTCGTAACATTTATATTTTAAAAAAATGCTTAAAAGACGTTAACAAACCAGCATTTCAAGTATCTAGAGAAAGTTCATTCCATTCCGTAATGGTTAATATTACACATGAATTAGAGTATGTTGTTGAGCGGGTCGTCAAATTTATGATGTTGTCTCCATTTCGTAATGGGTAGGGGTTATTAGCTCCGACTGTGTCCGGTACAATTAGTTTTTTAAGTTAGGCGTAGAATTAGTTGTGATTTTATACACAACAACACGTTAATGTTCTCGGCGCCGAGCATCTAATGTTTCCCACCCAATCTTTCTGTAGAGCTCAGTAATCGAGACAAGTTTGGTACAACCCGCTACAATTCGTGCTGCTTCTATATGAATATAGCCTCGTTATTGGACATTACAAGTCTGAGGCTGAAGCTGAAGGCTTAAGGCTCAAACGTCTGATTGAATCCCAATAGCAAATACAACATGATTTTAACTAATCAATAAGAATTGTTTTCATTGACTGTATAACATAAGTAACATATCTTAATGATAAAATCATCAAATAGTTAATGAGCTAACTAAATATTTGTCAACAGCTTGCATCTTAATCATCCATAAAAGGTGGTGCATACGCTTATATTGGTTTAACTGCATCATACATGCTAAATGCTATACATTTTTTTTTAAATGTCTTCGTAGTCTTACTGTTTAATGTGAGGCTTAGCGTTATTTCAAAATTATTGTTTTGAAGTCATATTTTATAAGTGAGGGTTAGGAAAAAAAATAAATTTCGAAATTCATGCTTAAAGTTGATTTTCTTGAATACAAATATAAGAGAGTGAATTTAATTAAAACCATATGTCAAACGACAGGTGTGAAGGTTACGCATACATGAGCCTTGTTCTGAGAAAACTGGGCATAATGCATGTGCGTAAAGTGTCGTCCCAGATTAGCATGTGCAGTCCGCACATGCTAATCAGAGACGACACTTTCCGCCTAAATTTGTTTTTTTCTAAGAAGAGACTTTATTTAAACGAAAAATGTCATAAAAGCGGTTAGTGTCGTCCCTGATTAGCCTGTGCGGATTGCACAGGCTAATCTGGGACGACACTTTACGCACATGCATTGTGCCAAGTTTTCTCCGAACACGACATATATGCTGCTGATAACTAGACTCTTTGATGTAATGCCATTATAATGGAATGTATACAAGTGTAATGTAATAACTATCAGCGATAACAGGTGTTTCATTGATTAAACTGCGAAAATATGTATCAAAGTGGAAATAATCGTATAGATACAAGTACACACCGACACCTACTGTATAAATATAAACTACAAATGAAATCCGTGTTGGTTTCAACAACAAAACGAGAAACAATTGCAATAAATACTAATTAAAAAAAAACTACTGCTACCGCTGCAACTTATTCGACAACTTATATTCGTACTCCTACTACTTATATATAAATACAATAACAACGACTTATAATACTATAGGTCATTACAAATGTTATTATGCGATGTGCTTCAGCGGATTTAGAATCTCCAATAAAGGGCAACCTTCTTAAAGAGAGGTATCAATAGATGTAATAAATACATTACCAGCCCATAAAACGCAACCGAAACTCACATAAAAGTGACCTATGATGATATAAATACTTTTTTATGTAGCAAATAACACGATTTAAATGAAATCGCTGAAAGCAATATCGTTGACATAACCAAATCAAATACACCGGAAATTAAAAAATATATTGGTCAATTATGACCTTCAAGTTTGCACTTGGATTCATGTGCGCAACGTAGTGTCTTATTCAGAGAAATATTTCTGTCAATCAGCTATTTTATTTCGCAATGTTGTCAAGCACAGATAGTTTATGAAGTGGATTGTTTTTAAAAAAAGAGGAGAAGAACTTTACATTGACTTTATCTCTAAGAATAACGTTATTACCGATAAAATATACTTTGCTTATAAACCTAATAAATATGCCATATTAAGTCAGTAACATATATTTATAACGATAGATATATAGAAATAAAGATATATAGATAGATATATAGACAGATAAACAGATAGATATATATATAGATACATAGATACATACATACATAGATACATACATAGATACATACATACATGCATGCATACATACATACATACATACATACGTACGTACGTACGTACATACTTACATACATACATGCATACATACATACATACATACATACATACATACATACATACATACATACATACATACATACAGACAGACAGACAGACAGACAGACGGACACACACACACGCGCGCGCACACGCGCGCGCACACGCACGCACACACACACGCACACACACACGCACAAGCACGCACACGCACACACACACTCGCGCACACACACACACATACACAGACAGACGGACAGACACACACACACAATAAGGGTCTTAATTGTAATTATTATGTTGATGTTGATGTTCAATAAATTCCGGCTTTTCATTCTCCTATCTCCAATCACAAACACCGCATTAATGCCCGATTACCGCATTAAGCAATGCCATGTCTTATTTGAGTACGCAATCCTCTAATCAGATATAGAGAAAACTAGGTCGTTGAAGAATAAATCGAAGTGTTTTTTGCTAGGCTTAGATAATCTGAACCACGAGCCTTGGCGAGTGGTTCAGATTTTTGGGCCGAGCAAAATGAACTTCGCTTTATTCGGCACCGACCTAGTATCGATTTATCCCATCAATTGTCTTAGGCGTCAATTATTTCTTTAAAAATAGAATAGGAAAATAGAACAACACGGAAAATTCCAACGTTATTTTAAGCAACCATTGTTTTTCGACCTTAGCTGTAAGGTGGTCCGCGTATGAAAATAGTACCAGAATATTTCAAACAAAAACAATGCGATAAACACAATTCATTTATTTAAAAGACAACGAATCACTTTCATATGTTATAACAACTCAACCAAATAAATAACAATAACGTAATTATCAAATAACAACAACTAAATTATTTTTATAGCGATGTCAACAGTCATGTTCATTAAAAAAAGAGATCTACACAGTTGGCCGAGCTCATGAGTCCACTTTATGTGTAGAGCAAATCGATGCTTTTTGTCGGATTTACGGTGTGTTAAAGGTGTTATTTCGATACGGGATTAGTTATTGTGTACATGACAAATCTGGATGTTGAACGTTTCTCCGAAGAACTGGGATTTAAATGAGCTGGACAGTAACTGCTGGAAGCTGTACTGTGCCTGTGGGTGGGGAACATGCAATGGTGTTTCGGGTAGCATATCCGCTTCGATTTGTTGGTGTTCCGGCTGGCTAGGGGGGCTACGTTAACGAAAATGTGTCCGTGCTGGTGACAGAGTGTTTTCTACATTGAATTGGTTCTGCATTTTGACCATGGGAGGCAAGTATGTTAGATCATTTGTTTTGTTGCTCATGACTTACATTTGAGTAATTTTAAATTGACTGTACATTATTGTGTCCATTGAAAGACATAATTTCAGTGGCTGGAATGTTATGTTCTCTACGTTTTTGAACCAGGTGCTTGCGAGTGGAATGATTGGTCAGGCGTTTTTGTACTGGTAGCCCGGCTTCAGTTGCCATTATCCTAAGCATTTTGCTCAATTTATTCATCCCAATTTTTTGACGAGTGAACCATTGCACGCTTTCTTTGCGATCAGATTCAGACTTTTGAGGTTCCTACTTCATGATTGTGTTAAGAACTAGATAGAATGGGTCATTCACATCGCAAACATTGGCTGGGCGTTTCTGTGCATACATTTTGTACAAAAAGCAACTAGGTTTCTGGGTTCATTTTCATTAGTGGCAAACATTTTTGGGGTTACTATTCTAACATCGCTTAAGTTTTCTCCAGTTTTAGTCTTGGTTTGACGTTCATTGAGCTTTAAGTACTCGGTTCCATCAGAAGATATTTTCAGTTTAATGTCCCCGATCTGTTTGAATAAAAATATTTTATTATTTTTTCTAAATATTTCAGTAATTTATTACGTATTACTTTATATTGCCCTGGTAAATAACAGTATAGGGCAGGCTATTTAAAAAAAGGTAGCTGCTATAGTAGTAAGTAACAAAAAATAAGGACAATTTAAGAAAGAAAATCTGGGAAATATTAGGTTATTCCAAAACATGATATTGACATCAGAAAGCTCAATGTTTTCATACTCATTTGGAATTGACTGGATGAGATGTTTGGCCTCATTTTGAACTGTAAACATTTGTGTTATTTTGATCATCATGATTTGACTCAGGGGCAGTAATCTCAGTTAAATCCTCATCAAATTGAAGTGCATTTATTCCATAGTTTTGCTCTTATTCGTCAAAACTTATTTCCACAACATCTTGAATATTGTCATTTGAAAACAAACCATCCCATACCACATCAAAATTTGCTGCTTCTTGTAGTCAAAATTAATTTAATTTGCCGAAATATGTTTTTCTGCACTTTTATTTAAATTCTTGATTGTGTATTATTTATTTTTTCATTAATTAAAGAATAATTGAAATTTTAGACTTAAGCAGATGACTTGTTTGGCTGCTGACTTATTTAATAAAATACATGCAATTAAAAAAAATCAATATTTCATATATTTAAATATTTATTTCTGAACAATTTATTTCCAATAAAATGAAAAAGATATATTCTATAATTGCATTGTGTTGATTTGTAGCCAATCATTGACGAGAAAAGTCGATACACAAGGTAAACAATTTCGACCTACTGAACCGTGATTAGTGACGTCAAATAAAAAAGTAGTCCGCCGCGCGTGACAGCTATATTTCAGCATTGCCGAAAAAACGAAAATATATTCCACAGTGGTTTATTTCGACAATGCACGTCTGATGATGGGATAAATAATATTTAACATTCGGGGAAACGGCGTTAAATGAACTGTTCGTGTTATTTGCAACTGTATCTATAGATATGACATCGCGTTTACTAACTTTACGTTCAGTAACGTTTTATAAGTGCGATATTCCCTCACCAAAAATGCCACATGCATTGGATGAACCACTCGAAAAATCTATAAATGATCGGCTTAAAAAAGGGCAATAAACATCCAATATTATATCTACATCAAACATAATGTTTTATTATTTACATTTAAGTTTTGGCCATGACAAATGAACCCACATGGCATCTCAAATAAAGTCTATATGACAGAAGCATGGTTGTTCGTATAAGTGCAAACAAAGCTTCAAAAAATGTATGTTTACAAAATAAAACGACATCATTGAAGATGCGAAGAAAATGTTGCTTGTCACAATTAAGAACTCGCTACGTCTACGAACATTACTATATTCCGACCAGAATTAACCAGAGATGATGACATATATTATTTAAATGAAAGGCACATTCTGCGTGCTCTACCTAAATGTAGTACTTCGACCGATACATTGCAGAACAGGGTGTTACCACATGCAATCGGAATTCTATTTTTTTATCAGTTTGTCAGCAATACATAGAGCACAGAAACACTGAGCTTACTGGAAAGTGTATTCACTCCCTGATTTATTGATTCACTATCAATTAATTGTAATAATAAACAATATTGTGTTAATTAAAACTTCAAACAATAAAATGCACATAGAAACACTTGTATTATATATGGCCGCCTTAAAATAAATTGGAATTGATTATAAATAGTTAACTAAAATAGACAATAATACATCTAGAAAACAAACATTTACCATAACAATATATTGAACAATTCCTAAATGTTTTGTTGTATACTTATGTTGTTTTTAATACCGCTTTTTATCTCTTAAATACGTTGATAATTCAACCCTAAGCAGTGAAAGTGTCACTGATTGCTCCTATTTATTCAATACAAATGCTACGCATCGTTAACGTTTTGTTCGTTAAAATGAACACAATTAAAGCTTAACATATGAATATATAAATAATGCAGCTAGTAAACACAATTGACTGCTACTTAATTGTCTATAATTTAAATTATATGACATCGTAGATATTCACTTTTACATTTCTGTTGTGTCATGTTGTCGCTTTGTTCGGCATTGCAATTATTGTCTAGGTTTTATTTTTTTTAAATGTTTCATTGTTAATGCGATACACGTTTGTAATTATAATTGTACAATGCATGACATGTGTACTACTACATATTACAGACATTAATCGTAAGAGATTTCATTGTGGGCTTCCAAGTTTGCATTTGAGAACAATATTATAAGTTCACATTTAAAAAGATACTACGAGATAATACATTTTATTTAGTGCACAGTTCCAGGCAGGATAAATTTGGCAAGGTTGAGATCAAATAAAACGTAAGAGGGAGTTCAAAGCGAATAGACTCTTCATGAGATTTAATTAAACTTATTTTGGCTCGTTTGAACAAGTGTACAGAAATGACGTGGCTAATAATGGAGCGAGAAATAAATTGCTTGTGTATAGGCGGTGTTTGTATACAAATGATTATTTGATAAAGCATCATTGATTAACGGACTGAAATGGATACCGTGTATTCGTCATCAAATTTCCAGACTTGCAACTTGTGATCAATACTGACCCAAACAAGACCGATAATCTTTCGCGATATGCAATTATAATAACTTCGGTTTGTTACATTTACATGTATGTTTGTGATTGGCTCGGCGAGTTTCAAATTCCCTTGCTTTAAATTACCCATGCCAAGGCGGTGATACCTGTTTTGATAATTTTATGTTTCCACTAGGCATAAATGGGTTAAGTATATACGCCGACATGTATCGATGGGATGAATGTATGCGGCAGGTAACTAGACGAAATTAATGGACAATCATTGGAATGTCAATTAATACAAGTGCAGTGTCATAACCATCTGCGATAGTGGCGCTTTACTGAAGATAAATGGATACTAATGCATTTCGTCGACGCCAACACATATTGCAACAAGTATACCAATATGCATTGCAAATAACACAAATGTAAATTACTGTATGGAACACTTGACATACTTCGACAACTAAACCCAGTACTGGCGTCTTCTTTACTACAAGCTCCATGCACCGCTTATGCAGGTCATTACGAAATCAGGTATGCCCTTATTGGGTCCCGTTGTCCCAAACCACATATTACATTTAAGTCTAAGAGAGTGTTAATATTCCATGCAAAACTGAATTTTAACTTGGCATCTTTCTCAAATAATAACATGTTTCGTGTTAAAAAACAATCTGAGTACGGTCCCCAATGTATTTTCTTTTACTCTGTTTCAGAAATTAAACAACGATGGTCTGATAAATAAATATAGTATATTATTTAATACATGTTCTCGTTCGTGCCAAGTTATTTTAATTATGCAATGTCATAATAATCCGAACACATGGTAAGTGACTTATATATCATGAGACATTAAATCCATCCATAGTGCTTGTGAAAACAACAAGATGGGACTCATGTGTTTCATTTTTTTTTATATGAGACTCGTTTTAAAGCACATATATGTGTTCGCGTTTGAATACGCAGTGTGTGTTAAATATTGAAAATCGCGTGTATGGTGACTTTTATAGCCGGGCAATTGAGACACTCTGTAATCATTGTGGACACGTATTTATCTGCACCATTGTTACCAAATCATACAGCGACAATAAGTCAATGGCACATTTAGATGTCCTATGTGTTGGTCGTGTGTCATGTTGCAATGTCGTGTTTTACACAAGCTTGATTCCGTATATGTCTATGAATAATATCTCTAAGCATACAACTAAACTGGCATATAACATTTTTACATCAATACCGTCTTGTGATCATAACTGAATAGGGTTTCCACCTTGTTTGGAAGATCTTCTTCATTCTAAACTGACGCAATCGGTTCCATGTTTAACAGAAACATCTTATTTGTACGAATATTCCCCTCCTAGACGCACTCATGCTTAACGTTGACATTCGATATATCAGGGTTCCACTCATTTCGGTGCGGCAACTGGTGAACACTGATAAGACATTAGTTCATGAACTGAACACCCCATACCCAAGTTAAGGGCATGTTGGCTGATGTCCTTCTTGCATATCAGCTGTGCCATGTTTGTGGTTAAGGATTATACAATCAAGTCGTTCGTCATTGAACTTGTTGTACAGGTTCAATGCGTTGATGTGGTTATTTGTTAATAGAGACATTTACTTGGATGTTGAAGAAATAATTGACGTGTATTAAAGGACAAACTAATTGATTAATTGCCCATTAGTCGATTAATCGCGTGATTCATTTTGCAGTGATTGAACAGATCACAGCAGCGTTGACCAAAAGCACTTAAGCACAATATTCCTCTGTAAACGAATATCACATCCCATCCAATTTAAACTTAAATATAAAAAGCTTAAACTTGTGATTTAAAAAAATCTAACTTTTATGCCACCATCCATCCCGCTTACGAAAACTATTTAATAAGTCCGTGAACGATTATAAGATTTTATGAACAATGTAATGGATTACGAGATAAATATAACGTTCTACGATATGCTAGTATGCACAAAAATAAAGCGCATTCCGTACTAGAATGTTGACGTATCCAATATGATTCTTTATTAATATATTGCTTTTTATGATAAGCATAAAGTGACTGCATTAAATAGAGTATCAATACGTTTTTTTGACGACAATGCTCACAATTTAAGTCATGACGTTTACATTCATGTTAGTAAAAAAAAGTCAATAGTATTTTTCACAACACTTCGCTACGGATCACCTGTCTCTCAAAGACATTTAATATAATGATGATATATAATTCTTTCAAAGTAACATCAAAGTGGTTTAAGAAGTGTTAATTGTTAGTTGTTCAACAAACGATAGCACACATTAAACAAAAACACAAAAACACACAAACACATAAATTATTAATTTAATATCAATAATTGTGAGCTTTTGTTGTTGTAAATACGTATGGCGTTTCTTCAGTTGTTATGAAATATCATAGCAAACATAAACAAACCTGTTCAATGCCTAAGTTTTAAACAGAACACCTTAATATCGCAGCGCCAGTAATTTATGATGTATATTTTATCAGTTATATGTGCGTCAAATTTGTTCTTCCAATGCAATAGCTGTATCTTTCTATAAATTAAATTCTTTTAGTTGTAACTGTTCAAGCCAAATTATCAAACACATCTTCGCTCCCGCCTTTTGGGCAATAAGGATACAATGGAACGTACTGCCATTGCGGAATATGTGGGCCTTTTTAAGGGTACAATACCTATCAAAGGCGTCTATTAAATGTTATCGGTATGACGTCACGTTTCAAGGATTGCAGATTCGGCCAATGTATATTCGTGTCAAAGTTCGTACATACATTTTTATAGTAAAGGTGAAGTATGAGAATCTGCAAATGGTTCATGTGTAATATGTTTCATCTGTTATACATGTCTGTTTGTGTTGTAATTACATGTTTTATTCATTGCTCTTTACGGAATATACCAATCCATTAGAAAATTAGAAAATTATTATTGACGATCTCGTGAAAAACGATTGAGTCGAGCAAATATAATAATGTTTAAATTGCACTAAATAATTGATATATGAAGGGGTTTAGCGTATAACCAAAATACAAAATCATGATTTACTGGATGACCTGTTTTCTGTTCAATACACTATGTATGATACCTGATTTTCGTTTGAAGGACAAGGATTGAGGCTAACTATAAAGTCACTGTTATGTTAAACGTTTATTACAGTGGTAAACTTGCGCGGAGGCGGTTGACACTCTAAACACAATAAGTCGGAAAAGGTGTTGAAACACAATGAACTTTGACAAGTGTCGAATTCTGCCACACGACATACCGGCTTTTATAACTTGCATTCATTCATCTTAGAATGCCGTTTGAGAAAATTGAAGCTAATGGGGTCACTATTTGTACAATGCTGACTATATAGTTTGCAGATTTTACATTTAGTTAAACCAAAACCAATTGTCGACACATTAGGTACTCAGGGTATAGTCAGTACCAAGACACAAAACATTCTAGTGTCAGACTTCGTTTGCATGTATTCATTTTTATATTTAATTTTATATGTTATAGTGAGTGCTAAGTCTTACTTGTGTGGCCGTAGAATGTGAGCATATTGGAAGGAGAATAAGAGCATGTAGAGAAAAAGTACGGACATATGGATCCACAGAAGACCACTCCTTTCATTCTTGTCTCCGGAACCCAAACGTAGCGAAGATTGAAAAGAAGTCTCAATCTCACAGATTTCAAACCAGCCTAAGAATCAAAGTAAGTGTAATATGCATTGTTTTATTTTATTTAATTATACTTTATTTAAGACGTTATCCTATTAAGCATATGTTCGGCATGAATCATTGTCTGCAAATAGGTAAGCATTCCAATATACGAGTACATTGTGTCTTCTCTTTAGGATGTATAATCGTATCAGGAATCTATTCATAATATTCAATATTGAACTACATGTATTGTCTGCATCTGTCACACATGCAAAATAATATGTATGGGTCGCATTGAGTTAGTTTTAGATGGTTGTGTCATTAACCAGTATGTTTGCGACACATCGCCATTCTGACAATGCTTTAAACGGAGGTGTTGTGAAACATGAACTTAAAACTATTCACTTAATTTCACTGTGCAATCAAGCATTAACTAGTTACTGATTATATCATACGGAACAAATTGCAAAACAAAAAGGAAAGGGGGAATAGATTATTACTTTTATTACAAGTTACCAATCTTGATTAGATTTTGCTATTGTTGTAACATACAACTTTCCGACACGCAACACATATACATTTTTTTTTTTGCTATTTTCAATGTGCAAAATAGTTTGAGCATTTAACACAGTAAATATAAATATGTCAGCACAAACTATAGATGCAAAAATTGAGAGGTCACCCTGATTTATTTTGATACAGCGATGTACAAAAGAGAGCTTAATTACTAGTGTAATACACGAAATACGTGTATCATTTCACAGATTATTATTTTTTACAAAAATATGTATATAAACTACACAAAATACAAGTTAAAGCATCATCAAAAAGTAAGAATATAATAAGTAAAATGTTTGTTTTAATAATTTTATAATTTAAAATGAACACCTTGTTTCAATTTCACGTGTATATAGTCTTAATCGTTTTTGAAAGATGTTTTTCACTTTCAAAGTAAACGTGCCTGATAGCTCTGTAAGTTGAGCGCTGGGCTAAACATCCGACGTTCGCAGGCTCGATCCCCAAACCGGCAAAATTATGTGTGTTAGAATTAATCATAAGATCATGTCTACGGCCATTATCGGCTTCCTGCATCTGATTCAAGTAGGGCATTGTTTGTTACTGGCATAAGGAGCGTACATGTTTTGGAAAAGTGTGAGTTAGTGAACTGATCACAATAATATTACTGAAACACACACAAAAAATCACGTTCAAAGTATGTCCTTGTCATTATTGGGAGCAATGTGGAATATTCATATAGCAATCAACACATATTTGATACAAATTGAGTATACATTTAAAACTGCATGTACCATGTAGTTTCTCTGTCAATGTTTACGACAGGTGAAAAAGTACCGTACAGTGAAAACCATCGCACATCCTTAATGACATGTTTGTATTAAAAAAAAACATTAATATTCACCCTGAAAGATTTATCAACGGCTTGCTATTTTGCCTTTGGATATAAACATAGTATCACTTTCTGAAACACGAGCATAATTCTGCAATGCTGCAGCCAGTCTAACATGTTATATCCGTTTAGAGCAATTGAAACGAAAGAAGGACGAATTACCTATCGACTAAAGACTAGTTTTAATTAAGTAAAGTTGAAGTCAGCTCTTCTGAACTTAGCGATGGAAATGGCCTTAAGTAACTGATCATGCATACACACGATTAGTTATTTGTGTACAAACGGTATCTTTGAACTGTATTCACAGATATAATGGATAAATGTAGTGAAATTAATACAATGGCCTCGAGATGTTGGCATAGATTGTAAATTGTGATCGATGTAACAATCCTGCACACATTACATAACGACGATGTGTGGGTAATGCGATAACTGAACTCATTATAATCGGGAAGTTAATGTGAGTGTATGGTGGCGTTGCACTTCCAGTTTATGGTCGATGAATAATGCTTTTATCGCAAGCAGCAAAGTGAGCAGTATTATGTGTCAAACAATGAAACATAAGTTCGGTATATTATATGAAATAAGTTGTATATGTTTAAGTACCGATCAAGAGGACGAGCGTCATTTTCAGGTATAATTCTGACATAAATACAAGAGTTGTGTAGAAGAATTGTACGAAACATGTTAAATATGATTGTATATAATAAAGTCTGCATAGCATAGGATTGCACTTAATGCTATTAACAGCACAAGCATTAGGGATGTAAACTGTATCAATATGAAGCGTCTAATGTACAGATACTGCACGCGACAAATATTGCCAAGCTTATTGGAATAAAAGATAAAAGAATATCAAATGCTGCAATTATATCTCTTAATATGACATTGACGTTGATTGTTATCATATGATATTTTGAACGACAAGTCGTTGTAACAAGCCCACCATTTGAGTCGTGTTCTGAGAAAAATGGGCATAATGCTTGTGCGTATATTGTCATCCCAGATTAGCCTGTGCCGTCCAAAAAGGCTAATCATGGTCGACACTTTCCACTTTTATGACATTTTTCGTTAAAATGAAGTCTCTTCTTAGCAAAAACCCAATTTAGGCGGACAGTGTCGTCCCTGATTAGCCTGTGCGGACTGCACAGGCTAGTCTGGAACTACAGTTTACGCACATGCATTATGCCCAGTTTTCGCAGAGCACGAAACATTTGGTGGTCCAAGTTATAAAACATTGCTAGAGGAAGTCATAGAGTAGTCTAGACTAGGGAACAACAGACCGACCGACCTAAAGACGCAAGCACCTACATACGGAACATGGTTTTTCCTACATATCGCCCTAACAATATTCAGCAAACATAATTTTCATACGAACACACTTTTTAAATAATTGTATTGCTATATTAATACGTCTTCTGCAAATCAGTTTTTGTATCATGCGTACATATTACACTAGCTGTTATGATATCCGTTAAACTCATTCAAATCAAATTTCTCTTCTAAAAACTAATAATGATCAAGCAACATGAAATTCCTCTTTGAAATATCGCTAAACAACCACACACAAGACAATTTCGAGCCATTCGTTGTTTTAAAACTGATACTGTTTTTCATAAACTAGTTAATGTAACATCAATTATACCTGATACAAAACAGTACGAATTACACAACAGTTCAAATAACTATAAACTATTCCTCTATGAAACAGTAAAGTGTCATAAACATATAATATTACATAAAACAAACCGAGTACATATTGAGACTTCATATGCCTTGCCTTAGGACTGGGCTACACAATACAAAATAACCGAACACATTCGTCGGTCGTCTGACCAAAAATCGTTCAACATCCATTTTCGGAATATCGGTCGAAAATTTAACCCATATCAAGGTCGCCGTGGCGTAGTGGATATGGTGTCCGCCTAGGGACCGGGAGGTCACGGGTTTGATTCCCACTGTGGGAGCATTCTTTAGATCTCTCCCCAAGACACCACGTACTGGTTCTAGTCCCATGTAATGGACTCTAGAACATTTTAAATAAGCATTAGGCTTTCGATGCAATCGAGCTAAAATAAATAGGTTTAAACTAAAATCCATTACGGAATTGAGCAAATGTATCATCTGATTGTTATTTTTGGGGATATTGATATTCAACAAAGGTCAACACATCTACATACACATTAATTTATTTAAATGAACAGCCGCCATGTTTACCTTGCATGCGTTGCTTGTTTCTAAATGCAGGACGCAGTGCAACGGAGTCGTACAATTGAGTTGTCGGTAAAGTATGTGAACTGGCGATACACATAATTTATTGAACTATCAGTTAATTCAATTCAGTCTACTTAACCAATGTTCTGTAATGTTTTTAGTGCTGGAGAATCAGTACAAACACCTACTAAGCAAGAGAATCATTGCAAGGCAATCTTCGGAAGTTCTTATACTTGAAAAAGTCCCGATATTTCTTCATCAATAAATCTCAATATACATATACGATATTTAATTCTCATCAATAAATCTAAAAATAAATAAACCATAGTTATGTTTCATCAATAAATTGAATAAGAAATACAAGATATGTCTGTATCATCAATACATCGCGCAATACATACATAATATATTTTTTATCAGTTTATTAGTTTTCCGTCAAGTTTCGCATAATAAATCATTTAAAATGAGTACAATTTCGGCTTATTAGAAAGCTGTCAAACAACATTTCAGGAGTATCTGCTTCAGAGGTTGATATACATGTGCAATAGTATCATATTCAAAATAAAACGCAACCAAAAGTCAAAATATATGATTACTAACTGTAATTAAACATCTTCAAATCCCAATTAATTGAGATTATTGGGTTTGAACAATGATTTGTTGTTCGCATATTGATGTGGTGTAAAACACGCATGGGCTATCAGTAGTTTTTAGAATAGTATAACAATGTTAAATTTTAATAAGTGCGTCAATTTAAATCGTCAAAAATATACAACAGTTATGTGTTGATAATAATCAGTTGCAGCAAGTTTAATGCGATGTGCGTTCAATGCTGTCGCTGCAAAACTTTTCGCAAGAAATCTAAGTCAGCTGCAGCGAAATAAAATATTGACAAATAAAGACACGTACGACCACCCAAGTGATGTCACAAATTGATAACAAAATACTTGTTTTGAAGTGAATACGCAGCACTAGACCGGCCAAGGTAATGGTTCCTTGAATCGTTGAACACTCTCAAAAATAGTATTAACTAAACAAAGGCTTGATTACATGTTAAATCTTGCTCGAGTAGCTGTGTTTTATATGCATATGCAGCGTAATCAATAATTATCTTTTAACCAGTAAAATGACATGTGTATTCCACAGGCACTATTATTTACATTAAATAACATTTAAATTAATTGGCGTTTAAATCAATATAATACCTCTGGAATTCATTGCTTGTACGACTCATACATATTGGGAAATAAAACAGATGAATTACTCTCCCTATGGCGCTTCAAAACAATTAGCAATTATCATAAACTAAATAGTTGTGCGAGTTTAATTAAAGTTTTTCCCACATTCTGATCAACATAATTATGTTTTGCACTAAGCTGTTGGTATGTCCTCGTTCAAGGACAAATGAGGTGATGATCAAACTTCCAGCATCCAGTTTGTCCGACAATATTAACAAGACACGCGATCGCTGCTCCTAATTGTAAAGTTAGATATTGTTTTCATATATGTATGGCGGACCTGTTCTCACTGGGGGCTGACGAGGTCAAAGCGTAGTCCGTTTGTCTCCGACGACGGGTATATTTTTTACTACGAAACAGTGTGTCAATAAACTACATAATCAGGCGAGTTTCATCTTTTCTGGTATTTATGGATTAGAGAACAGAACATCAAGTAATGGTAGATACTTATTTTTAATAACAAACCAATTGCAAATGCGCGTAGTTGCAACCTTTATAATGATTTTAGCTAAAATAGAAATAAATTGATTTGAAGTAATGCATAAGGTGGTTATTCTGTTAAAATAGCCAATTACAGTAACTTAACTTAAATAAAACTACATGTTACTTTGATACACTGTACATTTAACACTAAAAAGTAAAAAAACAGGTTACGAACATATATTTTTATCATTCAAATGCTTTGTTTCGAAGGAAATTACAAGTCGCTTTATTTATAGATTTTGCACAGAGTATGTATTGGTTGTGCAACGAACTACAAATATAATTTATAGGTTACTCAACGAAGTGTCTGTATCCATGATATCGATGGCATGTGCATTGACACAATGTTTCGTAGCAAAATATATACCCGACGTCGTAGACAAACGGACTACGCTTTGACCTCGTCAGCCCCCAGTGCTAGCAATAGAATGTATTATGGTTACATTCTCAGCACATTTTCAGTTTAGTTTACAAGATGAATACTTAACGGTCAAGTGGTCCAACTGTCTGGTTTTATTAAGCATGTATCACAGATGGTATCGAAATTATAAAAACTCGCCATGATTATATATTTAGGTAATACGCGATCGTAATTTTTGTGTATGCTGCAAAAGGTATTTATTTAGTTGGCTGCTATATTTGCTTATAACGTTATATGTGCAGATTTATTTGATATTTTTGAAAACGATATATCGCTGTATATTTATCATTGAAGAGTTTTATTATTTTGAGATTTAAAAAGCAGCACATGTGATTAAATTGGTTTCAGGAAGTGTGGTATTTAATCGGTACATTTGTCATATTCTGTTCAATAAAAGACAGTCAAAATTGGTCTTTAACCATTGTTATGTGCATGTTGTTCAGTGAAAAAGGTTGAACTTATCCCGTCTCGAAGGGATTTCTTTCTGCGTATGCAATATGCTCAATACACGAAGATACCATTTTGACATAACTTTATCTGTTTGTAATACATTCTATACAAGTGTAGCCGATTACATTAACACAACTTAAGATCTTGAAACAGCTTCGTCTGTGAACAAAAAAGGTGTTGCATTAATAACAAGTTAGTGCGACTGTAAGTCAGAGTGAGATGAATAGTATTGAGTCGTAGGTAATTATTTTCAAAAACGCATGTACTGCATGGAAACATGTGATAAAGTTCCACTTTAAAACCAGCCATAATTTAATTTTGCTATATGCCGATGTTATGTAAACATATAGCTTTATTCTTAAATGTCGTCATAACTTTCATTTCGTCTTAAGTAATTATAAAATAATGATTGTGAAAGTGTCATAACTAACTTTGCTAGTAAGGCAAAATTGCATACATACTTCAAACCGCTCTGCAGCAGTGAAAATATTCAACCAGTAATAATAGTCCACACAATTGCATATATATGGGCAGAATCGTAAGAAAACGTGTTTTTATTGAGGATATCACTGAAAATCCGGTTTAAATCGGTTGAAAACAAACAATATAGCGATTTTTATTTTGGGGTCGTGTAAGGTAAAGTACGTAAACGACCTAATTAATATTCATGATTCGACACGTTAATTCAAACCTTAACAAACAGAATTGCGGACACGGACAAATTTAGCGGAGAGAAGGTAAGAACAAATGCAAATACATCTGTTACAGACGGAAACTGAGTTGCAACGCTACGTTTTAGCTAAATCTATGTATTAATCTTCCATATGCTTATAATGTTTAGCGAAAGCTGAATATAGATATAATTTGCATAACTCGCGTCGCTGCAGTGATTTGCGCCTATTGCATGTTTTTATGATAATTTATATATTATTTTATCGATTCAAAACCGATTTTGACCAGGTTTTCTATGTCAACCTCGATAAAAATATATTTCAATGATTTTATGTAAAGTTTATTTCTCGCTATACTATTTATATGCAAAACAACGATGGACTGTCACTTAAATCACGAGCATTGTTTATTTACATATCTTTGTAGTACGCATGTGTATTAATGCACTATAAATTGGATTACATTTACAATTATTTAAACAATTGCTGATATATTGATACCTTGATACTAGAACAATGTGTTAACTACGAGCATTGTTTATATACATATCTGTGCAGTGCGCATTTGTATTAATGTACTATCAATTTGAATACATTTACAATTTTTAAAATTGGTTAAATATACGGTATACGTTTCGAGAAACTAATCGCCTTAACGATCGAAATTTTGTTTACGGTATCGGCCAACCATTAAAATGATAGGTTAGAACCAATACAAACCTTTAAGACGTGATGCACGAGTTTCAAATTTTATGACGCTCTTGAAACACCGTATACAAGATGTTGATATAATGATGGAAAATGTGTAATTCTACAAGGGTTGCTATTAGTTAATGGCTTGAGAATGTCAGTATAACGATTATCGTTCGAAAGGTTTGGTATTTAAAAAGCATCGATAGTGCTAAATGTATACTGATAGCACAGGGGTGTTTGAAGTGCATTCATGAGAACGTTGATCGTTTATCATTTTAATTTGACATGTGATGAATAACTGAGCATTAAGCGTTCCTACTTTTGTTTCACAATAAGATAAAATAATAAAACATGATAGATAATGTCTTTCATATGAACTTCAAGTTACAAGAAGGCAGTATGTTAAGTTTTGTGATTATCCCCACGCTTTTTGAAAAGCGTGGGGATATTGTGGTTATCTCCGCCGTCCGTCCGTCCGTCTGTCCNTATAGCTTTATTCTTAAATGTCGTCATAACTTTTATTTCGTCTTAAGTAATTATAAAATAATGATTGTGAAAGTGTCATAACTAACTTTACTAGTAAGGCAAAATTACATACATACTTCAAACCGCTCTGCAGCAGTGAAAATATTCAACCAGTAATAATAGTCCAAACGATTGCATATATATGGGCAGAATCGTAAGAAAACGTGTTTTTATTGAGGATATCACTGAAAATCCGGTTAAAATCGGTTGAAAACAAACAATATAGCGATTTTTATTTTGGGGTCGCGTAAGGTAAAGTACGTAAACGACCTTATTAATATTCATGATTCGACACGTTAATTCAAACTTTAACAAACAGAATTGCGGACACGGGCAAATTTAGCGGAGAGAAGGTAAGAACAAATGCAAATACATCTGTTACAGACGGAAACTGAGTTGCAACGCTACGTTTTTGCTAAATCTATGTATTTATCTTCCATATGCTTATAATGTTTAGCGAAAGCTGAATATAGATATAATTTGCATAACTCGCGACGCTGCAGTGATTTGCGCCTATTGCATGTTTTTATGATAATTTATATATTATTTTATCGATTCAAAACCGATTTTGACCAGGTTTTCGATGTCAACCTCGATAAAAATATATTTCAATGACTTTATGTAAATTTTATTTCTCGCTATACCATTTATATGCAAAACGATGGACTGTCACTTAAATTACGAGCATTGTGTATATACATATCTGTGTAGTGCGCATTTGTATTAATTGACTTGGATTATATTTACAATTATTTAAACAATTGCTGATATATTGATACATTGATACTAGAACAATGTGTTAACTACGAGCATTGTTTATATACATATCTTTGTAGTGCGCATTTGTATTAATGTGCTATCAATTTGAATACATTTGCAATAATTAAAATTGGTTAAATATACGGTATACGTTTCGAGAAACTAATCGCCATTACGATCGAAATGTTGTTTACGGTATCGGCCAACCATTTAAATGATAGGTTAGAACTAATACAAACCTTCAAGACGTGAAGCACGCGTTTCAAATTTTATGACGCTCTTTAAACACCGTATGAAAGATGTTGACATAATGATGGAAAATGTGTAATTCTACAAGAGTTGCTATTAGTTAATGGCTTTAGAATGTCAGTATAACGATTATCGTTCGAAAGGTTTGGTATTTTAAAAACATCGATAGTGCTAAATATATACTGATAGCACAGGGGTGTTTGAAGTGCATTCATGAGAACGTTGATCGTTTATAATTTTAATTTGACATGTGATGAATAACTGACCATTAAGCGTTGCTACTTTTGTTTCACAATGAGATAAAATAATAAAACATGATAGATAATGTCTTTCATATGAACTTCAAGTTACAAGAAGGCAGCATGTTAAGTTTTGTTATTATTTGTTAAGTTTGCGTCAAATGGTTTATTTACACACATTTACATTGTTTCAGTTTATACCTAAACTCTTCCAAGATAAGTTTTTTTTAAACGATTGTAACTCAAACAAAAACGAATTTTGAATAATGTATATGTCTGACATCCTTATGGTTTTTCCTGATAGAAGCAAGCACTTTTTTCAGTTTTATCACCTAAGAACATTCCCAGCTGTTGCGTGTATAGCGCTCTAAAACATAATTACTCTTAACATTATGGTCAATACATTCCAACAGACAGGGCTTGCATAAAGCGCACCAGTATTTTCCATAATATCAAATAACATAAACGACATATAGAGTTTGTAGGGACAAAGTAAACAGAAGAAAAACATAACAGTTTTATTTTTACTTCTTTTATCATTACTTTCATGGAAGTATGTGCATTGTTAGTTTTTTCTAGAAAGGACTTAATTGATCAGAAAGCCAACATATAATTTGTACTTTGATATAAGCAAACCTTATGGTTTTATAGCTCGAGGTCTTATTATTTGATAATAATATTTATATATGTCCTATGTATTTATTAATTAAAATTATTTGCACAACATCCCCCGACTTTCAGCAAAGTCGTCAATTTGATCTTGAACGTTTATTTCATGATTTGAGAATCATAAGGTGTCCTCCTTCGTCAAAATTAAAAAGCGTCCACCAAAGAAACCAGTATAGTCACATTTAAGCCTTATGCATATATAGTGCAAAACCGAAATTTATTGCTATAACCCTTACCCTCTTGAAAATAGCAATCGGCGTTAAAGTTAGTCTTTATTAATGTATATTTTTTAATCATTCATATCCTAAATGATTAACAGAAAAATACAAACAATACCAAACCTATATTTGACATTCTATATATATTTTGTTTTCCTCTTCATCTGAGAGCCTTTGTGATTTTATGTTATCTTCATGATTGAGGAATCCCTTCAGAAATCATACTCAACAAGACACCCATTACATTACAATCATCTGAGGATCCATTACATAAGGGTAGGTCAGAATTGCTTTATTATCAATTAATCGCACAATACAAATACACTTAAACCAACTAAGCACGTCCATTATATAGCATGAACAAATACGCGCTGTACATGTATGTTCATTGAAGATGACAGGATACCACTTGAATTACCTTTAGGTCTTCATCGCTTACCTCATCAAAAAGCAAAGCCGTGAATGACTACTTTTTAACTCCGCCACAATAATATATCGTACTATTACTTACACTCTATCAATTAGATATATGTCAATATCATACCTATTGCATCCATTTGTACTTAATTTTGATTTCCGTTGTAACTGAACATGTGTCCCAAACAATGGCAGTCATTTGATATTTACATTGAGTATTCAGAAACCGAAACACCTCGATGTATTCTTATTGTTAATAACTACAAATACATTCACCATACGATTTATCTTAAGTTAATGTACTAACGACGTTACCGATACAACAGCGAAACAAACCTTTTAATATTTTAATATTTTATTTCACCATTAAGTTGAACATATCGCTTTCAGTTCGTATTTATACAAACGGCTCTGTAGACAGAGTTATATGCCTTACCTTTGACTTTGTTAATTTATATTAATATATGATGTTAAAAATATATAAGCATATATTGGTTGAGTGAAACCAATTTTAATTTCTAGAGCTCAAAACATTGTGACGCCAGTCAGAAGTAAACATTTTAAATAGTATTTTGCATTAACATAATGTGGTGTCGGAGGCTAGAACTTACTTACTTACATGTGATCATGTTCTAAAGTGCATTTGCGTAAAACATCAATACCCAGTAACCCTCCATTAAAATTTCAAATTTCAGGTGCTTGATTAAAACGTATGAATAAACATTAAAACTCAACGAATCCTAACGGAATTTAAGACATCTGGAATCGAATAACTGTAACATCGCATGTAAATTGTGACATAAAACAGACCAAGACGCTGCTATTTGGCGTCGAAGCAAGAATTAATTGTCCTTCAAACTTTAGGGTGTGTGAATTAAATTAAAATGTTGGCAAAGATGTTTAACATTACGCCCGGTCTGACAGAAACAGACATCAATTTAGACAAACAATTTGAAGATAATATGTCATTGTGTTTTCTTTTTCGTGTAGATTCGAACACAAACTCTTGATTAGGCCCGATATGCTTATTGAACAGTAACAACATGTCGTGCTACAGATTGTCAACAGTACCTGGAACACAAGCACAATTAAAATGTAAAACAAAATAAAAATATAGGAGTATACAAGTATTACAGATGGATCTCGGGTATCTGTTGACTGATAAAACGTATTGGTTCTGTTATTGGTAGTGGTGTAGAAGATGATGCTGGTGATGACGACGATGATTTTGTAATAATTTACAAGGATACTGATGTAAGTTGTGATGTCGTTGTTAAGGATAATGTTAATGCTGCGACTGCAACTGTTATTGCTGCTTGTACTGCAAAGATGCTGTTAATTATTTGAATCGTCTTATATTGCCCATATAGAGATGTATAAATTGTGCCATTACTGTGCGGATATTGTTATTATTGACCAAGTTCAGCACTTTAACACTGCAAGTATGTCAATTGTTGTTGTATCAGATTAAAATAACGGGTAAGAAGGTGATAATTATGTATTTGAATCGCATTCATCATGCATAAAACTAGATCTAGAAAATAAGCTGTGTATCTCTAATATTGACAAAGATAAGATGTCTGTCAGCGGACAAGATATTGTATTAGTCTTTCCATGTGCATTGTGTTCAGATCACCATACTCGTGTATTATTGTTACACAATACATACGCCCGAAAACTGACTATATAATCGTAATTAATCCTGCGGGATGCAAATCATATTACCCATGTTTTGCCGATTCCAAAGGGACTAATTTTGTTAACAACATGTATACGGTTAATAATTACATACTACAATAATGTCTCTCGGCTAGTTTTAAATCTATGCAGAGTCATATCACGTGTGAAGTGACCCCGGCCTTTCAATTTTTCGAATTGAGTAATTTAACTAATCAAGTGGGTAGTAAGATATGGCGTTCAATGAATTTGCAAATAATATGATATTAACAAGTGCATGTTGGCTGACTATTGCATGTTAAGCATTAATTAATAGTAATATATCGACTAAAATCTTGTTTTGCCCTATGTACTGGCGACCGTTTTCGTATGCTCCTGATATGATAATGGTGGAACGGCATAGTTTTTATACAATGTCCATTTACGTGTTATGGTATATTCATGTCCGACTAACACTTTTTCGTTTATTAGAGAAACTTCACAAAATGCAGCATCACGAACAAATACTTTATTTAAGATAATTTGTATTATAATGATAATCATCCATGTATATCTTTCTAAATATTTCTCTAAGTAAATTAAAGCAAGAATTTATTTTGGTCATATTGAAGATAGGAAATTACATTTTGCATTTAATTCTCATTATGAACCTGTTATAATGTTTAAATGCAATATTTCATTCAAACACAAGTGAAATATTAAACAAGAAAGATAGATGTAAAGAAGTTACGACAGATTCTGGCCTTCAAGCTCGAACAAACATGTTCACGACTATCCTTTTGGTTAAACTGTAGAAGGAAATGTTATTGCAGCATATGAAATATCACCGCCTTGCAGCAAAATGTGACACTTTCAGCAAACACAGCAACATGAAAGACATTGAGGTAACCACTTATGATAGTTCAATGACAAAATTAATAAGTAAATAAGTATTCACTGGTCGAAGACATTTTTACTCTATGACATATTGAATCTGAAGGTCAAGATGGTTTTCACGTATTACATATATGGTAATATTATATAGTTATCCAGGCAAATGTTTGATTTAACGACATCCGATACATTGTTTCCTGGCTGAATATGCACATTCATCTTTAGGACGATGACACGCACGCCACATGTTGCTGGAGTTATGACGTAATATACGGAACTTTATTTGATTTGTCTCTTCTGCATTTGCATTAATCTTTCTCGTAGATCCTACGTACTCGACAAATGCAAAGCCGTATTAAAACCGATTTGTATCATAACTCTTATTTCCATCCATCGGAGCTGACTTATTTAGCTTGTTATAGATAATTTCTATTCGAATATAATGACTTAGTATACTCCCCAAACTAACGATGTTTTTTCTGTTTCCTATGGATTTTGTGCGATGTTGTCTATTTCAATTTCAATCTTTTCATAAATTGATTTCATGTTAATTTGATGCGCTAGATTAAACGCATGTTACTGCAATTATCAGTATTGGCTGGCTTTCTTGTGCATTGATAGACTGACCGTCGGAGGGGCATACGAAGCGGTAATTATTAGTATGTTTCGGATTGTGTGAGCATAATGCAGGTTTTTGAGAAACCATTGCGACTCATACGCACAATAAAATAAAGAACATTTACACAATACTATTTATTCGAAGTCTTCACCGCCATTAGCTAAACAATATCCATGCACATTTATTTAATAACATACTGTAAGAATAAACAACCAAAAAACTATACGTTTGTTTTAAATAAAATATCGCTTAACGCATATATTTGCTTTTGGAAAATATGAGGGAAAAGGCTTGTTAACCCTTTTCAACTTGTAAATCATGAAATACGTTTATTGTTTTTCAGCATCTTATTATACAATGACTCACACATACCCATCAGTACTCAATCCTCAATAAACAGAAATGATATTACATATAACGTGAAAGTGGAACCTGTTGACAAAATGTATAGGTTGTATAGGTTTTCTGTTTATTTACATGGTTTGAGGACAGCCCATATTATTGTTAATTATTGCTGAAGGACAAAACTTCTTTAATAGTCATTGTTTTTTTATTAATGCTTTTATGCAAACACAAATATGTTTAATACTTAGATCTTAAAAATGTGCATGACTTGATGAATATTTAGGTCAATTATCATTGTAATTACCAATGGATAATCCGTGATTAATGTATGTTGTTGAATAATATATTTGCAAATACAACCATACAATATATTGTTTCACTTATTTCGCGATATAAACTATTAATTGGCTGCGCTGTGCATTTATGGCTTTCTGGTAAAATCTTTAAAATTACATGTCCATTCATTATTGCTACGCTCATGTGCAATATTTATAACGGCACTGTTATTGTGTAAAATGTGCATTGATGTTCCCAATTTGCGTAAGCGTTAATTTGAACTCCCGTAAAACAGAACATCGAACAATATAAAGTTTATTTTTGAAGGGCGGAAAGTGTGTATACATGTGTGTTTCTTAACGATACTCAATCTTTTTAGTATGCATTTTTGTAAAAAAATGGGAATATGCATTGTTTTAATACTTGGCTATATTTCGGAAAAGTAGTGTCAACAATGCCCCGTAATGTATTGCAATAGCGTTTTAGATGACGTCAATTGATAAATTCGTGTTGATCACACAATGGCATAACAGGGCTTTAATTGCGAACAACATGTTTTCACAATACTATTAACTATTGCAATATTGATATATTTGCTTCGTTATTCTTGCATGTTTTGATATGTCTAATCACTGAAATACGCTGCGATAATTTTGTATCTTATTTGATGGCGGTTTTCATTATTACATTTAACTGTTTGTGTGTAGTATAAAACGTCCATGCACCATCAATACGACTATTAAATGCTTACTGCGAATGAAACAAGCATACTGATAATTGTTTCGTTGAATAAAAAAACCTACAGCCAATGAGACAGTATTCTGTTGTTCAGACATGATGCCATATACAACTACTGCTTAGTGAAAATGGTCCAGAAAATAGATGCTATCTCAGGTATTACATAATACAGTCATTGGTACATATCTCTTCCGAATGCCAGACGGAGATATGACATGACATACACATTCAATTGTTTACTTATTCCATTACTGTTTTGTCAGTTCACTTCGTACACTTGGGACTTACGTGTGAATACAATTGAATCTGAAAGACGAATGCTGTAACATGGGACTGTATAAACTAACAAAACAAATTAGATGAGTGTGAACTGCAATTCTGATATGAGACGTCAGTGATGGTTTGAAAGTAAACGAATGATGTTTTGTAAGAATCATACCGATGCAACAATTTGTTCTAAATTCTATAGCATATGTCTTTCATACAGTACATAATTGTTATGTGTTATGTTTTACAAACATGAACAAGAGGTTTTAAAGACATGTATGCCCCCACGGTACAGTTTTGAACACAGACGAATTGATCGGTCAGCTAAAAAAACGTGCATCCACCACGACCAAACAAATTATGTGTATATGCTTTATTGTATGAACAATGACAAGGTTCCGTAAATATTTCACAATTTATTGCAGCTAATATTGCTCCTTTTACAATCACCTACAAATGAATGTTCACACATTTCAAATTAGTATGCATAATACATAATGTCGATCAATTAAAAATGGTAATAATCCTGCTTTAATTGGTCGAAGCCAAAAAAAATCCTCTACTATCGAGTACACACATATGTTCTCCCGCTGTAAATCTTTGAGCTGAATCTGCCAAGCCTTTGTAGCGGGGTTGAGCCCACACACTTTAAGGATCATGTATACATCGTACAATGGAAAACATTACAAAGGGCCATAACACTTTCGAAATTGGTTTCTAGCAAAATTCCTTCCTTTACGATAACATACGAATGTAGATTCTTCAATTGTGAAAGTTTGATCAAAATCCAACCAGTAATTAAAGATAACTAGAGTACACACACTAAATCGATATACGTTCGTACGGATTGACGTTCATATAGACGGACTCACGAGTGCAATACGTAATTCCTCCTTCTTTGTGGGGACATAAACACATATAGCAAATGCAGCTCGAATCTTTGATCGTGTCGTATAACAATAAGCTAGTCGAAATTTCTTGCCCTGGTTATTGTTTCAGACATATTAATATTTTAATAGACATTCCAGCCAATTTGCATGATCTGGTAATACACAAAAATGGTAAACTGTCTCTTCTTTGCAATGAATTACTAATAAATGTTTGCGCATTTCTCACCGAAAAGCAGACATATGATTGAATTTTTCCTTGCATCATTAACTCTACATTTATGTCATATTCCCCTGTACATAAATCCCTAAATAGGTGAAGTTTGAGTAATAAAATGGAAACCAGTATATGCTTTGTTATCATGAGTTAATCATGCGTCAAATTTGGTTTTGTTTTACAACACTAATAGTTATTTATGTTTATACGTTCAATTCTGCTCAAATAATCTTAGCAAAGGTATCACACACAACATTGAGTATTGAAGTTTGATTCTCGGTAAATGTTTGGTGTTTTCCTTGTTTTGTTCTTTTGCAGGCAAGTCTTATGTTTCGGGGTTATCACTTTCGGAATAATCACAGGGTTTTCTTGCATACCTTTCCACCAAACATAATTATTCCACACATATAATATTTGCTCTTATCTGAAACACATTGCAAGCTTGAGGCGAATGATACTATGCCATAAACCAACGCCGATTATGGACACATTGAGTTGGCGAGGAACTTAAAGAACAGACACAAAATGATGCCCTTGTTTTTCTTCTTCAACAGATATGTCCTTTTCGTGAAATTATTGGCAGACGAAGGAATTTTCATGACAACATAATGGTGGTTAAATCAAACATATAACTTTATTTGTATACAATCAAATCCCATAGCTCGTGGCTCGAGATAATACAATATGCACACGTTTACAGATTTATGATAAAGATAAACAATAAAATATAGCTTTGGAAAATAATAACTATTCCAATATAGCGGATTGTGACTTCGTTCGGTTTAACTATTTTATGCGATTCATCATTGTTAGATCCATATTTAATGTATCTCCTACCTAACCGCAGAGCGGAACACGTGTTTGAAGTGACATGTATACTGCTGGTGCGACTTCATTCTTGACATTATTTTAATAGTGACCCTTTAACCATCATAAAGGGTGTTCTTTTATGTCTTTCTGAAATAACTGATATGTATTTGTATCTTCGACAAAGGCATTTGCAAAGATCTCACCAACTTTGGTTAATATGTTGCTAATACAAAAACTCCAGTACCTTTAAAGATATTATATGGGAGTTAAATTAGAAAACATGCGTCACATAATAACATACGCCAATCATTCAAAAACCATCAACTATTTTTGTAAATAAACCTTTGATTAGACACAATAGCTAGGGTTAGAAGAGATCATTATTATAATATTTACTGCGGATGCATCTGTAAACAAATGCATCACGAGACACATTCAACGTGCCATGTTAATGAGGAATCCTATGTTTCAGTCATCAATAAGATTTAACAGCTAATATAGGTTTACTCTTACATTGTTGTATGTATTATCTTTTCAGAAAGAAAAGTAACTGTAACAACGCGTAATGACATGTTTCCATCATTTGTATTTTCTTTCGAATATTAAATATGATTTCATATTAATAACCATATATCGACCATCAACTAACTGTCATTAGTCTTTTCCTCTGGAAAAGACGATATAGATAGCATCAATTTGTCAGCATAGGCCCCTTAAGAAAATTGTGAATTGATAATAGACGAGGTTGTCTGTTATATTGTATTCCTGATTGAAAAACAAATGAAATGGATACAGAGACTTCACCATTGCATGGCTTGTAACGCGTGATCGATAATAAAATTGCGATAACATTACAAAACGATGTTGTTCGCGTTATGTGATAAAATACATTGCGGGTTTAAATCAATAGCACAGAATCGCTCGTGGTTTATTCTGTCCTTTGTAGCGCTAATAAATAACACACACACGCAGTTTTAAATGCTAGGCTTGATGTGAGGTTCGGTGCGCTATTCAACCGCTTCAAATCCCCAATTCTTTCAAATGACCATTCCAAGTCGGTGACCACAGCTTTGATCATTGTTTTATGTTTTATGTCGAGGTGTATGTATTGTCCTGTATACAAAACAAAACAAATCGAGTCCCGATTTGACATCATTGCATGTTAGAATTAATCATTAAATCCTTTCTACGACCAATATTTCCCTACTTCTAATTCAAGTTTTGAAGTTGTCAGTAACTGGAAAAGGTGAGTGTACTCAGTATTGGGAAACCTGCTTTCTCAAGAAAAGTGTGAATTTGGTAAATTTACCACCGTGATATTATTAAAAATACAACAAAACTAACAAACCACTTTCACGTATATTTTTTGTCTATATTAAGCAACTCAATAATTATATAAGCATATTTGATAACAATTGAGTACACATTTAAAACTGTATGTACCATTTCGTTTCTCTCAGCTTTTACGACGAAGTAAAACAATTCCGTAAAGTGGAAACCATCGTACATCATTAATGGCATGTTTCTAGTGAAATTACATTATATTCATCCTAAAAGATTGCATCAACGGCTTGCTATTTGGCATAAGGATATAAAAAGAGTATCACTCAGAAACAAGGTCATACATATTCAATGCAGCAGGCAGTTCATCATGTTATATCCGTTTCAAGCAAATGAAGCGAATGAAGGACGAATCACATATCGACTAAATCCTAGTTTTAATTAACATGCAATTCACACAATGGGAACGCCATTTAGGCATAGATTGTAAACAGTGATCGATGTCAAAATTGTGCAAAAAAATACAAAACGGCGTTTTTTTGCGTAATGCAATTACGTGGTTTTTATTATCGTGGTGTTTTCATTTCATGGCTGCGTTGCACTTTCAAGTAATGGTCGATCAATAATGTTTTTAATATCGCAAGAAGCAAAGTGAGCAGTATTATCTTTTCTACAATGGAACATAGGTTCAGAATATTATATGTTAGACGTTTTCTAGGAGTGTATTACTGATCCAGCGGATGAATATCATTTTTAGGTAGCATGTTAACATAGATACAAAAGTTGTGTAGCAAAATTGTAGGAAACATGTCAACTATGACTTTTTAATAATAAAGTCTGCATTGCATATGATTGCACTTATAATAGATAAAAGGCTATCAAATGCTGCAACTGTTATCCGTAAATATGACATTGACGTTGAATAATACCATATGATATTTAGAACGACAAGCATTTTGATTAAGTCCAACATTTCGAGTCAGTCATTTTTTTAAACTTACACTGTTTGCATACACTATTTGATGTCGCATCAATTGCCTGTTACAGTTTGAATACTTATGTTTTAATCCGGTATGCACTATTAAAGTATGTTATTAATGCAATATCATATAAAACAAACTAAGTACATATTTCGCGTTCATATTCCATGGGACTGGTCTGCAAATACATAAATAAATAGCACATACATCGGCCGTTAGACACAATATCTTTCGAAAACCCATAACGGTATCCATACACATTCATTTATTTGTCTTAGGCATAGCCGTCGGCCAATTCAAATTTCGGTAAAGAATGTCAACAATTTGTAAGCAAGAATATATTCAATTGTCAGTTAATTCAATATAATCGTTTGAACCTTCGTGCTAAAGGTGTGTGTGTGTGTTTTTCTTCTTCTAAAGAATCAGTACGAACTACCTACTTAGCAAGAGACTTATAAGATTGCAATCGTCTTACGTTCGTATTCATAAGTTATATCCCGATAGCTCTCCATTATCAATAAATCGCGCCATAAATACACATGCACGAATAAAATAAGCTCAGACACGATGATTCCAAAACATTGTTGTCAATGTATGTTAACTGAATATGACGGCATATCTCATGAATAACCAAAAGTGATATTTCATGTATACATCAAATAGCATCGTGTACATTAATATGTTTTTATGGTCACATTCAGACTCATCGGCTCCGCTTGGATCGTTTTATTACTAACAAGTTGCTCATGCAATCTACCAATTGCATCCCTTAGACGTATTGCTTTCATCAAGTACTTGCTGAATTGTCATCATCGTTTTAAAGGACATCTTTGAATGAGTAAAAGCGAAGAACTGATAATGGCTTTAAGTATTTGGAAACCAAAATGATATTGTCGAGAATAAACTGCACATTTATTCACCAAACGTTCTACCTTGAGTTTATTGATTTGATCATAGTAAAGATGGCTAATCCAATCGCTTCCAAAGAAGTATTAGTTACTGATTTTAAATGGAAATGTAAAAAAAAAATGTTCGTCAAGTTTTCAAAAGAAGAAATACTTCAACATTTATAGCGTAAACATAAGTGCCAATGAAATATCGGCACAATCGTTACCTGAATTTTATAACTTCAAAACAAATGATAATGTCCGTTTAATTGTGGAGACCACACAGAAGTCATAGCCATGAGACATGGTAAGAAACAATCCCTATTGAACACAAACGTCTTTTAAAGAAAGATCATCGGCGTTGACATTAAAGGGGCCGTCCAACAGATTTTGGCATGTATTGAAGCTTGTCATTAAATGCTTTAAATGCTTAATATTGATAAATTAAAAAAAATGAACTAACAATCTCCAGTAAAAAAACAAGCATACAATTTAAAAAAAAAGAAACAAAGTAACCCTCAACAGGGCTCGAACCACTGACCCCTGGATTCCTGGAGTAAATAGCTGCCCGCCTAGACCATTCGACCATCCATCCAAGCTCATGTTTGTAGAGGATGTATTTTTAAGCTTTATAAGCAATCCTCGTAGTTTACCAAAATATCGTTTCGCGTCGATACAACGCTTTATCTGTTGGACGGCCCCTTTAATATTTAAGTGTTATGCCGTTAATAAAGTACTTAAAGAACACGGTGACTATAAACACGATCTCCATGACCTAAACTTCTATATACAATACGTTTCATTAGTTTCGTAAACAGTGTAATTATAGTGCGCAAAAAGCACAACAGAAAACATGAAACATAATATACAATATCGGCTTATTAGAAAGATGTCAAACACCATTTTAGAATCGTCTTCTGGAGAAGTTGATATAAATGTGCAATACTACCATATTCTTAGTAAAACGCAACCAAAAGGCAATATATATAATTACTTACTGTTAGAGTATACATTTTAAATTCCCAAATAATTGAGAGTATTTAATCAATGATTAATTGTTGACATAATGAAAACACGTTAAAACGCAGTGTCAGATTCATGAGTTGTAATACATTATGTTGTATGAACGAGTTGTACATGTTGTTCAGTTCTTAATTGTAGATAATATATTGTCGTTTGTGTTTATGTTTTCGCCTTTTTTTAATACGTAAATTACGTCGTAACAAGTATACAACAGTTATTGATTGATGAGAAACAGTTGCAGCATGTTTATATGTCATACAATTTGAAAAAATCGCGCATTTCGATGTGCGTCCAATGCTGTCGCTGCATAACTTACCGCAAGAAATCTAAGTCAACAGTAAGCTGAGTCAGCGGCACCAACATACAATATTGATAAATAAAGACACGTAAGACCACCAAAGTGATGTCTCAAATTAATAACGAAAACCATGTTTTGAAGTGAATGCAGAGCAATAGACCAGCCCTAGTGAGGGTTCCTTGAATCGTTTAAGACTCTCTCCAAAGTAAAAGTAACTAAACAAAGGCTTACTAAAATGTTTAATCATGCTTGAGTTGCTGTGTTTAAGGTTCGAATACAGCGTAATGAATACTAATAGTTTTACCAGTAAAACGACATGAGCATTGCCATGACACTATTATTCAAATTAAATAACATTTCAATTTATTGGATTTTAAAAGAATGAAATACCTATTGTTGTCATTGTTGGTACGACGCATGCATATTGTGAAATAAAACAGATGAATAAGTCTCCCAATGGCGCTTTGAAACCACTAGCAAATTTTCATTACCTAAAGAGTTGTGCGAGTTAAATTACAGTTTGTTCCACATTCTGATCGAAAAAAAAATATGATTTGCGCTAAGCTGTTGGTATGCCCTCGTTCAAGGACAAATGGAGGGTTATTCAAACTTCCAGCATCCAACTTCTGCGTCAGTTTATCCGACATTATTACGCGATCACTGCTCCATATTGTTAAGTTCGATATTGTTTTAATATGTGAATAGAGGACCGATTCTACTAGTACTATTATGTCAAATGATTTCATTCTCACAACCGTTTAAAACAAATATAAAATAAAGCTAACGGCCTTGTCTTGTATTATTTACAATGCATCCAAGATGGCATCTTAAGTATTATAAATCACCATGATTTCATTATTTAGTTGAAACCTTGTCGTTAAATAGGTTGTGTTGCAGAAGATAATTATTTATGTGGCTGCTGTTTTTGGTCGGAAGATTCCTTTGCTAATAACATTGTAAGTGCAGCTGTCTTACATATTTTGAGACAACAATATATTGCCGTATAATTATATTGGCAAGGTGTTATTATTTGCGGATTTTAAAAGCTGAACCGGCACCAAATGAGATTTATTTGGTTTTAGGAAGAATGGTATTCGATCGGTACATTTTGCATATAAGGTTCAACAACAGAACGGGTTCTTGAACTAGTGTGTTATGCATTTCGCACAGTTCAAATGTTGAACTAACCGTCTTAGAGTGATTTTTCTTTCAATATGTAGCAAGCTTAATACACGAATATACCATTTAGGCACTACTGCATTTGGTTGCAATACATCCTATGCATAACAATACCTTACCTTTAGATCTTTGAACAGCTTCATCTGTGAACAAAACAAAATGTGCTGCAATACTAACAAGTCAATACGATTGAAAGTGAGAGAAATGAATAGTATTAAGTCGTAGGTAATTATTTTCAACCAGGCATTTAAATGTACGGAACACTGGAATAATGTCCCACATTAATGACAAGCCATGATTTATTTGTGCAACATGCCGATGCTTTGTAAACATGTGGCTTTATTCTAAAATGTCGCCCTATCTTATGTATTTAGTCTTAAGTTATTATTAAATCATTTGGAAAGTGTCATAGCAAAATGTCTATTAAGGCAAACATATGTACATACTTCAAATAGCTCTGCAGAAGTGAATATATTAAACCAGGAATAATATTCAAAGTACCCTATACCAATACTTATAGCTTGATACCTTGATACTAGACCAATATGAAAACTACGAGCATACACTTTATAGTATAAACTGTTAGCATGTGTGTATAGACTAATCCTTGTATTTTGTATTTGTATTAATGCTTCACATTTCCCTTGGACTTACCAGCTAGCGTGGAGATATGGGTGGGGTGTCTGCTGCATGGGAAACAGCTGACCTTGCATACTATCCTGCCCAGACTTACACCCTGGAGAAGTCACTTCAGGTTTGCTGCAAAGTAATTTCTAACAAGTTCATTAAATTTACAATTATTTAAATTTGTTAATATGTGGTATATTTTTCGGCAGCCTAATTTTCTAAGCGATCGAAAATTTCGCCTGTATGGGTTTACCAGTAAAGTGATAGGTTTGAACCAATATACTCGTCTTAGACGTGAAGCACGAACATCATATTTTATGACACTCTGGAAACACAATATTTTAAATGTTGATACAATGATGCAGAATGTGTAATTCTACAACGGTTGTTTTTAGTAAATGGTTTTAGATTGTCAGTATGACGATAATCATTTGAAAGGTTTATTAGTTTCAAAGCACCGCTAGTTGTAAATCTATACTGCTAGCAAAGGGATTCATGGAACTTAATTGACAGTTTGACGTGCATTCATGATAACGTTGATTTTTCATAATTTTCATTTGACATGTGATAAAAATCTGAGCTTCCAGAACTTTTAGGAATGCTTAATTTTGGTTCATATCAAGATAAACTTATAAAAGATAGATAAGGTCACGCATGTAAACTTCAAGTTACAAAAAGTCAGCACGTTTATATCTCAATTCGTTTACAATGAGTTGTTTTTAAGCGATTGCAACTCCGACGAATACGATTATGTAATTATGTATATATATGTCTTACGTATGTATGGTTTTTCGTGATGCAAGCAAGTCATACTTCAGTGTTATCATTTCAGGGAAATTCCAGTAGCTGACTTAAACATAATTACTACTAACATCACGGTATATCCATTCTAAATGACATGGCTAGCTTGAAGATGACCATACTTTTCAATAAAATCAAATTCCATAAACACAACAATAATTGGTCATCAAGCCAACATATAATTTGAACTTTAAACCGTATAGCCTCATGGCTCGAGGTATGTATATTTTATGATATAATATTAATCCGTTGTATAGTTTGACCACGAGGCACAAAACTAATAAAACATGTTTGTGAACCACTATGACAATTTACAAGATGGTAAGAGAAAGCGTTCTCAAGATAAACTGCGAAAATTCCTGCTACAAGCCTCTATGGTCCGAACTTGTGACTTGCTGTACTCAAAATCGATAGGCGTCAGTCTTAGTCTCTTAGGAATTAAATGTTTTTTATGATTACATTGATGATCAGAACAAAATAATAAATACCATGCCTATATTGGAAATTCTATAAAGAGTGTATCCTCTTCAACTTACAGCCTATGTATTTTTATGTTTTCTTTATGATTGAGGAATCCCTATAGAAATCACACTCAACAAGGCACCCATTACAATAAAATCATCTGAGAATCTTTAACAATAGGATAGGTCAGAATTTCTATATTATCAATAAATCTCACACTAAAAATACAGTTAAACCTACTTAGCACGTCTATCCAATAGGATGAAAAAAACAGCGCTGAATATGTATGTTGATTGAAGTTGACAGGATAACATTTGAATTACATTGAGTGAATGATCATTCAACGCATCAAATAGAACCGCCGTGAATTACGATCGTCTTTATGACTGCTTTTAAATTCCGCCTCCATCTCATATCTGTTCGGATCGTTCTATTACTTACACTCTATTAATTAGTAATTTACGAGTAACACCGATTGGCTTCATCATATACCTAATTGTGATCCCCGATTTTACTTAATACCTTTACCAAAACAACATCAGAAATTAACTTTTATATTTACCTTTAGTATTCAAAAAATGAAAAACGTCAATATATTCTTATCGTTCAATAGATAACTTTACAAAAAATCACCAGACGATTTACCTTTTAAATTAGTGAAGTAACAAACGACATTTAATATACAACAGCGGAAAAAATGTATAAATCTTAAATATTTTACTCCAAAATATAGTTTTACAGATTGCTCCATTTCGTATTTATATATAATAATATATCATTGAATTAAATTGTATACAAATAATCACCTTTACCAACCTAATGTGTATAAGCATTTAGTGATTGTTATGAGGAACAGGTGTGATGGCAACACAATATGTACGCTAGTCAGTAGGAAACGTTTTTAAATAATGTTTTTCATTATGTGGTGTCCGAGGTGAGAAAACTTACATGCGTTCCTCTGCTTCAGTCTATTTGTGTTACACGTCATTACGCAGTATAACTTATCCTTAAAACTGTGGGGTGTGTGAATAAAATTAAAATGCTGGCAATGATGGTCAACATTACAGTCAGACAGCAACAAACATCAATTTAGACAAACAATTTGAAGATAATATATCATTGTGCTTTCTATTTCGTGTAAATTCGAATGCAGACTCTTAATACGGCTACGATATACTAATAACACAGTAACAACAGTTAGTGTTTAAGATTTTCAACATGAACCGGAGCACAAGCCACATAAAACTGTTATATCACATCATAGCGTTAAGTGAAATTGTAATAAGAGTTTTAACGTATTATTCAATTTCGCAGGTTGATATCTTTTATATGTGGACTGATGATACAAGTTGGGAATGTTATTGCTAATCGGATAAAAAAACTACGACGGTGATAATGGTGATGATGTGGAGGAATATGACGAGGGAGACTATTGGCGTGGTGTAGAAGATGGTGCGAAAGATGACGATGATGATTTGGTGCATGAGTATTAATGATACTGATGGTATGTGTGATTAAATCGTTTAGGATATCTATAATGTTAATGCTGCCGATGCGACTATTATTGCTGCTGGCGCTGCTATGTGCTGATGATTATTTAGAAAGCCTGAAATTGTCCACATGAAGGTATACACATAACAACCGTACATGAGGTCGGCTTCAAATGCGGAGGTGCTTACTTTATGCAAAGTTAAGCGCTAAAACACTGCAAAGTATGTCAATTGATACCATATCAGTTTAAAATACCTTGTCAGATGGTGCTAATTAAGTATTGAAATCACATTCATCATGCAGACAGCTAGATCCAGGAAATAAGCTTCGTACCTATAATATTGACACAGATAAGATGTCTGTTAGCGAACAGGATAATGTATTAGTATTTCCATTTGCATTGTGTTCAGACCGCCATTATGAATGTAGCACGTAACACAGTACATACGCCAGAAAACTGTCTATATTATCATCATAAATCCTGCTGGATGCACATTATATTATCCATGTTTCATCGATTCCAAAGGGACTCATTTTGTTGTGAACATGGTATTACGATTAATAATTACATACTACATTGAGGTCTCTCGGCTTGTTTAAAATCCATTCAGAGTATTAGCACATCCTGTTCAGTAACCCCGACCTTTTAATTTAAGCGGGTAGTTTGATACGGCGTTTAATGATTTATTAACTAATATGTTATACACAAGTGCATGTACTTACACATTCTTTTTTGGTTTCATTTAAATTTACAGTTTGATATGCACCTTAACATTACTTGTGCCTTTGTACTGGCGACCGTTTTCTTATGCTCCTCTTTTAATACAATGATAATCATACGTTTTATTTTTTTCAAACGATCGTTCCCGGAAGAAGCAAGCATTAATGCTGATTAGTCTGAAAATAGGAAATAACATACTTTATTTAATACTCAGTATTAACCCGTTATAATATCGAATTTACTTTTTTAACAGTGTGTATGTGTAATGTATGTTGGGATTACACTATTCCATTTAACAAAATACAAGTTCACAAATGTAATCTATGAATCATCCCAACCGTGATATCTCTTAGACAATATCTACATGTGTATACACAGTACACGAATGTGAAATATTCCGTTTAAGAATATTCCGTTTACAAATCGCATCATTCCGAAATTGATCATTTGATATCCGTTTTTTTATGTTTTTCACTAATTTCTGTCAATTATATGGTTGTATTGTTATGCTTAGTTATTTATGTAAGTACATGTACATGCTTGACTTAGTGGACAGTATAGTACTTCCTTCATATAACGTTTGTTTCTTTCTTTCTTCGTAATAGCCTCAATTGTTTGTTCAAGCGGTTTGCTTTATGTATTAATGCCAATAATATCAACGTTTAAAGTAAAACAAATTAACATTTTTTGTTATCTTTTGGTAAAGTAGTTAAACGTCCGAACTGCGTTTACAATCTGTCTGTACAACATACTTTTTTCTTGAAATGTGCCGTTTTTTTAGTTTGCATGAATAAACATGATTTGCATTGAATGTCTGTTTTAATGTTTTCCTTATATACACATAATAATAACATAAATCGTGGGTATGAGCATTTTTGAAATATAAACTTTAAACCACATCCAGATGAAATCATTTGCAAAATTACTATAGTCATTACCTTGTCATTCCAATAAACATAAGAAACACACAAGAAAAGAAGGAGTTAACAATTACAAATAAGTAAATATAACACTTTAAATTAAGAACGTTAGTTTAAATAAACTACTGAACATTACGGATCAATTCCTCACTTGACTGAACTTACACAAGCTATATAAATACTATGAACTCATTGTTTGTATGTCAAAAGTAGACCAAATGTGCCGGACTTCACATTGTACTTAATATACAACAACATACATAAAACATTTGCGAATAGAACACTTTTCACCAAATACCTCGAATTATTTTGTCGGAATTTGTATTACTATTGTTTAATTGTATTGGGAACACTATATGAATGCATGAATTGTATGGGTAAAATATGACTAGCATCATATAATTCGCAAAATCCAACATAAAACATATCTTCTGCACTTAAGAGCAACCAATATCAGCGTCTCATCGACTTGTGTTTCCCCTTCAAGTGCAAATCGAGAAAAGAAATTGATTGTTTGAAGACAATGCACCGACGTTATTACAGAATAATATATACTATAAATGTTTTATTGTTCCCCCAAACCATTCTTGATACACCGGTATTGTATATGTGTAAATGAGAAGTAGCAGTTTGCATGTTTATACCAGTGAAGAAACACAGAATCTGGTTGCAATACAACTTATCATGAGTAGACTATAACAATAACATGCCTGCATATCTTGAAAAGCTTCATCTGTGAACAATGTACAATGTTTTGCGGACGGACGGACTGACGGACATACATACACGGAGATACAGACGGCCGGATATACAGACATGAAGGACTCAGAATATACCCGGACACACAGGATACTGCCAAGTACGTTCAGCTGCACGTATTTCATAAGGACCTCATTGGTGCTGATCTGGCAATCATAAACCCCCGCATGTTGAGGTTTTTCGTTTCGTATCATTAAGTCCCACAGGTCGCGATGCGGCAAGTGTTCCACAATGATGTCTGGATCAACAACGAGAACCTTTTTTTCGAGGTTTGTTTGTCTCCTTGTTCCACATTACTTGTGTCAAAGTATTATATAACTTTTGTAGAAATCGATTTCAGTTTATTTTATTATATTAACGGTTGGTTAAATTATTAATTGTGTATCCATATGTATGTAATTTATAATAGGTTTAATATGTGCGCATATTGTATATGTTTGTGTCTTGTTGACGTTTCAGGGTTAAATTCAAGACTTGCGTCTTAAACACGAATCAAGAATTACCCATTCTGTATAACTCGGACACACATTATAAAATACAATATATATTAATACAAGGATGCAGCACAGACAATTATTTAAGGAAATCTGTTTAAAAAAGTAAACTAAGAAACGAAAACGGTTTGAAAGGCTGGGTATTTTCCAAGAACCAAGAGTCTTAAGCTATAATTATAGCACATTGGGGGAGTTCCCGGGACTAAATTGATGACTCAAACTGCATCCCGGAGAACTTTGATCGTTTGTCATTTTATTTTGACGTGTGCATAACTTCGAGAACCAGAATCGCTTCTGCTTGCTTAATGATGGTTCACATCAAACAGGAATATTAAACAGGATGAATAAATGTTACGCAGTTACGACAAATTCTTGCCTTGAAGCTTGCACAAACATTTTCACATATCTTCTTTTGGATAAACTGTAGAAGCAAACGTTTATTGCAGAATATGAACTACATGTGTATCATCGCCTTGCAGTAAACACAGGAACATATTAGACATTTTAGAAACCCTGTTTGATAGTCCAAAAACAAAATAAATTAGTAAATAATTATTCACTGGTCGAAGACGTATTGACTCTAAGCAACGACAAATAATTGTTATTAATATATGTCACCAATCATCTCAACGACATTTAGTTTTCATTTTTTTGGCAACATGCATTACCGAATGTGATTGAATTATATACACCGACATGTATGGACGTGTTGAAGGTATGCGGCAGATAACTAGACGCAATTTAATGCAAAATCATTGGAATTCCAAAAAATATAAGTGAAGTGTCATAACCATCTGCGATAAGTGGTTTTTCAATAAAGATATGGGATGTAATGCATTACGTCGGCAACAACACATAGCGTTACAAGTACACAAGTATACATACACATGTAAACTACTGTACAGAACACTAGACATACTTAAATAATAAAAAACGTTTAGGTGTCTACTTTACTACAAGCTCCAGTACCACTAATGCGGACCGTTGCAAAATTGGATATGCTATTATCCGGGTCCGTATTCACCAACCCAATATTAAACTTAAGTCTCAGAATATTATTTAATNTTGCACAAACATTTTCACATATCTTCTTTTGGATAAATTGTAGAAGCAAACGTTTATTGCAGAATATGAACTACATGTGTATCATCGCCTTGCAGTAAACACGGGAACATGTTAGACATCTTAGAAACCCTGTTTGATAGTCCAAAACAAAATAAATTAGTAAATAAGTATTCACTGGTCGAAGACGTATTGACTCTAAGCAACGACAAATAATTGTTATTAATATATGTCACCAATCATCTCAACGACATTAAGTTTTCATTTTTTGACAACATGCATTACCGAATGTTATTGAATTATATACACCGACAAGTATGGACGTGTTGAAGGTATGCGGCATATAACTAGAAGCGATTTAATGCAAAATCATTGGAATTCCAATTAATATAAGTGAAGTGTCATAACCATCTGCGATAAGTGGTGTTTCAATAAAGATATGGGGTGTTATGCATTACGTCGGCAACAACACATAGTGTTACAAGTACACAAGTATACATACACATGTAAACTAAGGTTCCGAACACTAGACATACTTAAATATAAAAAAACGTTTAGGTGTCTACTTTACTACAAGCTCCAGTACCACTAATGCGGACCTTTGCAAAATTCGATATGCTATTATCCGGGTCCGTATTCACCAACCAAATATTAAACTTAAGTCTCAGAATATTATTTAATTGTAATGTTCCATATGTTGTATTTTTATCTAACTTGTCATCTTTATCGTATTATAACAATAATTAATTATATTATAACATTATTTTAACAATTTTAGGGACCACAAAAAAATAAGTGAAATCGTTTTCACTTTTTTGTGTTATCCCTGGTAATGTTAAGCATTTCATGGTAATATTTATTTATTTGAACTAGGTGTGTATCTATTTGTTTGTATCTTACCATGATTTGTGTATCAGATCCAAAAATAAATTAACTACTATTCCGAGGAAATTGTAGCGGTCTATGGCGTCAAAAGGAGTAGAACGCACTTACTCATTTTTGAGGTTGAGAAGAACAAAAAGAAGCACAATTAGCCAGTCAAAATCAATATGTCAATATTATTATTTGTTAAAAGACGTAACATTGGATGTTGAAGAAATCACGAATGTGTATGCAAGGAAATACCCATGCCAAATGTTACTAATTGAACAAGTGTCCATTGTTATATTTCTTGCGTAATTCATTTTATAGTCATTAAACAAATCACAGCAGCGACAATCAGTTTTAAAAAAACCTTTACTTTAACAAGGTGTTTCTCCGTATACTCAAGCCTAACCAATCATATTTTAACTAAAAGATCAGAACCTTAAAACTATGATTTTAAATGACAACATAAAGCCACAATTACCGAAAAACCAGGAGAATTATGTGTACAGCAATGGAGTTTGAGTGAAACATTACGCTATACGATATTGGTATTTTGCAAACATCACAAGGGTATTAATTACTGGAAAATGTACTTATCAGAAAAAAATATTTATTATAATATTGCTTTTTCTTGCAAAGCTTACAGTAACAGCATTTACTATAGTATTAATGTGTTTTTCCGAAAAATGTAATGCTAACAATTACATTTGTTGCGTTTACATACATGAAAAGTAAGAACTTAATCTAAGTCAAAACCTGTTTCCCCACGCTTAACTTGGATTGGATTAAAGGTACGGACGACCTATCACTCAAACCGTTTTATATAATGATGACATAAAACGCTTTCATATACTTACATAACAGGAATTTAAGAATTGTAAATAGTTCATAACACGAACGCACACTGTTGTAATAACAAACAAATAAACATACATGATCAATTTTGTATAACACTAATTGTAAGTTTTCGTTGTTAAAAATACATGTAGCGTTTCTTTAGTTTTTATGAAGGTTACCATAGCGTTTATAAACGAACCGTTGTAGTTCCTAAGTTTTGAACATAACAGCTTATTCTCATTAAAATCGGTTTGTGTATTTTACCAGTATGTGCGTCAAAAACTTTATTCCAATGCAATAGCTGTATCTATCTATTCATAATTTTAGTTTAAAATTTTCTTCTTTAAAGCCAAAAATTTACACACATCGTTGCCACAGCCAATTGAGCATTAAGGACACCATACAATGTCCTGCCATCGCGGACTATTAGGGCCTCTTCACAATCATTAAACCTCAAATATATTCGGTATGACATTACGTAGATGGCACATTCAGCTATATATATCCGTGCCAAATTCTGTTGTAAAAAGACGAATGTGTGCGTGCATATGTTCCATGTGTAATATTGTTCATCTTTTATGTTTTTATTGTCATAACAGGGTACATACATCGCTCTTTACATGTATGGAATATACATACATTATAAAAGATAATTATGTATTATCTCGTCCAAAACGATTGAATCTTGCAACTCTTATAAATAATGGTTCACTTACACTAAATCAAAGTGATATGCAAGTGTAAAGCATCTTTCAAAAACTTGTTAGAGGTTATATTATATCCTACACATCACACGACATACATTTTTATAACGTGCACTCAATCATATTAGAACGACTTTTGAGTATATATATATATAGGTTACAATGTGTCAATTTTTGACTTTATATTTCTCTAAAATAGAATATTATACATTAAATTACACCAGGATAGGCATTGCTAGAGTTGTGTTACCTAAAAAAAAACGTATTATTAACACATAAGGTGTAAATGAATCGGCACCGAGATACCAAACATACTAGTGTTGATCTTTTTTACGTGAATGTATTTATTTTAATGTTCATTATAACGTCTTATGTGTGCTTAGTTCTACTGGTGTGGTAAGAGAAAGAGAGCATGTTGGAAACAATGTGCGGACAGATTGTACACCCACAGATGACCACATATTTTATCCTTGTCTTCGGAACTCAAATGTAGCGAAGATCGAGAATAGGAAGAGCCAAGCTCAAAGATTTCAAACCATCTTCATGATCAAAGTACGTGTAATTTGCGTGTTATTTGACCCAGTGCTTGTGTTTTAAGTATTGAAGCAAACTTCATAAAATACAATCATCTAAAATAAAGAGATAATCAATAACATGTTTTTATCAAACGTTTTATCATTTAAAGTACAAATAAAACTAATGTTTCTGTGATCATCTATAATTATTAATTTCCCTACATATCATTTAACCATTGTATATTTTCTGAAACGTGTATGTAAGATATGTTCAACTTTCGAAGAAGACGTGCCGGCCAGCTCGGTAGTTTGAGCGCTTGGCTACAAATCAGAGGGTCGCGGGCTCGATCTTCGACGCGACCACATTAATTGCGTTGTAATTGATAATGGAATCCTTTCTACGACCATTATTCCTCTACCTCTAATTCAAGAAGTGCAGTTGTCAGTTACCGGCATAAGTGAGTGTACTCAGTTTCGGTTAACCAGCTATCTAAAGAAAAGTGTGAATTGGTAAATTGACCTAGGTGATATCACTGCAAATCCGACAAAACAAACAAACCACTTTCAAAGTATACCATAAAATGGAAACCATCGTACATCCTTAATAGCTTCTTGGTATGTATCGAAATAACATTAATAGTCATCCTTAAAGGTTCCATCAACGGCTTGCTATTTTCCTTAGGATATCAACATATTATCACTTTCGGAAACAATAGCATAAATATTCAATGCTGAAGGCATTTTAACATGTTATATTGGTTTAGAGCAAATGCAGCAAGCGAAGGCTAAATCCTAGTTTTAATTATCATGAAGTCCGCTCTTTTAGAACTTTGCGATGGAAATGGAAAAAATGTTGCTGAACATGAATAAACACGATTAGCCAATTGTGTACAAACAATCTCTTTGAACTATATTCACGGATATAATTGATGCATACAATAAAATGCATACAATGGCCTCGCCAACTTGGCATACATTTAAAGTGTGATCGATTTCAAAATAGTTCACACATTAATAACGGCGTTGTTTGGGTTATGCGATTTCTGAAATTGTTGTCTTTATAATCGTGGTATTGATTCGATTTTATGGTGGCGTTTCACTTCCTAGTTATGGTCGATCAATAATGCTTTAAATATCGCAAGAAGAAAAGTAAGCACTATTATCCGTGGAACATTCAATGGAACCTAAGTTCAGTGTATTATATGTACTTAGTTTGTATAAGGTTTTTATTACTGATCAAACGGATGAATGACATTTTCTTCAAAAATGTTTACATAAATACAATAGTTGTTTATATTACTTATAAGAAACATGTTATCTATGAAATTTAATATTAACTGCATATGAAAGCACTTAACGATATTAACAACACACACATTAGGTTTGTATACCTTAACACAGTGAAGAGTTAAATTTCCGATATTAGACGCGACACATTTTGCCAAGCTATGTGGAATAATAGATGAAAGACTATCAAATTATGCAATTGTATCTCTTAATATGACATTGACGTTGAATGTGATCATATGATATTTTAAACGACAAGCCGTTTTATTAAGCCCAACAGTTGTTCCAAGTTATCATATATTGCCAGAGGATCTTAGAGATTGGTCTAGACTCGGGGGCAACAGATCGACCGACCATATTATGCAAGCACCTACATACGGAAAAAAGCTACTCCTACATATCGCCCCCAGCAATATTCAGCAAACATAATTATCATACGAACACACTGTTAAAATAATTGTATCGCTATATGAGTACGTCTTCTACAATCAGGCTATTGTATCATATGTTGGCGTTCTTATCTATATCATAGTACAGTATATTGTTTAAATAGCACTTGAACTCAACTGACTCACATTTATTTGCAAACCAAAACTGATCAATCAACCGACAACGGACATGCACGACCTCTTGGGAACATCTAAACACAACCTCAGTATAGACATGTTTGAGACAATCGTTTTCTTAAACTTACATTGCTTTCATAAACTAGTTGATGTAGCATCACTTACATTTTACAGTTGTACTCATTATTAACTATTCCGGTTTGCATTATCAAAGTGTCGTTCCTAATAAATATCACAAAAAAACATAATGATGACATATTGAGAGTTCATATTATTATGAAACAATAACGAAATTGAGCAACTCCACGATCTGCTAGTTATTTTAACGGATATTGCTAGTCTATAAATGGCAAAACGTCTACAGACACATGCATTTATTTGCACGAAGAACAACCGTTTGTCGTTGCATAACAATCGTTTTTCTAAATGTAGCACAATACATGTACGATATTTCTTTAGCAAAAATACAACGCACAATGAATACACTATATTTCTTCATCATCAATACATCGAAAATAAATACGCGATATTTCTTCGACATCGATACATCGAACAATAAATACTCGTGAACCTACAAAATAAACCCAGGCTCTATGATACATAAAACAGTGTTGCGAATGTATTTTAACTAAAGATGACGGCATATTTAATGAATTGACAAGAGTGATTTTTTATTCACCACATCAAATAAAGATGCGAATAAAGATGATGCTTGTATGGCCGCATTCAGACTGATCGGCTATCTCGTTTCCGCTCGGATCTTTCTATTACCAACAAGTTGTTAATCGGAAGATATCATTTCACATTTATAGAGTAATCATAGTTGGCTATAAAAGACAGAGAATTCGTGACTTGATATTGTTAAACTTTAACACAAACTATGATGTGCCATTTATTGTGGAGATCACATTGAAACATAGCCAAGAGACATGAGAAAACCGAGTTGCGAGCACAAATTGATTTTGAAATTGCTAGAGTCAGATGTTGTGTTCTTTGGTAAGTAAATAAAGTACGAAAAGAAAAAGGTGATCAGTAATATGATTTCCAGAACTCAAACTACTTTATACAATACGTGTTATTAGTATCTAAAACGGTGTAATCATTCTACGCAAATAAAAAATGTAATCTGAATACAGTTTCGACTTATAAGAAAGATTTCAAAAACAAAATAAGAAGCAACTGCTTGAGAAGTTGATTGAGTGTGCATTAGTACCCTATTCTTTATAAAACGCAACCACCAATACAATATAATTATTACTAACTGTATGATATGTTACATTCTCCATTTATTGAGATGATTGATTTTGAACAATAATTCGTTGTTCGCTTATTGATGTGGTGTAAAAAGCGCATGGGCTATTAGTATGCATTGGTATATAGTAAACATATTTAATTTTAATAAGTACGTCAATGTAAATCGTCAAAAAATACACCAGTTATTGGTTGATTATAAACAGTTGCAGCATGTTTGAATTTCCTTAAATTTAAAAAAATCGTACAATTCGATGTGCGTTGAATGCTATCGGTCAAACATATCGCACGAAATCTAGTTCAACATTGAGCTCAGTCAGCTGCACCGACATTAAATATTATTTAACAAAGACCCGTAAGACCAGCAAAGTGATTTCACAAATTGATAACAAAATACATGTTTTGCACTGTATGCAGAGCACTTGACCAGCCAGAGTAGGTGTTGCTTTAATCGCTTAACACTCTCTCCAACATAATAGTAACTCAACAAAGGTTTGGTATAATGTTAAAGCATGCTCGAGTTGCTGTTTTTTAGTTTTAATATGCAGCGTAATGAATTATAATCTCGTTACCAGTAAAACGACATGTGAACCCCCTGGCACTAATATTAACATTAAAACAGTTCATTTAATTAGATTTTAAAGGAATGTAATACCTCCGGAATACGTTGTTCTGTGCATTCTGTGAAATGAAACATATGAATTAGTCTCCCTATGGCGCTTCGAAACAACTAGCAATTTTCATAAACTAAAGAGTTATGCAAGTTTAATTAAAGTGTGTCACACATTCTGATCAAAATAATTATGTTGTGCATTAAGCTGTTGGTTTGTCCTCGTTCGAGGACAAATGAGATGATGATCAAACTTCCAGCATCCAACTTCTGCGTCAGTTTTACTGACATAATAAACAACACACGCGATCACTGCTCCTCATGGTAAAGTTCGATATTGTTTTAATATGTGAAACGTGGACCGATTCCGTAAGCAATTTATAATTTTTTTCAATCATGGTTACATTGTCAAAACGGTTTCAGAAAGTTTCAACATAGAAATGCTAAAAGGTGTAGTGGCCCCGTTCTCTTGTATTATTTAGAATGTATCACAAATGGTATCGAAATATAAAAAACAGATCACCATGATTATATTATTTAGTTAAAAGGAGATCGTAATTTCTTTTTTATGTTTCTTTTTTTTTATGTATTTATGTATGTGGCTGCTATATTTGCTTATGACGTTGTAAGTGCATGTTTCTTTGATGTGATAAAAAAATGATTTATCGCTGTATATTAATCATTAAACAGTTTTATTATTTTGCGATTTTAATTAACAGAACCGGCACCAAATGTTATTTTCTTGGATTCACGACGAATGGTATTAAATTGGCGCATTTGACATATTCTGTTCAACAATAGAATGTAAAAGAGTGTTCTTACACTATTGCTTTATGCATTGTGTACAGCACATATGTTGAACTTACCCTCTTAGAGTGATTTGTGTTCTCAAGATGCACGATGCCACCATTGAGACATAACTACATCTGTTTGTAATACATTATATGCATTTGTAGCCGATAACAGTACCATACCTTTAGATCTTGGAACAGCCTCACGTGTGAACAAAACAAAAGTCGTTGCATAAATAACAAGTTAGTACGAGTGTAAGTGAGAGAGATTAATAGTTTTGAGTCGTAGGTAAGTATTTCCAACAATGCATTTAATGAACGGAACGCTGTGATAATTGCCAAATTAATGACCAGCCATTATTTCTTTTTTTTTGCTACATGTCGGTGTTTTTTTGTTAACATATAGCTTTATTCGCATATACTATATAGTATCAACTGTGAGTATGACATCGTGTATAGACGTATCTTTGTTTTACGCATTTGCATAGGTGCACAATCAATTAGATTAAATTTGCAATTATTTACATTGGTTAATATACTGTATAATCTTCTAGAAACGTATCTTTTAAACGATCGACATGTTTGACTGTATCGGCCTACCATTAAAGTGATGTATGAAAACCAATACACGCGTTTAAAACGTGAAACACGAGATTAACTTATTACGACGCTCTGATAGCACCCTATGACAGATGTTGATAAAATGATGAAACATATGGAATTCAACACGGGTTGTTATTTGTGAATGGTTTTAGAATGTCAGTATAACGATAACCTTTCAAAAGGTGTGGTATTTGCAAAGCACCGATAGTGGTAAATGTATACTAATAGCACAGGGGTTTCTTGGACATAATTGATAGTTTTAAGTGCATTTATGATAACGTTGTTCGCCCATATCATTACTTTGACGTGTGGTGATTACCTCAGCATTAAGCGTTGTGTTGTTTGTCTCACATCAAGATAAAGTAATAATCAGGATAGATAATGTTACGCATGTGAACTTCAAAATGCAAAACGGCAGCCTGTTTAGTGTTGTTTTTATTTATAAATTGTGCGTCAAATGATTTATTTACACACAGGAAGGTTTTTCCGTCTAAGACGGGTTTTCTTTGAGCGATTGTAATTCAAACAAAAACGAATATTTAATTATGTATATGTCTGACGTCTTTCTTGTTTTCTCTGATGCAATCATGTCATATTTCCGTTTTATCACTTCAATAAAACCCAGTGGTTGCCTGTATAGCTTTCCTCAACATAATTACTTCTAACATCATTTTAACTATATTCCAAAAGACATGGCTCGCCTAAAGCGGCCCATAATTTTCCATAAAAGACAAATTCATTAAAACACATAGCGTTTTGAGGGACCAAGTAAACAGAAGAAAAAACATAACAGTGTTTTACTTCTTGTGATATTTCTGTCATGGCATTATGTGCATAGGTGGGTATTTTCTAGGCAACGTAATTGGTCATAAAGCCAACATATAATGTTTGCGTTTATATAACAAAACCGTATGACTCATAGCTCGAAGTCTTTATATATAAGAACATATATTAAGCTCATCTATTGTTTTATCAAGATACACAAAACTAACATCACAGGTTTGTGAATCATATTTTTCCCCTCCCGACTTGCAGCAAAGTCGTCAGTTTGACATTTAATTTTATCTATATTTTTAAATTATTGCAGGCCATACTTTGCCAAGACTATTCAGCATGCTAATTTGTATGAGCCTATGAGCAATCTTGACATTTTGTGAAAGCAGTGTGTGTCACCCTGATATTTCACATTATCACTCAAAATCAATTAAAATATTGGCTTCTTCGTTCTAAACCCTTAGAGCATTTTGAATTATCATCGGACAAACCGTTCACGATACATTGTGCGGAATGCACATACGAGTACCCGTAATCTTGGCATTTTACCAACTCTTGGTGACCTCACTCTTAATAGGCGTCGTCCTTTCAACCCAAGTGACCACTATGACATTGTGCATCATCGTACAAAAAAGCGCTCTCAAGATATTGTCCGACAACGAAATTAATTGGTAAGCCCGTTTGGCCCTAACCGGTGACTCGTTGAACTCAAACTCAACAGGAGCCAGCCCCAGTCTTCTTTCATCTAATTGTGTCCATTATTTATATTCTTAATGATTTTCAGAACAATATTATACATACCACGCCTATATTGGAATTATATAAAGTGTTTGTTCTCTTCCACAGAGAGCCAAAATGTGTTTACTTTATGATTAAGGAATCCCCACAGAAAACGTACACAGCAAGGAACCAATTACATTGCAATCATCCGATGATGCTTGAGGTATGGGAAGGTAAGAATTGCTTTATTATCAATAAATCGCACAATAAAAATACACTTACTACTAAGCACGTCCTTCCACTAGAATGAACAAACAACGCTGCCCATATGTGAAACTAAAGATGATAGGATACCACTTGAATTACATTGAGTGCAATATCAATTACCGCATCAAATATCAACGCTGTGAATTATGATCGCTTTTATGGCAACTACTCAACTCCGCTGCTATCTCAAATCTGTTGCAATTTTACTATTACTTACATATTATTAATTAGTAATGCGCAAAAATCATGCTGAATATCGATTGCTTTCATTAAATACCAATTTTGACTATCGTTGTTACCGAACACCTGTCCTTAAGCAGTCGCAGTCATCTGATATAAGATACAACAGCGAAATAAATTAAAATACTTAAATGTTGTATTCCATCATTTAGTTGTGCATATTCCTTTTATTTCTTATTTATACAAAGGGCTCTGTAGACAGAGTTATATACATTATCGTTAACCTTGTTAATGTCTATTTATCATTCATGAATCATGAAATGAAATTATAAACAAATTAATACATATAGCACATTAAATGTTTATAATCATTAAAGCCTCTATAACGCTCAAGTTAAGACATAAACAATTGGTATAGCAATAGCCAAAATGTAAACGCTAGATGTGCTCTGGTAACATAGATTAAACAAGATACAAAATGCTCTTTTTTATTTTGTTGTGGTACATTATATTCAACACATGTTCATGTACCAATTTAGTGTTCGCGTGTCGTATGAGTAGATATCGTTGCGGTTCACGTACCAATTTAGTGAGTGTGTGTCGTTTCAATAAATATCCTTACGGGAAATTAAAATGGAATATATTGTGCCACAAAAAAAGCATGTTATATCTTGTTAAATCTATGTTACCAGACCACATCTAGCGTTGACATTTTGGATATCTATAAGGAACACTGTCTGTTTATGTGTTATTTTTATTTTACGAACTATTCTACGAAAAAATCGTTGATTTTAGCGTAATAGGGACTTTAACTGATGGTTATTTGGTGAAATGTGATGGCAACATGGTGTGTGAGCGCAACAATTTTAATTTCTAGAGCTCGAAAAATTGTCACCCATGCAGTGGGCCACATTTAGAAAACAAAATACTTTTCATTTGCAAATTTGATTGTCCAGGTTAAAAAACAAACATTAGTTCATCTGCTTCCGTGCATTTTCGTAAAACATAATTACCCAGTAACCTGCCTTTCAAACATCAAATTTACCGCGCTAAATTAAAACGTATGAATACATATTTAAACTTACTAAATCCTACAGGAATTTAGGACATCTGGAATCCAATAAATGTAAAATCGCATGTGCATTGTGATATAAAACAGACCTAGAGGCTGCTTTGGCTTCCAAGCAAGCATTAATAATCCTTTACACTTTGGGGTGTGCGTGTATTAGATTAAAATGTTGTTCCACATTACAGTCAGACAGAAACATATATATCAATTGAGACAAGCAATTTAACGATGAAGTATCATTGTGCTTTCTATTTCTTGTACATTCGAACACAAACACTTATTTTATTCCGATAAACTTATTACACAGTTACTGTAACAACAGTTCGTGTTTAAGATTGTAAACATTAACAGGAGCACAGGCCCCATTAAAATGTTGTATTACATATTACCGTTAAGTAAAATGTAAAAAAATATATACGTATCACGACCTGTTTCAGGTGGTTCTGAGGTATATGTAGACTGAGAATGCGTGTGGGGCTGTTATTAATAATCGAATAATACAAAGACGGTGATAATGATGATAATGTTGGGAGATAATAAGAAGTAGACGAATGGCGGTGGTGAGGACGATGATGATGGAGATGACGATGATGATTGTGATGTATATACTGTTAATTCTGCCGCTGCGACTATTATTGCTGCTGACACTATGGAGATGATGACGATTTTTTGATTATACTGCAATTCGCCACATGAATGTACACACATTAGCACCATATATGAGGTTTGCTTCAAGTGCGGAGGAACTTTCTATGAACCCATCTCATAGTAATACACTGTTAATTATGTCAATTGTTGTGACATACGTTTAACGATACCGGGTCTGAAGATGCTTATTAAGTATTGAACTCACATTCATCATGCAGACAACTGGATCCAGACAATACGCTTTGTATCTATAATAAGACAAACTATAGGTGTCTGTCAGCGGACAGGATATTATATTAGTCTGTCCATGTACATTGTGTTCAGACCGCCATATTCAGTGAAGTACGTTACACAATGCATACGCTAGAAAACTGTCTATATAATCATCATTAATTCTGCGGAATGCAAATTATATTACCCATGTTCTTCGATCCCAAAGGGACTAATTTTGTTGTGAACATGTTATTACGGATAATAATTACATACCACATTAATGTCACTCGGCTTGTTTTAAATCCATGGAAAGTATTATCACATCGTGTGCAGTAAACCCGGCCTTCTACGTCGAAATGAGCAACTCAGCTAACCAAGAATGTAGTTTGATACGGCGTTCAATTAATTATTTGACTCATATATTTTACACAAGTGCATGCATACTCAGGATAACATGTGTTTCATTTAAATCAATAATATGATATTGACGCAACTAGTATATTTGCCTTTGTACTGGCGACCGTGTTATTACGCTCCTGATATGATAATAGTGGAGTGGCATAATGTGTATGCCCTGTCCATTTGTGTGTGTTTTTGTAGAAATGTTCATATCCGGTTTAACGGATTTTCTTTCATGAGTGAATCTTGCAGAAATTGCAGTTTCCCTACAAATTCTTGATGAATGATATTTTTAATACGAATGATAACCATACGTATCGAATTTTCTTATTTAAACTGGAGTATGTTTAATCTAGGTTGGTGATGCACTATTTCATTACAAAACACACAGGTTCAATACTATATTATATGAATCATCCCGGCAGTGATATGATAATGAATATTCCTTTTATACATCGCATCATTCCGAAATGAATCATTTGATATCCGGTATTTATTGTTTACAAGTTTCTCTAAATTATCTGGTTGTTGTGTTATGCTCAGTTATGTACGTTAGTACGTGTTTGAATAAGTGGACAGTATACAACTTCATTAATATAATGCTTGTTTAATTGCGCCTTCTTACCATCTGCATGTTTTTGATCAAACGGTTTGGTTTAGGTATGCCAGTAAAATAATCCTTTTAAAAAGCCATTGTTGACGTGGTTTGTTTTGTTTGGGTAAAGTAGTTAAACGTCCGAACTGCGTTAACAATCCCGTCTGCCAAACATACATTTTACTTGTAATGTGTTGTTGTTTCCAGTATGAATAGGACAAACATTATTTCCATTTTATGCATTTTTTATGTTTTCCTGATATGCATAGTGGAAATGAGTGTTTCTGAAATATAAACTTTAATCCACATCTACATAAAACACTAACATTTGCATTACTTTACTCATTACATTGTCACTCCGATTATATTAACATAACAGTACAGAGACAGAACAGTTCTATTATATTTAGATTAACTCTTATTCTAATCTGACAAATACGTATTCAGCAGTTAGTACACAGTCCGTTTTTTATGAAACAGTTTTTACGCCCTCGTGGTTTAATTCCTAAGCATCGGAACTCCATACCGTTGGTTATTACCGCAAAATCCAACGGTACCCGTCGATTATTTCTTAAATAGAAAACTTTGATCGTTTGTCATTTTGATTTGACTAGTAAATAATTTCGAGCACCAGAAACACTTCAGCATACTTAATTTTGGTTCACATCGACAGGAAATATTAAACAGGAAGCATGGACGTAACGCAGTTACGACATTTTCTAACCTTCAAACTTTAACAAACATGTTAACGACTAATCATTTGGATAAATTATAAAAGCAAACGCTTATTGCAGCATAAAAATATATCAACACATTGCAGCAAAGAAAGTAAAATTTGAGACATTTAAGTAACGATTTTTGATAGTTATACAAACAATATAAACATAAGTTAATAATTATGCTCTGGTCGAAGACATATTGACTCTAACCACAAACAAGATCAATAAGGTTATCACTCATTAAATATATTGTAATATATTATTGTTATCCACTCAATTGCTTTACTTTACGACATCCTATACATTTATTCCTAACCCTAACCCTGGTTTAATATGCCCATTCTTTGTTAAGACAATGCGATGCACACCACATTTGCTGGAGTAAGTACGTCATATACGTGACTTCATTTTATTCGTCTCGTCTGCATTTGCATCAACGTTTTTCGAAGAGTCTACTTACTCAACAAATGCTAAAAATATTTAAACAGGTTTGTTATCATTACTGTTGTTTCAGCCTTTTGGAGCTTTTAATTCAGTGTGTACTAGTTTATTTATAATCAAGTATTACGACTGATATATCTCGAACTAACGATGTTGTTCCGTTTCCGATGATTTCTGTGGTTCTTTACAGTTTCAATCTATTTATAAAATAATTTCATCCAAATTTGATGCGGTACATTAACGGTATGTTACTGTAATAATCAGTAGTAGCTGGCTTTTTAAAACATTGATAGACGACCGACCGAGGGAAGGGCAGGAAAGGCGGTGAATATTCGTATTTGTCATACTTTTGGGAACATAATAAAGGTATTCGAGAAACCATTGCGACTCATTAGCACAGTAAAATAACGAACATTTACCAAAATAATATTTATTCAAAGTATGCAGCCATAATCTAATCAATTCAAATGCACACTTATTTAATAACATATTGAAAGAATGAACACCATAAAACGTTGCCCTTTTGCTTCACAAAAACATGGGCCTATCGATTGTCAATCAAAATTTATTGTATGATTATATTTTAATAAATATTCATAAATATCGCCTCACGCATATTTTGTATGTTTTTTTTTAATATGAAACGAAAAACTTGTTAACCCTATTCAAATTGTAAAACATGATATATGTTTATTGTTTTTTGGCATCTTATTATAAAATGGCTCACAAATTCCAATCTTTACTCAATCATCTAAAACAAGAAATGTTATTACAAATAACTTGAAAGTGCAACATTTAGTTCCATTTTGTTTTCAAATACAATAAGTTTAAATATAAGCCCATCTTTTAAAGAATAGTTTTAGTGCTGGGCCCTTTCTAAGTCCAGAATGTCAGTTTTATTGAAATCGAAAACATATTTTTATAATTGTCTTTAGAATGGGCAAATTACTATGGTTGGTTTGAGGACAGCGCATATTATTTTTAATTTTGGCCGTAGGAAAACAACGTCGACTGCTTTTTTAATAGTCATGTTTTCAAACTCATGATCACAAGCCAAGACAAATGTTTGTCTCACTTACAACTAAAAACAAGTACATTTTTTGATGACTATTTAGGTTAATTATCATTTGAATGATCACTAGGAAATCCATGATTAATATCTTTCGTTGAAGAACGTATTTGCAAATACAATTATACACTATAGTGTTTCCCTTATTTTGCAATTCAAACCGTTAATTGGCGACCCGTTGGTGCTTTTCATCAATTTCGTTCTTGTAAAATCTTTAGAATGACAGGTTTATTCAGTTCTGATATTCTCGTGTGCACTATTTATAACGGCGCGGTAGTGCTGTAAAGTTTGCATTGATGTTACAAATTTGAATTCCCGTGATACTGTGTATCGGACTATTTGTATTGCATTTCTGAATGGAAGCAAAATTGTATATTTGTGTGTTTTTGAACAATAATTAATGTTGTAAGCTTGCATGTGTGTGTAAAATGGGAATATACATTGTTTTACAACGTGGCTATATTTCTGGAAAGTACTGTCAACAATGCCTATTACTGTTTTGCAACGGCGCAATAGATAACGTCCATTTTATAATTGTTCCTAATGCATCATATTCTTGTTGATAACACACATTCATAACGAGGCAATGCTTGCGCACTTCATGTACTGAAACTATTAACAAGTGCCATCTAAATGTATTTGCTTCTATTTGTTTCACGTTTGATTTGTTTAATTACTTAACTACGCTGCGATAACTGTGTATCGTATATGGTAGCGGTTTTCATTAAAACATTCAACTGTTTGTATATCGACTAAAATGCCCATGCATTAAGACTATTATATACCTACATGCAAGTGAAAACAACATACGGATAAAGGTATCGTTAATTTGAAAAACACCTTAACCAATGAGAAAGTATTCTGTTGTTCAGATATGCTTCCATATACAACTACTGCTTACTGGAAAGGGCAGTCAATCTTGCTAGAAAATGGATGCAATCTCAGGGATTATATATATATTTTTGGTACAGATTTCTTCTGGATGATAGACGACGACATGACGAGTGACATACACATTCAATTGTTTACTTATTCCATTACTGTACTGGCAGTTCTCTTCGTTCACTTGGGACATACGTGTTGATTCAATTGAATCTGAAAAGACGAGTGCTGTAACATGAGACTGTATGAACTACCAAAACACATTAGATTGACTGTGAACTGTAATTCTGATTTGAGACGTCAGGGATGGTTTTAAAGAAAACGCACTATTTATTTTAAGAATCATACTGATGTAACAACTTGTTTTCAATTCTTAAGCATATGCCTTTGATACATTTCTATATTGTTATGTGTTATGTATTACCGACATTAACAAGAGGTATTAAAGACATGTATGCCCCACGGTACAGTTTTGAACACACACGATGTATTGCTTCTTTTAAAATCACATACAAAGAAAGGTTCACACATTTCAAATGAGTATGCATAATAAAAAGTGTCCAAAAATGACAAAGGACGAAATCTTGCCATAATTGGTCGCAGCCAAAAGAATTTCCTCTACCATCAACTACACACATATATTCTCCCACTGTGAAAGTCTGTGGTAACTCTGCCACGCATTTGTAGCGGGGTTGAGACCACACTTTTGGAAAATGTTTACATACAACAATTGAAACAATTACAAATGGCCATAAATCTACCGTAATTGGTTGCTGGCAAAAGTCTTTCCAAACAATCCCCTGCACATGTAGATTCTTCAACTTTGAAATTTCGATCAAAAGTCCAACTAGTAATTCAAGAGTATGCACAATGTCTTGATATACGTTCGTACGGATTAATGGGCGTAAAGACAGATGGACGACTGTAATGCTTAATTCCTCTCACTGTGTGGAAGGAATTACATTTTATAAATATATAAAGCAAATACAGCTCTAAACTATGATCGTGTGGTGTAACAATAAGCTAGTCGGAATTTCTTTTCCATGGTCATTGTTGTAGACATAAACGTCGCTCCAGCTAATGTGCATGATCGGGGAATACACCAAAATGGTTAACTGTCTCGTCTTTGCAATGAATAACTTATATATTTTGGCGCATTCTCTCGCCGATGACAAGACAGATGGTTAAATTTCTCATTGTATCATTGATTAAACATTGATGTTATTATTCCCCTGAACGTAACGTCCTAAATACAAGAAATTCGAGCAACAACATATAAATCATTTTATTTTCTTGTTAATATCATGAGTTAATCTTGCGTCAATTGTATTAACAACAGTAGTGCTTATCTATGTTTATACATTCACTTATTTTCAAGTAATCTGCGCAAAAGCATCAAACAACATATATGATTAGTTAAAAATGATATGTTTTATTTGTTTGTTGTTTGCCTTGGTTCGTCTGTTGCAGGCAAGTGATATGTTTCGGTTATATCACTTCGGATTAATCATAGTGTTTCAATACATAGCTTTCTACCGACCATAATTATTCCGAACAAAGAGAATATGCTCTTATCTAAAACACAGGGCACTCTTGAGGCGGATGACAATAGTCAGTAAACCAACGCACATTATCGACATATTGAGTGTATTCGAGGAACACAAAAAAACAGAGGACAAAACAAGGTGTCACTGGTTTTCTCCTTCATCATGTATGTGCTTTTAATGCAATTATTTTCAGAATAGAAACTGCTCACGACACCGCAATTGTTATAAAAGAAAACATATACTCTGATGTTTATACAACTAAATCTCATCTTTGCTCGAAGTCTTCACATTTATAATACCATATGCATCCCTCTATAGATTCATTACAACGAGAAACTATATAATATAGCTTTGGAGAGTGTATAATTACGATTCCAATACAGGGTGATTGTGACTTTGTTCGATTCAACAACATTCTGCTATTCATCGGTGTAACCTTCATATTCAATATTGCTCCAAAATAAACACATGAAAAGTTTGGGAGACGTGTTTGAAGTGACATGAACAATGCCGTTGCGATTTCATGCTCGACATGTTTGTAATACAAACCCATTAACCATCATGAAGTCTGTTTCGTTATGTCTTCTGATATCATTGATATGTGTCTCCGACAAAGGTATTTCTTAAGGTCTCACAAGCTTTGACTGATTTGTTGCTAATACAAACACCCCAATACCTTTAAAGAAAGTAAATCATGAAATATATGTCGCATACAATGCGCACATTATTGAACAACCAACAACTACTTTTTAATGTAACTTTGTTTTGACACAGTATTGCGAGTTAGTGTTAATGGTATCATTTACTGCGGTTGAATCGATTAACATGTGGTAAATGACGAATCTGTAAACATATCGATTCTTCTTTATGCTAAGTTTTTAGTATTGTGTATGCTATGTCTGTAAACAGATACATTACGAGACACATGCAGCGTGCGACGTTTATTTGCAATCATATGTATTAGGCATCGAGAACATTCACTGTTCAAATAGGATTACTCGTGCAGTTTCAAATGGATTATCTCTTCAGAACAACAGAAACTGCAACATCGCTTACTGTCATGTTTCAAACATATTATTTTAATTTCGAAAATTAAACTTGCCCGCATTTTAATAACAATATATCGGCCATTCTCTGGTTGTCATGAGTCTGGTCTTGTTAAAATGTCGATGGCAATAGCATTAATTTATCTGTTTAGGCTCCTAAAGCATATGAATTGTAGACGGGTTTGTTAATTACGTCATTATTCCTGATTTATGAAATGCCATGGATACAGTGACTTTGCCATAACATGGCGTGTCAATCGTGCTCGATGATATAACGGCCTTAATATATCAGAACGGTACTGTTCGCGTTATGCGATAACAAACATTGCTGTATTAAATCAGCATGCTACATTGTCGATGTTCATGATATTGCGTTTAGCAAAGTGAGTGAATCACGATTTGTGTCAAAAGTATAAGATGCAATAATAGCAACGTATCAGTTATAAAATGTTAGTGAATGTTTACATTAGATAACAATGCAAGGTGGTTCCTATTTAATTTGTTTTTACACATATACAAGCGCATGCTATTTTGTTGTTTATTCCGTCCTTGGTAACGACGAATAAGTGACACGCACACAACTCATACGTTTGATAGCTTTAGGAGTATTGTTCTTGTTGGTAAACTAAATCTTTCGGGAAATGTACTTATGGTGTAAATACCATTATGCACTATTATCAATTCAGCGAGAAACACTGTCACATAAAGACATTTAACCAGAATTGTAGTTGATATTATCCAGCTTATTCAGTTAACAACGGTTCTACAAGACAAATATATCCAAGCAGTGGTGAAAGAGAAGACTTAATAAATGCAATTATCAAATTAAAATCCAATCAAACTAACTTCAATTTCTCTAAAGAAATGTAATCTTTACAAGACATCGGGTTCTCAAATCCTTAGAATTTCTATTAATTAAACAATTTTTAGGAATTGGTTGAAACAAGGACAAGTATTTTTGCGACATAAAAATTATTTATTTCGCATCTTCATGACATCATAAATCATTTAAGGGCCACAAAGGTGTGTATGATAGAATTGCAATACTGCTGCAGTTTCTGGAGTTTCACTTTTTTATATTGATCATAAAACTTAACAAATCCCAATCAGCTATATTATACATGTGTAACTGACCGCTAAACAAGTTATGACACATTTTAAGAAATATGTATATATCGTCAATTGTATGCGGATACACGCGTTTGTACGTGATAGATTCTAGGATTGGTGTGTGGTTCAGTGCGCCATTCAACGGTTCAATACCCCAATTCTTTAAATTAACCAGTCCACGGCGGTTTCCACAGCTTTAATGTTTTTGTATATTATTTATGTCGTGTTGTATGTAATGTCCTTTATTGTGAAGACAAAAGTCACTTGTCTTAAATACAAGACAAGCGGTTGTTCATAAGAATTTTCTCCTGATAATCTTAATTGAGTTTCATCATTCCTCTATTTACAAAATAATGTTGATAAGACATAAAACATGTTGATTACCTATTGCGAGTTAATATTGCTTATGACTGTGATGCACAATACATAAGAACACCAAAACGGAATTAGGCAACTTCACGATCAGCTAGTTATTGGAAATTAGTTTGTTATAAATAACAACACGTATACAGACACATTCATTTATTTGCATGAGGAACAACCGATGGCCATTGCATAACAATCTTTTTTCTCAATGTAGGAGGAAGCGCATCGCTGTCGTTCATTTGAGTTGTCGGTTTAGAATGTGAACATAGTGCTAAAATAACGTATTAATTATCATTAATTCGATTTAATCTATTAAACCTTTGTTTTTATGGTTGTACATTTTTGTATTTTCAAGTTCTAAAGAATCAGTACATAAAACCTACTCAGCAAGAAACTCATTACAATACAATGTGTGTACGTTCTGACACATGCCCGACATTTCCCCATCATCAACAGACCGCACAATAAATGCACGATATGTTTTATCAACAATATATATCACAATTAATCCATGATATATCTGTATCAACAATAACTCGCAGAATAAATAGATGATATTTCTTCATCATCAATTAATCTCACAACACACGATATGTTTCATCATCAATGAATCGAAAAATAAATAATATTACGCGACATGTCTGCATCATCAATACATCTCACAGTAGATACGTGAATCTACAAAAATAAGCACCAGCGCTATGATAAAACAAACAGTGTTTAGCATGTTTGTAGATTGAAGATGACGGCATATCTGAAATGAAATGCCAAGAGTGGTATTTGATTTACTACATCAAATAGCATCGTGCTACTAAGATGATGTTTTGATGGCCACATTGAGACTGAACGGCTATCACGTTACTGCTCAGATCTTTCTATTTCTAACAAGTTGTTCAGTCCATATGCATTCCGGAGAAGTATTGCTTTTAACAAATATTTGCGTAATTGCAATCACAGCTGTTATATAACACATTTGTAAGAGAAACAGAAATAAACTGATAATGACCTTAAGTATTTGGAAACCAATATGTTATTGTGAGCACTAAAAGTACAAATTAATACACCAAACGATCTACCTCGAGTTAATGGCTTTGATAATAAAAGCATATTGTTAATCCCAGGACTTTCAACGAAGTATTAATTATAGATTTTAATTGGAAAATACAAATGTTAAAAATAGTAATATTAAAATGAAGATTAAATTTTTCATGTAAAGAGTAATAGTTTTTGGCACAAACAAAGATCGACACACTCGTAACTTGATATTGTATAACTTTGACACAAACTTAAATTTACTGATTGTGGAGATCACACCGAAGGCATAGCCACGAGAGATGAGAACCCAATTGCGAGCCAAATGTTTTTCCATTTGCTATAGATTCACATGTTGTGTTCACTGGTAAGCTAAAAACATATCAAACAAGCAATGTATTTTTAAAAAGACGATCGGCGTTGAAATTAATATATATTAGTGTTATGCCTTAAATGAAGTACTCATATTACAAGATGACCAGTAACATGGTTTGTAGGACCTAAACTATTATATACAATACGTTGCATTAGTTTCGGAAACAGCGTATTTATAGTACGCAAAGGAAAATATGCACCATGAATACAATTTCGGCTTATTCGAAAGGCCTCAAACATTATTTTAGAAGCATCTTATGGAGAAATTTAATAGAAATATGCAATAGTTCCATATTCATACTAAAACTCAACTATAGTCAATATTTATGATTACTTACTGTAATTAAACACCTTAGATTCCCCATTTTTTTAGATTATTGTGTTTGATCGATAATAAGTTGCTCGCTTATTGTGTGTTGTAAAAAAAAAACATGGGTTATGAGTATTAGTATTTATAAGTATATTGTAAACAATAAATAATAATAAGTACATGTACGTCAATTTAAATCATCAAAAATATACAACAGTTATTGGTTGATGATAAACAGTTGCAGCATAATTGTATGTCCTACACTTTAAAAAATCGTGCAATTCGATGTGATTTCAATGATGTCTTGTCTATGCATAACTTATTGGAAGAAATCTAAGTCAACAGTGTAGTCAGCTACACCGAAATATAATATTTATCAATAAAGACACGTATGACCAACAAAGTGATGTCACAAATTGATTACGAAATACATGTGTTAAAGTGAATGCAGAGCACTAGACCAGCACGAGTAAGAGTTCTTTGAATCGTTTAACACTCCAACATAATAGTAACTTTATAAAGGCTTGATAAAATGTTAAATCATGCTCGAGTTCCTGTTTTTAATGTTCATGCAGCATTATGAATAATAATCTTTCTATCATTAAAATGACATGTGCATTCCCCTGGCACGATTATTTACATTACATAGCATTTCAAATAATTGGATTTTTAAGCAATATAATACCTCTGGGATTCCTTGTTTGTACGACGCATACATATTGGGAAATAAAACAGATGACTAAGTCTCCCTATGGCGCTCCAAAACAACTAGCAATTATCAAACACTTTGATAGTTCTGCGAGTTTAATTAAAGGTTGTCCCACATTCTGATCAAAATAATTATGTTAACTAAGCTGTTGGCATGTCCTTGTTCAAGGAAAAATGAGGTGATGATCAAACTTCCAGCATTCAACTTCTGTGTCAGTTTGTTCGACATTATTAACTGCTTCTCACTGTAAAGTTCGATATTGTTTTAATATATGAATCGCGGAGCGATTCGCAAACCAATATTGTGTTAAAAGGTTACATTCTCACCACATATTCAGTTAATTTCACAATATAAATACTAGACGGTAAAGTGGTCCAACGGTCTTGTATTATTTAGCATGTATCACAGAATAAATCGATATTATAAAAGACATAATTCTATTATTTTGTTAAAACGTGATCGTTGTTTCTTTTTATTTTGCAGAAGGTATTTTTTAAGTGTAGATTTATGTGATATTATAGGAAAAGATATATCGCTGTGTAATGATAATTGAACAGTTTTATTTTTTGGGGATTTTAAAAGCAGCACGAGTACCAACTGTGATTTATTTGGTTCCATGAAGAATGCCATTTAATCGGTACATTTTTGCATATTCATTTCAATACAAAAAAGTGTTATTGGACAATCTTTATGTTAATTTGTTCAGTAAAAATGTTGAATTTACCTCGTCTTGAAGTAATTTCTTTCATAATGTGCAGTGTGCCCAATATACGAAGATACCATTGAGCATAACTGCATCTGTTTGTAATACAGTCTATGCATATCTAGCCGTTAACAATAACAGACTTTCGGATCTTGGAACAACTTCATCGGTGAACACAAAGGCGTTGCATTAATAACAATTTAGTACGACTGAAAGGGAGAGAGATGAATAGTATTTTGTCGTAGGTTATTATTTTCAACAATGCATTTACTATTGGGATAATGTCAGAATTAATAACCAGCAATGATTTCTTTTTGCAACATGCCAAAGTTTTGTAAACATATAGCTTTATTCTAAAATGTCATCATATCTTATGATATATTATTTTACATCATTTGGAAAGTGTCATAACATAATTGCTAGTAAGGAAAACCTATGTACATACTTCACAGCGCTCTGTAGCAATGAACATATTAAACCAGAAATTATAGTCCAAGAAAGTGCTGGTATCTTGATACATTGATACTGGACGAATTGGTATACACACCCATTATGAAATGTAAAAATACACACACTAAAACCGATATTAAAATAAAATGGCTTCAATGTATTGTTTCGATTAAACACTTTATATTTATCAATCATGTAGTTTGGTTATGAATATATTAATATGTGTGTCAAAGCCACAAAAGCAATACCAATTGCATAACCCATGCGACAACTTAAACACATTGTGTAATAAACAAGCAGCATATCTGACATGGAGCTAAAAATAATATAAGAAATCAAATGAACCTTCCAAAAACCTGTAGACGTTTTTGCGAAAGTTTAAATTCAAGGATGCTTCTAAAACATGAATCAAGAATGAAACATTCTATATAGCTTGGACACACATTATACATCCAGTTTACATACTGACGAGGCATGAACAAAACAAATAACGAACTATTTTAAATAAAATTAACTTAGATACGCAAACGGTTCGAAAGGATGGGTAGCACCACAAGTCGTTAATCTTTAATTGTAGCATACTAATGGGAGTTTCCGGGACTAAATGGATGGTTCAAACTGCCTTCCTGAGAACTTTGATGGTTTGTCATTTTATTTGACGTGTGAATAATTTCGAAGACCAGAAACACTTGCTTATTTTTGTTTCGCATCGAAATGAAATATTAAACAAATGTTACTCGGTTTCGACATATTCTGCCCTTCTGACTTGATCAAGCATTTTCAGGACTCTTCTTTTGGATAAAGAAACGTTCGTAGCAGCATATGAAATATAAGCGCCTCGCGGCAAAAAAAATGTAATACTTTCAGTAACCATAATTAAGTATTCACTTGTCGAAAACATATTGATTCAAAGCACGGATAAGGTCAATATGGTTTTCCATCTTTAAATATATTGTTATATTATATAGTTATCCAGTCAATTGTTCTATTTTACGACATTCTATATATCGTTTCCTGTCGTTGCCGAATATGTACATGCTTCGTTAAGACGATATATGCACGCCACACTTTCCTGGAGTAATAATTTCATGTACGTGACTCATTTGATTCGTCTCTTCGGCATGTACACCACCGCTTTTCAGAGAGTCTACATTATCGATAAATGCAAAGACGTATTTAAACAGGTGTTTATCATAGCTCTAATTTCAGTATTTCGGAGCTGATTTAGTGTGTAATAGATCATTTCTGTCCAAGTATAACGACTAATACTCCCCAAACTAGCGACGTTTTTTTTTTCCATTTCCGAATGTGCGATGTGGTCTATTTTAGTTTCAATCTATTAATAAACTGACTGCATGTTAATCTGATGCGGTAGTTTAATGGCATGTAACTGCAATTAGCAGTATTAGCCGATTAGCAGTATTATAAATTATGAAATGCGTGTATTGTTTGTCAGCATCTTATTATCAAATGGCTAACACATATCTACCAGTACTTACTCATCTATCAACAAAGAAGCCATCTTGCATATCACTTGAAAGTGCAGCATGTGTATAGCCTGGATAGGTTTTCTGTTTATTAACCTTAGTTTAACCCCCCAAAAAAGCTATATAATTATTTAAAAAAAAATGGCATGCAAAGAATCACACGCAACAAATAATAAGATTAATATATATTTAAACTGATTGTTTTGAGCTATAAAATTAAGTTATTTGCTATATTTTATTTGTTGGTTTTTCATTAATAAGTCCCCTTTTGTTTTCCAGTCTCATTGTTTTCAAATACAAATAAGTTTGAACATTAGCCCATACTGTGATGATACGTTCTCATGTGTTGTGCCCTTACTTTTTCCAGTATGTCAGTTTAGTTGGATTTTGATGAAGACAAAGAAACCTCTATTTTGAATTGGTATATTACTATGGTTGGTTTGACGACCGTGCATATTTTATTTTATTATGGCCGAAGGACAACTCTTAAATTGCTCCGTTAAGAGCCATTGTTTTTAATTCATGCGAAATGCAAACAGAAATGTGTTGAATACTTAACTCTTCAAAAAGTGCATGACATGATGGATATTTAGTTCCAATATCATTTGAATTATCGCTGGAAAAAATGAATAATGATAAAAACAAAATTCAGTGGTGTAATAATTTATTTTCAATACAATATACAATATATTATTTCACTTTACTCGCACTATAAACTGTTACATGGCACCCCTTTGACGCTTTGCATCAATGGCTTTCTGGTGAAATCCTTAGAATGTCATGTTATTCAGTACCGCTGTGTATGTTTGCGCGTTTTATAACGGCACTGCAACGTTGTACAATTTGTATTGATGTTCTTAATTCAGTTTGCGGTAGCATGAATTTGAATTCACTTTTAACAGTTTATCGGAAAATATAAATTTCATTTTGGAAATCTGGGGAGATTGCATATATGTGTTTCAAAACGATCCAATGTTTTAATTGAAAAGTTGGAATATACATTGTTTTAATAATGAGCTATATTTTGGCAAAGTAGTTTTAAAAACGCCTCGTTATGTATTGCAACGGCGTTTTTGATGACGTCAATTATATAAATGTTCCTGCTACTTCATATTCTTGTTGATCGCAAACAAGCATAGCAGGGCTATACTTGCGCACTCAATGGGTTCACGATTCTATAAATACTGCGAAAGTAGTGAATCTTATTTGATAGATTTTCATAATTATATTCACTTGTTTGTGCACCATAATTTAGCCTTTTAAATGCAAATGAAAATGTAACATAGTCCGATGGGATAACACTGTAAACACAACTTCAAGAATACCGATGAAGTTTTCATTGTGATTTTCTTCCGGTATTAAACTGTGTTCACAAAGTATTTCTTTCAATAAGATACATTCATTAGTTTCAAGTTCGTAAAATAGTCAAGTCCAATAATCAAACATACATGCGGGCGGGCGGCCTGACCCTTACGGGCCTGCCCCGCGATTCACAACTAAATGGGTCCGATGTATATCCTAGCTGAATACGAGCTGAACTGATCAAGTACATAAAATATGACCCTCCTTATATCTAAAAAAGCACGAACATATGCTGCTAGTAAATAATACTTTGTGATCCACAACAGATGAATAATATCCTGTTATAAGTATTATTATATTATTACATAAAAATTGTCATGAAGTTGAAACTTATCCATCCAACAAATGTCAATTTCCCAATGGCTTTAACAGGTGGTTTTAACATTTCATCCTTGAATCTATTTCGGTCATTTAATCCAAGTGGAAACCTAAACATGTGTGTCTTCTTTAATCATGGGCAACTTTGTAATGGTTCATAAACTATTCATAAACTACAACCAATCGGAAAGTATTGTGTTGTTCAGACACGCTGTAATTACAACTACTGCTTAGTGGAAAGGGTTTTAAATAGATGCTTTCTAAGGGATTACACAATCCCGTTGTTGGTACAGATTTCTTCCGAATGCCAGACGAAGACATGACGAGTGACATACGCATTCAATTGTTTACTTATTCCATTACTGTACTGTAAGTCTACGTCGTACACTTGGGACACACGTGTGAATACAATTGAATGACGAATGTTGTAACGTGGGACTGTATTAACTATCAAAACAAATTGGATTGCGTGTGTACTGCAAATCTGATTGGAGACGTCAGTCATGGTTTAAAAGTAAACGCATAATTTATTTTAAGAATCGCACTGATGTAACAACTTGTATACAATGCTTTATCATACGTATTTGATACGGTACTTAATTGTTATGTGTAATGTTTTACCAACATTAACAAGAGGTTTTAAAGACACTGATGCCCCCACGGTACAGTTGTGAAAACATATGAATTAATTGGTCAGCTAAAAAGACGTACATCCACTAAGACCAAACAAATAATATAATATATGCATATTTCTTGAAAACAATGACAAGGTTCCATAATTATTTCACAATTGATTGCAGCTAAAATTGCTTCTTTAACAATCATATACCAATTAAGGTTTACATATTTCAAATGAGTATGCATACTAACAAGTGTTTACAAAATGAAAAAGGGTAATACTCACGCCATAATGGGTCGCAGCAAAAATCATTGACTCTACCACCAACTGCACACAAATGTTCTCCCGCTGTGAAAGTTTGAGCTAAATCTGCCACGCATTTGAAGCGGGTTTTAGAAAACACAATTTACAGATTTCGACATAATACTATTGAAACAATTACAAATGGTTATAACTATACCGAAATTCGTTGCTGGCAAAAGTCCGTCCTGTATGATCCCCTACACATTAAGATTCGTCAATTGTGACAGTTTGATCATAAAGCCAACCTCTAATAAAGAGAATAATATTAGAATACACAACATTTATTGATATACGTTCGTGCGGATGAACGTGTGTGAGGACGGACGGACGGGTGTAATGCTTTATTCCTCTCACTTTGTGGAAGGAATTATATATTATAGACATATAGCAAATACAGCTCGAAACTATGATAGTGTGGTATTACAATACGCTAGTCGTAATTTCTTTTTCCTGGTTATTGTTGTAGACATATGAATGTTGTAATAGTCGTTTCAGCTGATTTGCATGATCTGGGAATACACCCAAATGGTAAACTGTCTCATCTTTGCAATGCATAGCTAATATATTTTGGCGCAATTCACACCGAATATCAGACAGATGATTTTCTTGGCATCTTGAATTTGACATTGACGTTATTATTCCCGTGAACATAAATTTCTAAATATGTGAAGTTCAAGTAACAAAATGGAAACCAAACGGTTTATTTTCTTGTAATCGTGAGTTAATGTTGCGTCAAATTCGTCCTTTTTTAATATTGGTAAGTATCTATGTTTATACTTTCAATTCTTTTCAAATTATCTTCGCTTAAGAATCACAAACACAACAGAGTATTTGAGAATAAAATTCTGAATATGTTTGTTGTTTTCATTGTTTCGTTTGTTGCAGGCAACACATATGTTTCGATTTTATCCCTTCGGAATAATCATATTGTTTTCATACATAGCTTCCTACCGACCATAATTATCCCACACATATCATAGTTGCTCTTATCTTAAACACAGAGCACGCTTGAGGCGGGCCATAATATTGCAAACACCAACGCACATATTTGAAGTGACATGAATAATGCCGGTGCGATTTCATGCTTGACATGTGTTTAATAGAGACACTTTAACCATGAAGTGAGTTTCATTTGGCTTCTTAAAATACTTATATTTAATATGTGTGTCTTCGACAAAGGTATTGTTTAATGGTCTTGCCAAATTTGGCTGATATGTTGCAAATTTAAACACACCAATACATGTAAATATAGTATATATGAGTTAAATCATGAAACATGCATCACGTAATACAATGCACTCATCACTGAAAAACCATAATTTAAGTTGTAATTTAACTTTTGTTTCACAAAGTATTTAGAGTTAGATTTTGGTATGTCATTCACTACGGTGGCATCGATTAACATATTGCCGAATGTGTTATGTCGTTCATGTTTATGATGTTTTTGTTAAATTTGGCAAGCTTAGTCTGTAAACAAATACATCACGAGACATATGCAACGTGCGATGTTAATTTAGTTTACCATATGTTTAAGTCATCAATAAGATTTAACAGCTCATATATGGTTACTCTTAAATATTACAATGGATTCAAATTCACTTTTCAGAAAGACAAGATACTGTAAGAGCGCTTAATGCCGTGTTTCCATCGTATTATTTTTCCTTTCGAATATTAAATATGCTCACATTGTAATAACCATCTTTAGGTCATTCTCAAGTTGTCAATAGTCTGTTCTTTTGGACAAGTCGATGAACTAGCATCAATATGTCTGATTAGTCCCCTTAAGCAATGTGCTCATTGTTTATAGACGGTTTCTCTATAACATCGTATTCCTGATTTATGGAATGCAAAAGATACAGTGACTTCGCCAAAGCATTGTTTTTAAAGTGAAGTCGATGACAAAATGGCGCTAATATTACAGAACGGTGTTGTTTGCGTTACTTTATCAACATGCTACTGTGTCGATGTTGATGATGTTGCGCTAACCAAAGTGAGTTTATCAAGTACATTCGAAATGCATAAGCTGAAACTCTAGCAACATATCCGTCATAAAACGGGAGTGAATGGGATCATTAGTTACAATTAAACCTTGGTTCCTATTTAAATTGTAAATACGCATATAATAACGCAGAATCCGTGGTTTGTAACACAAAACACCCATAAGTTTAATATCCTTAGCAGTACTGTCCCTTTAAGTTTACTTATTTTGTTAACGCAACATTTATGCAGTATTGTAAAATCATCAAGAAAAGCGGTCGCATTATGACGTACTTAAAAAGAATAAACCATTATGATACTTGCTATTATCCGACATCTTAAGTAAACAGCCGTTCTCCAGGACAAATATTTCAGACCAGTGGTGAACGAACAGACCTTATTAATGTTATTATCAAATTACCAGCCCAATAAACTAACGTCAATTTCTCAAAATGCAGTTTTATCTTTACCAGACATTGGATTATGCAACCCTTAGAGTTGCAATTAATTAAACAATCTGTAGAAATTAGTTCAAACAAGGACGGATATTCTCGCTAAATAAACAACATGTTTTTATATCTCCATGATACCATGACATGTGACAAATCCTATGAAAAATATGATGTAATACATATAAATACTTTATTTAACAACTTATTAANCTCTATTTCCAAGAAAATATTAATAAGACTCAAGTCATGGATCATAATATAATGCAAAACTGTTAGAAATCCTCTTAAAGAAATAGGGCAATCTCATGTTCTGTAACTCAATTTTCACTAATAATGATATTCGATACATGTGAACAGGTCTTCAGACAAATCATTGCATTAATTTGCATGAGCTGCATCCGTGGGCCATTTTACACAGTTTTGATATGATGCAGCGTTTCGTCGGGATAGACATGAAAAATATATGGTAAAATAAATTAAATTATTGTGTAAATAATTTAATTAATTCGTTGATTACATCTAGTATGCTGGTGTTGATGTAGATACTTTTTTGGTGACGCTGCTTTTGCTGTTTCTGATTCTGATCATGATGATGATAATAATAATGCTATAGCTCATAACGACAATGATTATGATGATGTTGCTGATAATGATTTGTAATGATAATGTCATGTAAATATGTTGCTTTATTCTAAAATGTCGTCATAGTTTATGTATTTCGTCTTAAGTTGCAATTAAACCATTTGGAAAGTGTCATAACACAGTTGCTAGTAAGGCAAAACTATGTATATGCTTCATATCGCTCTGCAGCAGTGAACAGATTAAACTAGGTATATAAGTCCAAGAAATTGCTAATATCTTGATACCTTGATACTAGACCAATGTGATAACTACGAGCATACACTATAATGTTATTAATTAGTTGAATACATATTGGCTTTGTTATTGAGCTGAAGACAGCCGTATTGGCCTAAGGCCGCAGGCCGAAGGCCAATACGGCTGTCTTCAGCTCAATGACATAGCCAATATGAATTAAACTAATTAATGACCATTTTATTAGTTAACTTTTTAATATTATTTAGCAAGAAAAGCTTGAATTTCACTTTCGAATTACAGGTTTTTGATATTTAATGACGTATGGTAGAAAAATAACTTACCATCAAATATATCCTACCATTTATGCGCTGATTTTCATTATCTTGCAAGGCAAATTACATACAAATACTGGAACAGAGTACGTCCCAATAAAGTATAGATTAATCCCAGCAAGATTTGTAACCTTTATTGAGTACAGTATCATCTTGGCGACTGGATATTCCGAAACGCCATTGTTGTTATCTCATCTCCAAATCCAATACAACGGGTGTCTGTCATTTTGTAACATAACGTAAAAAATTGGCAATTGAATTGATAACTGAAAATAAAATCAGAATTAATGGTTACGAAATAACCGGTTTGGTTACGAAATGATCAATTGATGCTTACGAAATAACTGAAAATTTGGCTACGAGTACGAACCGGCTATGTTACGAAATGACCGTAAACCCAATTTAACCTTTTCTGATTTTCCTCGTTACTGACTCAAACAAACAAGTATGATTCTTTCATATACAAAAACACTTCACATAAACTGCTTGTAAACCAGTTTATACATTGGTAAAAGAAATAACAGCTTGACACCAACGTGCGAAAACTTCCTGGATATAAACGTTATAAATTTCTTATTTTTTTCTCACATACGGAAGTAAACATTGCAACCTCCTGACTCCCTAGCAAATATAAACGGGTAGAAACAATAACTGTTTAAATCAACGAACTATATTTAGTAGTTCGCGAGCCTTTCGGTAAACTGCAATATTATATTTTTAAAGATTTAAACTTTTGCACCAAAACTAAGCATACAACTTCAAAATGGCGTCCAAAATAGTCGAAATTTTAGATTCTAATATAATGCCGAGTTTTTCCTGGTTTCTGATTGGTTGAATCTCGTATTGGCCGACCTTTTGCCGTATTGGCCGTGTTTTTTTTTTCCATATTGGCCGCCTTTTTCTCGTATAAGGCGAGTGTCAAGCTTTATTGGCGAGGCTCAATTTGTATTTGGCGAACAAATTGAACACATTCTCGTATAATATTATAAAGTAAATTAATAATATATAGTATTAACTGTGAGTATGATATTGTGTATAGACTTATATTTGTATAACGCATCTGTATTAACACACTATCAATTTGATAAACTTTGATATAACTTAAATTGGTAAATACACGGTATACGCTTCTGGAAACTAATAGTTTTGACGATCAACATTGTTGATGGTATTGGCCTACCTTTAAAGTGATATATGAAAACCAATACACGCGTTTTAAATATTTAAAGACGCTCTGAAAACACCCTATGAAAGATGTTGATATAATGATAAAAATGTGTAATTCTACTAGGGCTCTTATTATTTAATGGTTGTATAATGCCATTAACGATAATCGTTCAAAAGGTTTGGTATTTTTAAAGCATCGATAGTGGTAAATTTACACTGATAGCACTGGGGTTCCGAAGATTTAATTGATAGTTCGAAGTTCCTTTATGATAACTTTGAGCGTTCATAATTTTAATTTGACGTGTGATGGATATCTGGGCATTGAGCATGATTGGTTTTGTTTCACAACAAGGTAAAACAGGATAGATAATGGCACGCATGTAAACTTCAAATAAAAAAAAGCAGCACGTTTAGTTTTGTTATTATGCGTTAGTTTTGCGTCAACTGTTTTATTTACACAAGCATAATTTGTTTTCGTGTATACCTCTATTCTTTTAAGATGAGTTTTTATTTAGCAGCTTAACTTAAACAAAAACGATAATAATGTATATGTTTGACGTCTTTACGTTTGTTCCTAATAAAAGCAAGGCATATCAGTTTTATCAATTCAGTTTAATCCTAGTGGTTGCGTGTATAGATTTCTGAAACATAATTACCCCTAACAGCATGGTACATATATTGCAAATTGGCAGGATTCGCTTGAAGCTGGTCGTAATTTTCCATACAGTCAAATTCCATTAACGACACATTGCGTTTTAAGGGACACAGTAGGCAGAAGAAAAACATGACAGTGTTGCACTTCTTTAAGCATTATCTTCATTAAATTATGAGTGGATGTGGTTATTTTCAAGACAACGTAATTGTTCATAAAGCCAACATATAATTTGTACTTTAATATAATTAAACCGAATTGTCTCATTGCTCGAGGTCCGTATATTTCCTAATATAAAATGAATCAGTTCTATAGTTTGACCACGATAAAAAAAACAACTAACAATACATTTTTTAACCACTATGCCAAATTGCATGATGATAGGAGAACGCGTTCTAAAGGTATTGTAAGAAAACAAAATTCCTGCCGAAAGCCCCTATGGTCCTTACTTTTGAATTGTTGAACTCAAACTCGAAATGTATCAGTCTAAGTATTCTATGATTTAAATTTTTCATGATTATAACATCAATGTGCAGAACAATATAATGAATTTCACGCTCTCTCACAATTTGATCTGAGGATCATTTACAATAGGGTAGGTCAGAATTGCTTTATTTTCAATAAATCGCTCAATAAAAATACACTTAGACGTACTAAACACGTCCATTCCCTAGGATGAACAAACAGCGCTGAAAATGTATTTTGACTGAAGATGACAGCAAAATACTTGAATTACATGGAGTGCAATATCAATCACCGCATAAAATAGCGACGCCGTGAATTAAGATTGCCTTTATGACTGCTACCCAACTCCGCCGCTATCTCAAATATGTTTGGATCCCACTATAACTTACACACTATTCATTAGTAATGTACCAATCTCACGCCAATCTATTGCCTACATCATATACCTAATGTTGATCCCCTTTGTAACTGACCACCTACCCCAAAGCAATGGCAGTTATTTTTAATTTACCTTGAGAATTCAGAAAGCGAAAAACGTCAATGGATTCGTGTTGCTATATAGATGAGTAATAATAAATTCACCAGACAATTACCCGTAAGTTAATTTCCAAACAACAGTTAATATAGAACAGCGAAAAAAAAAAGTACTTTAATATTTTACGTCACAATTTAGTTTTACAGATTGCTATCAGTTCGTATTTATACAAACAGCTATGTAGACAAAGCTCTATGCATTACCTTAAACCTTGGTAATTTATATTAAATTTAAATATATCATGGAATGAAATTGTTAACAAATAAACAATTTTAATTTCTATAACCCAAACATTATGACATCAGTCAGAATAAAACATTGTTAATTTTTTACATTGACACAATGCGGTGTCCGAAGTAAGCACACGACTATGCATTCATCTGCTTCAGTGCATTTGCGTTATACATCATTACCCAGTAACCGTCCTTTTAAATCTCCCGTGCTTAAGTAAAACGTATAAATTAACATTTAAACTCACTGAATCCTAACGGAATTTAAGACATCTGGAATCGAATAACTGGAAAACTGCATGTACAGTGTGATATAAAACAGACCAGAAGGCTGCCATTTGGCTTTGAAGCAAGTATTAATTATCCATTAAACTTAAGGGTGTGTGAATTTAATTATAATGTTGGCATTCATGTTCAACATCACAGTCAAACAGAAACAAACATCAATTTAGACACACAATTTGAACACAAACTCTAACTAAGGCCCGCTATACGTATTACACAGTTAGTATTTAAGATTTTACAACATTAACCGAAGCAAAGGTTCCATTAAAATGTGGTATCACATACTATCGTTAAGTAAAATTCAAAGAGTATAAAAGTATTACGCCCTGTTGCATGTGGATCGCATGTATATATTTTTACTGAGAAAACGTGTTGGGGCTGCTATTGATAATCGAATAAAAAATCACGACGGTGATAATGATGATGATGTGGATAATGACGATGGAGATGAAACTTGGCTATGAGTATTAATGATAACGAGTGTAGTTGTTATATCGTTGTTGAGCATATTCATGTCGCGGCTGCAAATGTTAGTTATGCTGGCACTGCTCAGATGATGATGCTTATTTAAATAGCCTGAAATTGTCCAAATGAATGTTTACAAAGTATTATCCTATGTGCGGTCGGCTTATATGCGGAGTTACTTACTATATACCAATTTTACACTGCAAAGTATGTCTATTGTTGTTATATCAGTTCAAAATACCGGGTCAGATGGTGCAAATTAGGTATTGAAAACACATTCATCATGCAGAAAACTGGATTCATAATATAAGCGTTGTATCTGTAATATTGACAAAGATAAGATGTCTGTCAGCGGATAGGATATTTTTTAGTCTTAACATTTGCATTGTGTTCAGACTTCCATACTCAGTGTAGCACGTAACACAATAAAAACGCCATAACACTGTATATATAATCATCATTTGTCCTGCGGAAAGCAAATTATATTAATTATGTTTCACCATGTTCCAAAATATGCTATACACAATTGCATGCATACTGACGAATTCATGTTTTTGCTTCATAACAATTAATAGCATGATATGGACTCAAATCTTATTTTTGCCAATGCACTTGCGACCGTTGTATTATGCTCCTGAAATGTTTATGTTGGAATTTCTTAAAATGTACCCTGCTCATTCATGTGTATTATAGCAGATTCGTTCATGTCCGGCTTAACACTTTGTCATTCATTAACGAATCTGGCACAGAATGCAGTATCACAAACATTCGCTTAATGAATGATATTTGAAATTAAATTTATAAGCATTCATAGTAATATTTCAAAAGATTGTGCCCAATAGAAGCAAGCGTTTATTTGGTTAATCTGAATATAGGAAATTACAAAATGCATTTATGACTGGGATGCGCAATACATAATTAAACAACACATGCATTGGTCGACTGACAAAACATCGTTCGAAAACCCAAAACGAAATTGAGCCACTCCACAACCTGTTTGTTATTTAATAGAAATTGATTCGATATAAATGACAACACGTCTACAGACACTTTCATTTATTTGCTTGAGGAACAGCCGTTTGCCGTTGCATAATAGTCTATTTTGTCTGAATGTAGGAGTACGCGCATTGCGCATTCAATGTATGTGTTGGAATATAATTTGAATACGGTGGTAAATAGATTGTATTGAATAATAATTAATAAAATTCAATCTATTAAACCTTTGTTGTTAATGTATTGTTTCAAGTTGTAAAGAATCAGTACAGAAAACCATCTTACCAAAAGACTGATACCACTGCAATATTTGAACGTTCTTATACATAACGAAAGGTCCCGATATTTCCCCATCATCAATAAATCGAACAATAAATACACATTGACCTACACAATTAGCCCAGGCTCTATGCTAAACAAAACAGTGATGCAAATGTACATAAACTGAAGATGACGGCATATCACATGAACTGACAGGAGTGATATTTCATTCAACACATCAAACAGCATCGTGCGAATTTAGATGATGCTTTTATGGCCACATTTAGACATATCGGCGTTTCTGTTTGGAACGTTCTATTACTAACACGTTCTAATTCAAAATGTACCTATTGCATTCCTAAGACGTATTGCCTTCATCAAACATTTGCTTAATTTCGATTACAGCTGAAATATAACACCTGTGTAAGGGTAACAGCGGTGAACTAATAGTAAGTGACCTTCAGCATTTGGAAACCAATATGTTATTGTGTAAGAGGAAACTATACATTAATTAACCAAACTATCTACATTGAGGTAATGGATTGACCATAGTGAAGGTGGTTACATAAATACAAGAGGTGTGAAGAAGAATTATACGAAACATGTTAGTTATGATGTTTAAAATTGAAGTCTGCATACATATGATGCACTTACCGTTATTAACAGCATATGCATTAGGGAAAAGACTAACACATGCTTAATGTTTATCTCTATATATGATATTGACGTTAAATGTTATCGTATGATATTTTGAACGACAAGCACGTTGATTAAGTCCAACATTTGCTTCAAGTTAACATAGATTGCAAGAGGAAGTTGGAGAGCCGTCTAGACTCAGTGACACTTTACTGACCGCCTTAAATACGCAAGCACCCAATTTACCGCTACGTGGATTCCCCAACAATATTCAGCTTCTGTAAGTCAGTCTATTTCATTAGACATTGACTTCCTTTAATACAGCATATACATGTATACAATATATTGTTATATAGCACCGGACCTCATTTGAATCAAAGTAATCGGCTCAAACCAAAAATGATGATCAATCAAACGACAGCGGCCATGCAAGAACTTTTGAAATATCGCAGAATAACCTCAAAATGAACATATTCGAGCCAGTCATTTTCATGCACTTTTTCGTGGAACTGTTTGATACAGTTGAAATGATTTTATTATCTAATCCGGTTTTCAATATCAAAGTATCTTAAAAAATGAAATGTGTTATAAAACATAATGATTACGTATTGCGAGTTAATATTCCTTGAGACTGGTCTGAAAATTCTTAATGAAAAAACACATACATCGTCTGACACAATAGCGTACAATATTGTAAAAAAAACATAACGAATGCATACACATTCATTTATTTGCTTGAGCAATAGCCGTTTATTCTTACTAAACACTCTTTTTTTATAAATGTTGAATGAAACAAAAAGCTGTCGGACAATTTAGTTTTGGTTTAAAATGTGAAAATTTTGTCGGCAAGAATGTTTTGAATGTCAGTAAATTCAATAAAATCTATGGAGCCTTCGCTCTTTATGTGTGCGTTTGTTTAAACTTCTAATGAATCAGTACAAAATACATAATTAGCAAGTGGATCATTAGAATGTAATCTTCGTATCACACATTCTGATCATAATAATTATGTTTTGCACTGAGCTGTTGGCATGTTCTCGTTGGACAAATGAGGTGATGATCAAACTTTCAGCATCCAACTTCTGCGTCAGTTTTACTGACATAATAAACAACACACGCGATCACTGCTCTTCGTTGTAAAATTTCGATATTGTTTTAATATAATATTATGACTTGCGGACCGGTCCTGCTAGCAATATTGTGTTAAATGGTTACATTATCACCACAACTACATTTAATTTCACAACATAAATACTAAACGGTCAAATGGTCCAACTGCCTTGTAGTATTTAGCATCAACATTATACACAAATCACCATGATTCTATTATTTAGTTTAAACGTGATCGTCATTACTTTTTATTGTGCAGAAGGTATTTTTGTACTGTAGATTTATGTGATATTATAGAAAACGATGTTTTGTTGAATAATTATTGAACAGTTTTATTATTTGGGGATTTTGAAAGCAGTAACGGCACCAGTGATTCATTTGGTAGCCGATGACAAAAGCATACCTATATATCTTGGAACAACTTTATCTGTGAACAAAAAAGTGTTGCATTAATAACAAGAAAGAACGACTGTACGTGAGAGACAATTGAGTCGTAGTTAATTATATCCAATAATCCATTGAATTCATGTGGTTCTTATGCGCACTACAGTGTCATGCGATAAATGATTCAACCGATCAGACGTGTGACAAGTGTATGTGTTTATGTGCCGCATGTAATTGTTTTGATGCTGCAGGAAACTATGTATATGGTTCGTTTGATGATTGCGAACACTACATGAGTAGGAACTATGATATAGATATCAAAGTGATGTTATACAATGATATTGTTCAATAATCATGTTTCAATGAGTGTTTTTTTGCAATATAATGAAAAAAATATGAACACTTGGAAAACGCACCTACATTTGAAAATGAAATGTTTGTGTCAGGGCCAATTATTCACTCCTTGAAGCTATGAAGTACTTCTTGGATTCATGTATAGACAATATACACCGATATATTTTACCTTTTATCTTTAGAGTACATACGAATTGAAACTTTGGTAAGTGGTATGCTTAACTTATATTCACACCATTTTCATCGATTTACATGTAAACGTCTTGTTTGCACTATNGGTTATTTATATATATATATATATATATATACAGGATCGACATATGCTCATACATTATTAAAATCACATCTTAGTAGCGCTGGTTTTAGTAAATGCATTTTGGATAAACATTATATGAACATAAAATGAACACTGGCAAACAGATAATTGTATCAGCCTGACGTTTCAGACCGCCACATCTATTCTAGCACATTGTATAGTAGAAAGGGCAGATCACGGTGTAAACAAGCATCGTTAATACCACGGAATGCAAATATATATTGTCCTTGTCTGCCTTAAAGCTCCCGCAAGGGACTTATGCGGACGTGAGCAAACAAATAAAAGATAAGTAAATAAAGTTTGTCTAAAAGTCTTGTGTTACTGTATCATTTCGTAAGGTGCACTTTACTTCTAAATAGCTAAACTTGCAAAATTCGTTTGCGCCTTTATATGCAAGTAAGTTTGCAGAAACAAAGACTCGATTGATGGAATAGCATTGGAATGAAATTCAATAATGTTTATGAGTTCCTTTCCATAATTATTGAAAATAAAGTTTGACTGTGATAATAATGTGTGGTAGTTCCTGTGATTACACGCTTAAGAAGTGGCGCCAACAAATTTTGCCTGAAGTACACCAAGTTTACAGAATCCGAAACGATAATGTCGAATGTGCTTCCGAATATAATTCACAATATTCAGAAAACATTCCTTTATACCAACATTTCAAATCAATGATGCAAGAAACGTATCATTCGACGTACTATCAATAACTGGACCATAACAAAAACTAATGTAGGTGTCCTTTGATTGTAAAAAAGTATTGTATATGGCAACGATACAATGGCGATATGTCGGATTTACCAAAGCAAATATATTTAATAAATATACTCATGAAGTGTGTCCCTCAAAGTAGCAATATGGTTCATGTGCGTAACACAATGTCATGTGATTACAGGCACACTTCGCCTGTTCTTCTGTTGCATGTTATGGTTCTGCTTCTGCAGGTATATGGTGTTAATGATGTTGTTGCTACTGATTTTGACGATATCGAACAATATGAGCCGCAATTGTGATATATATGTCCAAGTTATGTCAAACAATCGTATTGCTTTAACCCATTAAATTAATTGAAGATAAATGTGCAGTACAAAGGCTATTAAGAAAACCGTCTAGGACGATTATACCCCAACAACAACAACAACAAAAACGAAAAACAAACACATACCTAAGTGTTATTTTTCTAATATCCTTAAAAGAATAGGAACGCTTGTTAAATGTACTTGCAGTTAAAATGTCAGTGTATGGATGGCTCTATCATTCATTTGTTGTACCTAGTGAAGTACTTCACAATTCATTCATAGACAGGACACGCCAATCTATTCAACTTTTTGTCTTATGAGTACACACGAAGAGAAACTGAAAATTGAGTTTTATACCAAACATTTAGTCACAACATTTTCAGCGCTTAAAATGTGCCAAGCTTGTTTATATACAAGACCGGAAGATGCTAATACATTTTATTAACACGCACACGTCGATTATTATCATAGTAGCGCTGCTACCAGTAGCGTAGTACATACATTTCGCATTTCGCATTCTATGAATATAAAAATGTGTGCTGTCGGTGTACAGTTAATTAGTTCAGCCTTCAGTTACAGACCGCCGCATCTAGTGCAGGTCACTTCATGGTGTATACGAGCATCATGGATCTTCCAGAATGCAAAATTATTGTCTGTTTCTGTTTCAAAGCATCCGCTAGGGATTAATACTCACGTGAGCAAAGAAATATAGATACGTATAACATAGTTTGTCCAACTGTTTAGTATAACTGTATAATTTCACACAATGCAAATTACGTCTGCGTAGCTGAAATAGCAACTCACCTTGTCGTCTTTGTATTTATAATTTAGAAGGTAGATTATGTCCTGCATTTTGTTAACCTGGTGATATCAAAAAGGAGTAATACAAGAGAATACTGCCATGCTGAAGGAACATAAAACATGAGAAAAGGTAATTTGACCTAACACAATCCATGGGTGTAGTGCCTACAAAGCGTTGACGCATTTAGATATGTAGGGCATAATGACCCCAAATCGTAATATTTTTTTTAAATAATGTAAAGAATTAAACGCATTGCTAAAGAAGTGCAACTGCTTCAAAATATAATTTTAATGATATTTAACTCAAACCGGATACAATTGTAGGCAGACGAAACAATACATTGCTGTTTAATTTGTATAAAATGTATGTTCATATTCATTAAAATGTCACACATGAAACGTTTTGACAGTGTTGTGAACTCAGATGAGTAGTTCAAATATCTGCCACACATGAGAAGCGTTCATATCGTAATATTTCATTCCTGTACAAGGCGAAGTACTTAAATCTAAATGAACAATAGACACAGTGTGTGTTACAGATATACCACAATGCACTTTAACCAAGCATTAAATAAAACGTGTTCGTAGTAAAGTCATGTGTTTTGTCAAGAACTCTATAAGATGCAACGAAAACAAAATTATAATGACTACGAGTTTAATATACTATATGTATTAAGGCTCCATTGCCAAGATAGTATGTCCAGACAATCTTCGTTAACGTTTCTAAATAAAACGTGCTTTTTATACATTTATTTGTGTTTTTATCGTTCAACTCTTGTGCAAATGTTTCGAGGTTTTGTACAGAGACAAATAAACGCAAGCTTTAATGTTGTTTTAAATTTTTGAATAATAGCACAGTCACAGAATAGCATTGACATTAAATTTCTAATCATAATGTATTACAGTGTCATGTATTTAAGTCGTTTGTGGCGTGATACAAAATAATAATCTTACCGTTTTCGGAATATAAGATGTCGTGATAAATTGAACACAGCGTAATAAGTCGCGCTGTGATGTGGTTTTTCTTTTATTTCGTTGTAGTGTAAAGCAATAAATATGCATTTTAACTGACAATAGTACTGTAATAATTGAGAAATATGATCTTTTCCTATACGTCGACTATATATTGTATATTATTACCAATATCGCTTCACATAAATCACTTAAATACACTATATGAAGATGTTAGAAGAATAGCCAGTACGCATTTCATTCTATCATTACATTTAATATTATTTTACTACTCCACATATACATGTATCTTGCAGCGATGTTTTCCTACAAATGTAGCTTGGTAAGCTGTATCGTATTTTTTAATATAATGACTTATATAACTTCACATGTTAAATTGTAGGATCGGTGTTTCAATGTCAATGATTGAACTATTTATGCTTTTGAAGGTTGAACCAATACAGCTATTTGGATTATGTGATTGAAACAAATATAACTTCGACATATAACTGTTTTACTGTGTTTAAAAACGTTATAGTATTCAATTAATTTCTGATGCGTTGATTATTTATATTTTGAAAAATAAATAAATAGAGTCAGCTTCATAATTATTATACTAACATGTTATTGGTATTGCTAAAACTGGAGACTCGATTTATCTAATCTGTTTTTATGCTGCTTAAATCGGAAAAGTAGCCAGCCAGGTCATTCGAATGGGATGTTGTTGTATTGAGGCCATGTATAATCGCTTAATACTGATATAGTTCAATATGTATTAAATACATTAATAAATTAATATGTACCCATCTTAAAACTAGTTCAATATTACGTTTATATATTTTAAACACATATTTGGGTATACTTCAACCATTCTGCCACTTTCATGTGTTAACGATGGAATTTATACAAATGATGCAGTACAATCCCGTTATTCAACTTCCCGTAACATCTTCTAATTTAAATTTATCGCTAAGTCTTCAAATGTTTTTAACGATCAATAGACTTGTAATGTTCAACGGATTATTTATATCCGATGTCAAGGACATCAAAAAGTCCCGTAATGACACTTTTTGCATGTGTCATTGTACATGTTCGTATTTAAGTAAGACAAATATCCGTCATCATAGATTTCGTCCGATTGCAATTTCGCTGAATGATATTCAATATTATCGCATTCGGATACAAGAACATAAATCTGCAATTCGCACGGCATTCTGTCATTTTGTGTACGATAAGAGATAATGAAGCACAAGAATTAATACTCATATATCGACCCAATCCTAGGTTAGATTTACCTTAAGTCTGTTCTTCTGCACTTGTCGATGGAATTACTACCACTGGGACTGGTTATTAATGTTTTGCGTGCGGTGTCTATGACAAAACTACACCGCGAAAGTATAATTGATCGATGGAATAAAAAGAATACAATGACTTCGTCATCTTTGCATGTATTGTAAAGTACGTGTGACTGATGGAAATGTGTGGAACAAATGTACAGACCGGTCATGTTTGCGTTATACAATTACATTAATAACTCAATACTTAATTACTTAAGTATACGAGTATCATGCGAATCATGAGCACAATGATGTGGCTGATGTTATAAATAGAAAATAATGATTAACATGATGAGCATTATGTTGGTGATGTTATAACGGAATTACTTATTAAATAAATATTGCGAATAATGATATAATTGATGTTCAAACGGCATCGGAGTAGAATGAAAACGATGTGCAAATTTATGTTGTTATCATCGATGACTAAGGGTATGTTACCTATTTTTATGAGTATTGCTTTCTGACAAGGTAAGGGCATTCATATATGTTTGAACTTAGTGTACAACAGAAACACACATTTATCGTTGGTCAAAATATGTGCAAATATGTAAAAGTTTTATTAATTCGATGATTAATAAGTAATGTGTAAACCTGCCTTGATAACGATGTAGTGTGGTTGAAAACGGTTTAATGTTGATTTCCCCTGGTCTGGTGCCTTAATTGGTTGTCAACTTTGACACTTTTTTCATAATTAATAACACCTAAAATAAATTTCTCATGATGCTCTTTCTATTGTTGTTGATATTTTTATCGGTTCATCTGCAGCACAATAATGATATTACACTCTTGCCCCGAAAATGCTTTTCAAATTTCCAGTGTAAAATTGAACATTATAGTAATTTAACTAATTTAAGCTCAGTTTTATCACTTGGATTCCATTGTTTGTACGAAACGTGTACATTGCGGCATTGTCAGCAGTCTTGCAACGGCGTTTCGAAACAAGGGATTGCTATTAGAATTAAACCTAAGAGTTTTGCGAGTTAAAATAAAACATTGGACATTGGTCACATGTATTCCTAGAATGTTTCTTGAAAAAATATCTAATTAATCGAAAATGTCTGCAAGAATGTTAGAATTGTTATGCGTTAGATTAGAAAGTAACATTATCTGAAGTATCAAGTTATATTGTACCTATATCGTGTGTCAATAATTTGTGTAAATATCCCGCTAATTTACTGATACAAACTGTTTTCTTTGACACTATGAATAACTTCAGGGTCGAAGAGAAACAATATGTCGAATAAATCACATTCACCATTAAGGAATTCTGAATTCAGAAAATATGATGTGTATGTAAAAATGAATATTAGCAAAAACAGCATGTTGTCTGTAAGTGGCATTTTATCAGCCTTCCCATCCGCATTTCGTTACATACCATCATACCCTGTGCAGCACATTATAAAAGCATATGCAAGACAAGTGCTAAATAGTATTTGATCATCATTAATCCTTCTGAATGCAATTTGATTGCTCGTGTCTTTTTCAAAGAGCTTTCTGGGGGCACAAATGATGCGTTGAACAAGAAATTATGATTACATAATAACTCTATCTGGCGGTGTGCTGGTATTCTATGCAATATCTATTACTGCGAGATAATATAAATAATAGTATTCATTTATCGTCGTCTATTTATTATATAATTGAATCGTGTTTGTGGCAGATAATGTTATGAACGTTTAAAGCGATGTATGCATTACTGGCTTTTACCTGTAACACAATGAGTCATTAATTATAACGTGTAACTACATCGACGTAATTTAAACTGTTATATAACATTGAAATGGTGACACAATTCCGGATGGTTTATCATGTTATTAATTATTGAATTCATATAGCCTCGTTAGTTCAAACATATTCTATTTCACGAACAAACATGGTATACATTTGTATAGCATATACAGTTACAACTGAGTCACATTGTTCCAAAAAAAGATAAGAACGAAAGATCAAGATCCGATATGGTTCTTCTTCATACGCAGTAATTGCAAGCAAATGTGTAACATTTCTTTAGGTAGCAGACATGTATTTTAACAGTACAATATAATACATTCGGGTCGTAACATTTATATAACGCTTAAAAGAGTAAACGAATCAGCATTTCTAGTATCTAGAGAAAGTTTATTCCATTCCGTAATGGTTGATATTACAAATGAATTATAGTGTGTTGTTGTGCGGGTCGTCAAATGTTTTATGTTGTCTCCATTTCGTAATGGGTAGGGGTTATATGCTCCGACTGTGTCCGGTACAATATATTTTAGGTAAGACGGCGTATGATTTGTTGTGATTTTATCCACGAGAACAAGTTTATGTTCTCGGCGCCGATCATCTAATTTTTCCCCACCGAATCTCTATGTAGAGCTCAGTGGTCTTCGTAGTCTTACGGTTTTAGGTGAAGCTAAGCGTTATTTCAACATGTTTATTGTTTCGAAGTCATATTTTATAAGTGAGGGTTAGAAAATAACTGGAATAATAGGTACCATCAGTCTTTAATTTCGAAATTCATGCTCACAGTTGATTTTCTTGGAAACAAATATTAGAGAGTGAATGTAATTAAAACCATATGTTAAACGACAGGTGATAATGTGACGCATATGTGCTGCTGATAACTAGACTTTTTGATGTACTGCCATTAGAATTGAATTCGTACTAGTGTACTGTAATAATTATCAGCGATAACAGATGTTTCATTGATTAAACTGAGAAAATATACATCGAAGAGGAAACAACTCGTATAGCTACAAGTACACACCGATACCTACTGTACAAGCATAAAATACAAATGAAACCCGTATGGGTTTCAACAGCAATAAGACACGATTGCTACGAATAATACTAAAAAGTACTACTGCTACCGCTGCTACTTATTCGACTACTCATATTCGTACTTCTACTACTTATACAATAACAACGACTTATATGTGTCGCGTCCTGAGAAAACTGGGCATAATGCATGTGCGTAAATTGTCATCCTAGATTAGCCTGTGCAGTCCGCACAGGCTAATCAGGGAAGACAATTTCCGCTTTTATGGAATTTTTCGTTTAAATGATGTCTCTTCTTAGCGAAAATCCAGTTTAGGCGGAAAGTGTCGTCCAGGATTAACTTGTGCGGACTGCACAGGCTAATCTGGGATGACACTTTATGTATATGCATTATGCCCAGTTTTCTCAGAACACGACACATATTACTATAGGTCATTACAAATGTTGTTATGCGATGTGCTTCAGCGGATTCAGAATCTCCAATACAAGCAACCTTCTTTAAGAGAGGTATCAATAGATGTTATAAAACATTACCAGCCCATACAACGTATGCGAAACTGACATATAAGTGACCTTTGATGATAGAAAGTATTCTATATGTAGCAAATAACACGATTTAAATGAAATCGCTGAAAAGCAATATCGATGACATAACCAAATCAAATACACAGGAAATTAACAAATATATTGATCAATTATGACCTTCAAGTTTGCAGTTGGTTTCATGCGCGTAACACTGTGTCTTATACAGAGAAATATTTCAGCTATCTTATTTCTTCTTTTCAAGCACAGATAGTTTATGAAGTGGATTAGTTTTTAATAAGGAGCAGAAGAACGTTGCATTGACTTTATCTATAAGAATAACGTTATTACCGATAAAATAGACTATGCTTATAAACCTTTATATAGTAACTTTGAAACATAAATTTATAACGATGAACGGATATATAGATAGATAGATATATAGATAGATAGATAAATAAATAGATATATAGATAAATAGATAGATAGATAAATAGACAGATAGATGGATAGATAAATAAATAGATAGATAGATAAATAGCAAGATAGATAGAAATATAGATAGATAGACAGATAGAAAGATAGATAGATAGATAGATAGATAGATAGATAGATAGATAGATAGATAGTCATGTCGGCTTTTCTTCTCTCCAATCTCCAATCACAAACAACACATTAATGCCCGATTACCGCATAAAGCAACGCCATGTATTATTTGAGTACGCAATCCCATAATCAGATATTACATTAAACATTCGGGAAAACGGCGTTAAATGAACTGTTCGTGTTATTTGCAAGTGTAACCATAGATATGATATCGCGTTTGCTAACTTTACGTTCAGTAATGTTTTATAAGTGCGATATTCTCTCAGCGAAAAATGCCACATGCAATGGATGAACAACTCAAAAAATCTTTAAATGGTTAGCTTAACAAGGGCAATAAGCATCCAATATTATAACTACATCAAACAAAATGGTTTATTATTTATATTCACCTTTTTTGCTGTGACAAATAAACCAACTTGGCATCTCAAATAAAGTCCATATAACAGAAGCATGGTTTTTGGAATAAATGCAAACAAAACTCCAGAAAATGTATTTTTACAAAATAAAACGCATCATTGAAGATGTGAAGACAACATTGCATGTCAAAATAAAGAACTCGCTACGTCTACGAACATTATATATTCCGACAAGAATTAACCAGAGATGATTCCATATATTATTTAAAGGAAAAGCACCTTTAGCATGATCTACCTAATGTAGTACTTCGACCGATAAATTGCAGAACAGGGTGTTACTTCATGCAATCGGAATTCTATTTTTTCTTATCAGTTGTTTGTCAGCAATACACAGAAAACAGAAACACTGAGCTAACTGGAAAGTGTATTCACTCTGTGATTTATTGATTCACTATAAATTAATTGTAATAATGAACAATATTGTGTTAATTAAAACGTCAAACAATATAATGCACATAGAAAAACTTGTACTATATATGGCCGCCTTAAAATAAATTTGAATTGATTAGAAATAGTTAACTAAAAAGACACTAATACATCTAGAAAACAAACATTTGCAAAAACAATATATTGAACAATTCCGAACCGTTTTGTTGTACACCTTTGTTGTTTTTAATACCGCTTTTTATCTCTTAAATAAATTGCTAATGCAACCCTTAGCAGTTTAACTTAGCAGTTAAAGTGTCACTGATTGCTCCTATGTATTCAAGACAAATGCTACGCCTTGTAAAAGTTTTGTTCATTAAATGAACACTATTAAAGCTTAACATGTGGATAAATAAATAATGCAGCTAGTAATCACATTTGACTGCTACTTAATTGTCTATAATTTAAATTATATCACATGGTAGATATTCACTTTTACATTTCTGTTATGTAATGTTGTCGCTTTGTTCAACCATGCAATTATTATCTAGGTTTTATTTTAAATATTGTTTTATTGTTAATGCGATACACGTTTGCAATTATAATTATACTATGCATGACATGTGTACCATTACATACCTTAGACGTTTATCGTATGAGATTTCATTGTTGGCTTCCAAGTTTGCATTTGAGAATAATATTATAAGTTTACATTTGGATAGATACTACGAGATAATAAATTTACTTTAGTGCAAGGTTCCAGACAGGATAAATTCGACAAGGTTGTGATCAAATGAAACGTAAGAGTGAATCCAATGCGAATAGACTCTTCACAAGATTTAATTAACCTTATTTTGGCTCGTTTGAATAAGTGGACAGAAATAACGTGGCTGATAATGGAGCGAGAAATAAATAACGTGTGTATAGGCGGTGTTTGTATAAAAATGATTATTTTCAGAAGCACCATTGATTAACAGAATAAAATGGATACTGTGTATTCGTAATCAAATTTCCAGACTTGCAACTTGTGATCAATACTGACCCAAACACAACCGGTATTTTTCGCGTTATGCAATTATCATAACTCCGGCTTGTAACATTTTTGTTTGTGATAAGCTCGGCGAGTTTCAAACTCCCTTGCTTTGAATTACCCATGCCAAGGCGGTGATACCTGTTTTGATAATTTTATGTTTATGATTGGTGCTCTATGGATAAGAACACTAATTTCTCTCTGAACTGAGTTCCTGAGTTTGATTGTTTGCTCTAGTGTTTAAATTGTATTTAAAAAATAAATCATGTATTATGTTTAAGCGCCTTTGAACGTGCACTCTTGCATGAAAAGAGCGCTATATAAATCCGGTATAATAATAATAGTGTTGTAGATATTGAGCTTATAAAGTGAATTGATGAACATTTGGGTATTCTTCTAAATATCATATTCTTAGCATAACCAAGCATTTAGTAAAGCTAAGCTTTTATAGTATGGTATGACATTACCATACATAATACTATATTAATTTATGTCGACATTCATATAAACGATAAATTAACGTTCTTAATAGTCCATAAATATAAATTTTTATGTTTCGGCAACATGCTTTACCGAATGAATGTAATTTAACCCATTTATGCCTAGCTTCTAGAAAAAAGGCCTTGGCAAACAGCGAAGACCCAGACGCATGATGCGGCGTCTCATCAGGGTCTGCGCTGTTTGCTTTAAAGCTCAAGTCTCACTATTGCCGGTGTAGCCCCGGTTCATCCCGGTTTGATAGAGCCGGTCGACCGGTGACTACCGGGATGATCGATGGTTATTTTTTTTAACGCGGTCACATATATTCCCGGTGCTACCCCGGTGCTGCCCCGGTTTACATCCGGGCAGAGTCCCGGTCAGCCCCGGTAGAGCAACGGTTTTTCCCGGTGACGACCCGGTGAGTCCCGGTCGTAGCCGTTAGTGCCCCGGTCGAGTCCCGGTCGTAGCCGGTAGCGTCCCGGTGGAGCCTCGGTGAAATCCGGTGGCGTCCCGGCAGAGCCCCGGTGACATAACAAGCCGGTGACGCCCCGGTTCATTCCGGAGGTATTAAACATTTTAATAGTTTGCCGATGGAGCCCCGGTTGTCCCCGGTTCATCCCGGACGTTCCCGGTGGAGCTCCACCGGCATCGCAAAATGTGATAGTGAGACTGGGCCTTAAGGAATTTTTGTAAGAAATATTCTAAATACATAAATAAATATACTAGACTTCACTAATTTTGGAAATAAATTGATCCAATTTAGAATGATAGGAGAGTCCACTAGGCATACATGGGTTAAGTATATACGCCGACATGTATTGATGTGATGAATGTATGCGGCAGGTAACTAGACGAAATTAATGGACACTCATTGGAATGTCAATTAATACAAGTGCAGTGTCATAACCATCGCCGATAGTGGTGTTTTACCGAAGATAAATGGATAATAATGCATTTCGTCGACGCCAACACATATTGCTACAAGTATACCAATATGCATTACACATAACACAACTGTAAATTACTGTATGGAACACTTGACATACTTCAACAACTTTACCCGGTACTGGCGTCTATTTTTCTACAAGCTCCATGCACCGCTACTGCAGGTCATTACGAAATCAGGTATGCTTTTATTAGGTCCCGTTGTCCCAAACCACATTAAAATTTAAGTCGAAGAGTATTTTAATATATCCATACACAATTGAATTTTAAGTCTAACTTGGCATTTTTCTCAAATAAAAATATGTTTCGTGTAAAAAAAAATAATCTAAAAACGGTCCCCGATGTATTTCATTTTATTCTGTTTCAGAAATTAAACAGCGATGTTCTGATAAATAAATATATTATATTATATAATAAATGTTCCCATTCATGCAAAGTTATTTTAATTCTGCAATGTCATAATAAGCCGAACACATAGTAAGTGACTTATATATCATGAGATATTAAATCCATCCAATGTGCCTGGTGAAAACAACGAGATCAGACACAAGTGTTTCCTTTTTTTATATGAGACTCGTTTTAAAGCACATATATGTGTTCGCGTTAAAATATCCAGTGTGTTTTAAATATTGAAAATCGCGTTTATGGTGAATTTTAAGCCGGGCGACGGAGACACTCTGTTATCATTGTTTACACGTATTTATCTGCACCATTGTTGCCAAATCATACAGCGACAATAAGTCATTGACACATTCAGATGTCATATGTGTTTGTCATGAGTCATGTTGCAATGTCTAGCCTTACACAAGCTGATTCCGTATATTTTATGAATAATATCTCTAAACATACAACTATACGGGGGTTTAACATTGTTACATCAAAACCGTCTTGTGATCATAAATGACTAGGGCTTCCACATTGTTTGGAAGATCTTCTTCATTCTACACTGACGCAATCGTTCCATGTTTTACAGAAACATCTTATTTGTACGAATATTCCCCTCCTAGACGCACTCATGCTTAACGTTGACATTCGATATATCAGGGTTCCACTCATTTCGGTGCGGCAAGTGGTGAACACTGATGTCTTGTCCATTCATGAACACCTCATGATAAGACATTAGTTCATGGACTGAACACCCCATACTCAAAGTTAAGGGCATGTTGGCTGATGTCCTTCTTGCATATTAGCTGTGCCATGTTTGTGGTTAAGGATTATACAATCAAGTCTTTCGTCATTGAACTTGTTGTACAGGTTCAATGCATTGATGTGGTTATTTGTTAATAGAGACATTTAATTGTATGTAGAAGAAATAATTGACGTGTATCCAAGGACAAACTAATTAATCAATATTATCATATTCAATATTGCTCGGAAATAAACACATAACCCGTTTGGGACACGTGTTTGAATTGACATGAACAATGCCGGTGTGATTTCATGCTCGACATGTTTTAATAGATATCCTTTTACCATAATGAAGTGTGTTTCTTTATGTCTTCTGATATCATGAATGTGTGACTTCGACAAAGGTATTTTTAAGGTCTCACTTACTTTGGCTGATTTGTTGCTAATACAAACACCCCAATACCTTTACAGATAGTACATCATGAAACATATTTCACATAAAACACTACGCACATCAGTGAAAAACCATCAAATAATGTTTTCAATTTAACTTTGTTTTGACAAAGCAACGAGAGTTAGTGTTAATTATATCATTTACTGCGGTTGAATCGATTAACCTATGGTACATGACGAATTGGTAAAATCGATTCTTGTCTTTGCTAAGTTTGTAATAGTGTGCATGCTATGCCTGTTAACAGATACATCACGGTACACATGCACCGTTCGACGTTTATTTGTAATCATATGTATCAGGCATCAAGAAGATGTACAGCTCAAATAAGTTTACTCGTGGATTTTCAAATGGATTATCTCTTCAGAAAGAACAGAAACTGCAACAACACTTACTGCCATGTTTCCATCGTATAATTTGTAATAAGGATTGTTTAGGCCCATACAGGGATTTTAAATTAATTGTAGACGGGTTTGTGTATTACATCATTAATCATTATTTATGGAATGCCATGGATACAGTGACTTTGCCATACCATGGTTTGTTAAGTGGGATCGATGACAAAATTGCGCTAACATTACAGAATGGCGTTGTTCGCGTAATGCGATTTCATTGCTGTATTAAATCAACGTGTTAATGTGTCGACAATAATGTTGCTGCGCATATCAATGTTAGTGGAGCAATACTTACGTAAAGTGTCTAAAGCATAAGCTGAAACACTAGCAAAGTATACGTCATACACTTGGAGGTAATGGGAACATTAGTTATAATTGAAAGTTGTATCCTATTTAACGTGTAATAACGCATACACTATCCCAGAATAGTTCGTGAATTTTCCGTCCTTTGCAAAGCGAATAGATTATACACAAATCCCGTCCATTGTTTTACTTTTGCAGCACTATTCCTGTGGGTAAACTCAATTTTGTCGTGAACTGCACTTAAATTGTTAAACACAACATGTAAGCAGTATTGTCAAATCAACAAGAAACTCAGATAATTAGAAAAGAATTAACCACAATTCAATTTTCTATTATCCAGCATATTCATTTAACAAGGGCTCCCCAAGACAAGGATATCACACCAGTGTTAAAAAAGCAGCCATAATCGATGTAATAATCAAATAACCAGCCCATCAAACTAACGTCAATTTGTATAAGTGAAGTTTTATCTTTAGACACCGAACGATACAACCCCTAGAGTTTCTATTAATTAAACAATCTGTAGGATTTAGTTGCAACAAGGACGAACATTTTTGCGTAATATAAAGATTTTTGTTTCGCATCATCATGATACCATGAAATATGAAAAAAAATCACAATAGCTATATTATACACGTGTCAAAGACCTCTAAAATACTTATGAACAATATATATATATATTTCATTGTGTTTGGCTATACGCGAGTGTTAGTGATACATTCTAGCTTTGTGTGAGGTTCGGTGTGCCATTCAACCGGTTTAAATCCACATTTCTTTGAATTGACCGCTCCACGGCGGTGACCACAGCTTTGATCATCTGTTTATATGTTTTATATAGTGTTGTTTGTATTGTCCGTTTTGTGAAGATAAAATTGACTTGCATTGAATAAATTACTAGCGGTTGATCATAACTATTCTCTTCGATAATGTTTATTGAGTTATATTATTCCTTAACTTACATAATAAGGTTGATATGACTTAAGTCATGGATCAATATATTACGTAATATCGTTATAAAATATCTTAAGGAATAGGGCAATCCATGCCCTGTTACTTAATTTTTACTTATAATGGTATTCGATTAAGTGAACAGGTCTTCAGAATTTTATATCATGAATGTGCATATTCTACACCCGTAAGGCATTTGCAATAGTTTTTCTAAGATGCAGCCTTTGCATAATGTTCATATGATTCGTCGGTACAGTAATGGGAAATATATTGTAAGATATATTGTTTAATAATTAAATTCATTACGTGATAACGTATTGTCTGTATGATGGGATAATTGTATGTCTGCTGGTGTTGATGTATATACTTATGGTGACGTTCTTATTGTTGTTACTGATTCTGATCAAGATGATGATAATACTTTTGCTATAGCTCAAGACGAAGATGATTATTATGATGTTGCCCCAGCTGTTGCTGATAAGGCATAATAGTCCAAAAACAACGCTGCTATCTTGATACCTTGATTCTAGACAAATGTGTTAACTACGATCACACACTATAAAGTATGCATAATATTATGAAAAGACATATCTTTGTATTACTCACTATCAATTTGATTAAATTTACAATATTCAAATTGGTTAATATACGGTATACGCTCCTAGAAACTAATCGCTTTAACGATCGAAATTGTTGACGTTGTCGGCCTTTCATTAAAGTGATATTGTACACCCAAAACACGCGACTAAAACGTGCGACAAGAGATTCCCATTTTACGACGCTCTGAAAGCACCCTATGAAAAATGTTGATATAATGATTAAAACGTGTAATTCTACAAGAGTTGTTTTATAAGTTAATGCTTTTAGAATGTCAGTATAACGAGTATCGTTCAAAAGGTTTGTTATTATAGTGGTACATTAAAACTGATAGCACGGGGGTTTCTGGAGCTTAATTGATAGTTCGAAGTGCATTCATGATAATTATGAGTGTTCATAATTTTAATTTGACGTGCGATAAATATCGGAGCATTACGCCTGCCTAATTGTGTTTCACATCAAGATACAATTAATAAAACCGGATAGATAGTGTTACCCATGTGAAAATCAAGTTACGAAAAAGGAAGAATGTTATGTTTTGTTATGATTTGTTAGTTTTGCGTCAACTGCATTATTTACACAAGTATAAATTGTTTTCGTTTATACCTCAATTCTTCAAACTTTTAAGATGAGTTTTGTTAAAGCCATTATAACTCTAACAAATTCAAGTATTTAATTATGTATTTGTCTGACGTCTGTGCTTTTTGTCCTGATACAAGCAAGTCATATTTCAGTGTTATCACTTCAGTGAAATCCCCGTGGTTGCGTGTAAAGCTTTCTTCTAAACATAATTACTACCAGCATCATGGTAAATCCATTTCAAAAGACAGGACTCGCTTGAAGCGGGTCGTAATTTTCCATAAAATCAAAGTCCATTAGCGTTTTGTTGGACAAAGTAAACAGAAGAAAAATATTACCGTGTTTTCCTTCTTTTAACATGTTGTTCATGAACTTATTTGCAGGTTGTTATTTTCCGGACAACGTAATTGGTCATAAAGCCAAAATATAATTCGTTCATGTATATAATCAAACCGTATGGCTTTTTTGCTCGAGGTCTTTATATCTGATAATACAATATGTATCTGTTATATTGTTTGACCACGAGGAACAAAACTAAAAAGACATGTTTGCGAACTGATAATACAATATGTATCTGTTATATTGTTTGACCACGAGGAACAAAACTAAAAAGACATGTTTGCGAACCATATTTGCCTCCCCACCCCGCCTTGCAGCAAAGTTTTCTGTTTGACCTAAACATTTTAATTCTTGACCTAAAAATCATAAGTAGCAATCCTTCGTCAAGACTAATCAGAATACTTATTTAAAAGATTCTAGGAATGATCTAGGTATTGTATAGAAACCATTTTCTATTTACAAGCCCATACTTGTCACATGGTTATTTTACCTGGTGACATCAAAATCAATAGGCATCTTTGCATCTACCACATACATCAGCACAGCAATTGTAATGGTCATACAACAAAGCGTGCGCTAAATATATTGCGGAAACCACATGTAAACTCATGTGATCTTGACCTTTGACCTGGTGATCTTACTCTTGAAAGGCGTCTTCGTTTCTACCCAAGTAACCACTTAGACAATGTTCATGATCGTATGAGAAAGCGTTTTCACGGTATTGTGCGAAAAAAAATCCTGGTACAAAATCGTATCACCTGAACATGTAATTGTTATACTCGAAATTAATGTACGTCAGTCTTAAAAAGGCTATGCATGTTCTTCACTTTAATTGTTTTCATTCATAATATCGTTATTGACTTGTAAAACAATATAATAAATAACGCAGCTATATTAGACATTCTATAAAGTGTTTCTTCTATTCAACTATGAGCCTATGTGCTTTCATGTGTCCCTTTGTGATTGAGGAATCCTTACAAAAATATACTCAGCAAGATACCAATTAAATTGCAATCATCTGAGGATCCTTGGCATTAGGGTTGGCCAGAAGTGCTGTATTATCAATAAATCGCACACTAAAAATACACTTAAACCTACTTAGCGAGTCCATCCCATAGGATGAACAAACAGCGCTGAAGATGAAAGGATAACGATTCAATTACATGGAAAACATAATCATTCACCTCATCAATAGCGAAGCCGCGAATTAAGATCGCCTATGAATACTATTCAACGCCGCCACGTTTTCCTATCGGTTCGGATCGTACTATGACTTACACACCATTTCCTAGAAATTTACCAATTTCATGCCTAAGATCCATTTCCTTCATTATGTACATAAGTTGGAACCCCGTTGTAACTGAACATCTGTCCAAAAGCAATTAAAGCAATATTTTTCTACAGTATTTGGAAACCGCAAAAACGTCAATTTATTCGTATTGTTCAATATATAACTACGAATAAATGCCCCATTGCCATTTATTTATGTCACTAACTACGTTTAAGATACAACAACGAAATTAAGTATAATACATAAATATTGTGTTCCACCATTTAATGTTACATCTTTGTTCATTTCATATTTATACAAACGACCCTGTATTCAGAGTAATATGCATTAACTTATACCATGTCAAGTTATATTTATCAATCATGAAATAAAATTATAAACAAATACACATATACAGCAAAATAAATGAGTAATAACATGTACTGTGCGCCAACAATCGTTTTAATTTCTAAAGCTTCAAACATGTTGACGCCAGTCAGAAGGAAACATTTTTAAATAATGATTTTAATTAACAAAACGTTGTGTTCGAGGTTAAAAAACCCACATGCGATCATCTTCTTTAGTACATTTGCGTTATACATCATTACCCAGTAAACTGCCGTTCAACTTGCTACCGTACTAAATTACAACTTATAAAAACACATTTTAATTCACTGAATCCTAACGGAATTTAAGACAACTGGAATCGAAACACCGTAAAACCGCATGTTCATTGTGATATAAAACAGACCAGGAGGCTGCTATTCTGCTTCGAAGCTAGTATTAATTGTCCTAACATTTTTAAGGTGTGTGAATTAAATAAAAATGTTGGCAATGATGTTCCACATTACAGTCAGACAGAAACAGATATCAATTTAGACAAATAAAATAGCATACTATATCATTGTGTTTTCTAGTTCGTGTAGATTCGAAAACACACACTCTTTTGTTTGCCCGTTATACTTATAACATAGTATGTACAGTTAGTGTCTAAGATTTTCAACATTAACCGGAACAAAAGAACCATTTACATTTTGTATAATATAATATCGTTAAGTAAAATTAAAGGGGTATACATATAACGCCCTGTTGCATGTGGATATCAGGTAAATGTGGACTGAGGTTACAAGTTCGGGATGTTATTGATAATCGGATAAGAAAAGGACGGTAATCATGATGATGATGTGCGGGAGAACGATGATTGTCGGTGATGATTATGACGATGGTGATTTTGTTTAATATTATTGATTATTGATGGTAATCTTGATAGTTTCGATGTCGTTGTTGATGATGTGTATACTACAAATGCTGCGGCTGGGACATTCAGTGTAACTGCCAAGAAGCTGATACAAATTGAAACATATGTTAGATCGGTTTCAAGTGCGGCGGTACATACACATGACCGAGTTCAGCGTTTTTACGCTGTACACTATGTCTATTAGTGTTATAATAAGTACACAAATACAGGCCTGAAGGTTCTTATTAAGTACTGAAATCACATTCATCATGCAGACAAATGAATCCAGAAACTAAGATGTGTATCTATATAATTAACAAAGGTAAGTTGTATGTAAGCGGACGTGATATTATATTAGTCTTTCCATTCGGATTGCGTTGCAGACCACCAAACTGACTAAATAGTCATAGAAAAAATTGCACGATGCAAATTATATGACCCATGTCTTTTCACCGATTTTGAAGGGAATCATGTTTTTGTCAACACGTTATTACGGTTAATATCTACATACTACATTAATGCGTCTAGGCTTGTATTTAATCCATGCAGAGTTATATCACATCGTGTCAAGTGACCCCGGTGTCTCATTTTGTCTGTATTTGTATTACTATTTTTCAATTTCATTGTAATCACCATCTGAAATAATTGCTCAAAATATAACCAGCATCTTATAATTCGCAATATCCAACATAAACAATAGCTTGTGCACCCAAGAGAAACACAATATCAGCGATTCATTGACTTATGTTTCTCCTTCGAGTGCAAAAAGAGAAAAGAAATTGATTGTATATATAACAGAATGATACATAATATACATGATTTATTGATCCCCGAAACCATAATGCATGGTTATACCAGTTAAGAAACAATGCATCCGATTGCAATAAAATGTACGCATGCGGCGAGGGGTCGACATTGCTGTCTGGATCAACCACAATAACACTTTTTTCGAAGTTAAGTATATGTTTGGTGTTGTCCTTGTTCCAGATAACTTGTTTCAAATTATTATTTAATGTTTTTCGAAATCAAGTTTAGTCTATTGTATTAACTGTTATTCCACTTTTCCAAATACAATGTACGTTTTCAGCAGTAAATACATTTTGCATATTTTAGTTAACCGTTTGGTTAATTGTTTAATTATGTATTAATATGTACCCATATTCATATGTTTTGCAAATAAGGGGTTGCTTAGGGATGAATACTTTTTGGGATTATTCTCTTACAATCCGGTTTGTTTTAGGGATTAATCTCTAACATGACACTATGGTGGTTGTTCGGGATATTTTGGGTTGAACACGGATTGTTTGAGATTATCAGGGCTGAATAGGGATGCTAGCATTCTGCGCATGCGTACGGGTGAACAGGCGGTTTATTATCGCGAGCTACATTTAAGCAACGATCTTTAAATAAACAAAGATTGGAAACATCCATTCGGACAAATATTTACATTGGTTTATATCCGGTTAGTATACGGTATACGCTTCTAGAAACCATCATCAATCATTTTAACGATCAACATTTTTGACAGAATCGGCCTAACATTAAACTGATATGTGAAAACTAAAACATGCGTTTGAAACGTGAAGCACGAGATTCACATTTTACGAAGCTCTGGAAGCACCCTTTGACAGATGCTGATATAATGATGAAAAATATGTACTTGTTAATGGTTTTTATAAGTTAATGGTTTTGGAATGTCAGTATTACGATAATCGTTCGAAATATGTGGTATTTGCAAATCACCGATAGTGGTCAATTTAAACTGAAAGCACTGGGTTCCTGGGACTTTATTGATAGTTGGAAGTTCATTCATGATAACTTTGATCGCCCATACTTTTAATTTGACGTGTGATGAATAATTGAGCAGTAAGCCTGCTGAATTTTATTTCACATCAAGTTAAACAGGATAGATAATGTCACGCATGTGAACTTCAAGTTATAAACAGGCAGTACGTTTAGTTATGTTTTTATGCGTTAATGTTGCGTCAAATAATTTATGTATACAAGCATAATTTGTGTTTGTTTTTTCCTTAATTCGTCTAACATGCGTTTTGCTTTTGCAACTTAATTCAAACAAATAAGAGTATTTAATTATCTATATATCTGGAGTCTTTATGTAAGCTCCTGATGCAAGCAATACATATTTCAGTGTTATCACTTCAGTTGAATCCCAGTGGTTGCGTGTGAAGCTTTCTAAAACTAAATTACACCTTCTATTATTTGAAATATATTCCAAAAGAAAGGGCTAGCTTAAAGCGGACCATAATTTTCAATAAAATCGAATTCCATCAACGCCATAGAGCGTTTAAAAGGACACAGTAAACAGAATTAAAACATAACAGCGTTTTACATCTTTAAACATTACTTTCATGGAATTATGTTTATAAGTGGTTATTATCCAGACAACTTAATTGGTCATAAAGCCAACATATAATTTGTCCTTTTATATAATCAAACTCATAGCTTAATGTGTTTATATTTCATAATAAAATATGAATTTGTTATATTATTTTTCCACGAGAAAAATAACTAACAAGAAACGTGTGTGAACTATATCCCCCCACCCTTGACCCGCAGCAAAGTCGTCCGCTTTATATTGAACTTTATTTCTTCATTTCAAAATCATTAAGGGTCATCCTTCGTCAAGATTATTAAGCAAACTTATTTATATGATCATGAGAATAATCTAGATATTGTGTACAGTATTTTGTGTTACCCTGATGTTAACATGAGCACTCACAATCAATAGACATCTTGGCTATTCCCAAAGGAACACGTATAACAATTTTAATTATCATAGGACAAAAAGTTCGCGATATATTGTGCGGAAACCACATACGAGTCCCTGTGATCTTGGCTATTTACATGGTTACCTCACTTTAAATAGACGTCGCCCTGTCTACTCAAGTAACTGCTATGCCAATTCTTATTATCGTACGAACAATGATATCAAAATTGTGTGCGAACACGAATTTAATAATTATTATTATACCGGATTTATATAGCGCCCTTTTCATACAAGAGTGCACGTTCAAAGGCGCTTAAAATAATAATAATAATAACAAACTCGTATGGATCTACCCTGTAACCCGTTGAACTCAAAATAAATAGGCGACATTATTAGTTAGACTAATTCAGTTTTGATGTGCCCATTATTTTTGTTGTTTATGATTAGCAGAACAATACAAAACATTCCATGTATAAATTGTACATTCTATGAAGTGTTTATTCCCTTCAACAGAGAGCCTATGTGCTTTTATGTTTTTTTTATGATTGAGGAATCCCTACATAAAACTTACACAGCAAGGCATCAATTACATTGCAATCATCAGCGCTGTAAATGTATGTTGACGGATGATGAAAGGATAACACTTGAAGTACCTTGAGTGCAAGATCAGTCACCGCATCAAATATCAACGCTGTGAATTGAGATCGCCTGTATGAATCAACTCCGCCGCTATCTCATATATGCGGATCGTACTATTACTTACATACTATTTATTAGTAATGTACAAATCTCATGCTCGAGACGCCTGTCATCACATACCTTTGTTTGATCCCCGTTGTTACCGAACACATGTCCCTAAGCAATCGAAGTAATCTGATATTTAATTTAAGTATTTAGAAACCGAAAAACGTTGGTGCAATGTTTGTGTTCAACTACACATATGACACCATTCAATTTACCTTAAGTTAAGTTAATTTACTGACGACGTAAAAGATACAAAAGCGAAATCAATTAGTATACTTTAATATTGTATTCCACCATATAGTTTTACATATCCCTTTCATTTATAATCGATACAAACGGCTCTGTAGACAGAGTTCTATGCATTACTGAAAAACTTGTTAATTTATATTTATTAATAATGAATTTAACTCGTGAAAACACCTTTTACAAAATAAATGTGTATAATCATTAACCGATTGCTACTTGGCGCAGGCGTGATGACAACATGGTGTTTGAGCGCAACCATGTTTATTTCCTGAGTTTCACGAATTGTGACCCCAGGTCATACTTCTACTCATTAACGAAATGTGATGGCCCAGGTTAAGACCCACATTCGTTCAGCTGCTTCAGTGTATGCGCGTTAAACATAATTACCCAGTTACCTATCTTTCAAACTCCAAAATTGCCATTCTAAAGTAAAACGCATTCATACAAATTTGAACTAATCAAATAATTACGGAATTTAAGACATCTGGAGNACAATTCTTATTATCGTACGAACAATCGATATCAAAATTGTGTGCGAACACGAATTTAATAATAACAAACTCGTATGGATCTAACCTGTAACCCGTTGAACTCAAAATAAATAGGCGACATTATTAGACTAATTCAGTTTTGATGTACCCATTATTTTTGTTGTTTATGATTAGCAGAACAATACAAAACATTCAATGTATAAGTTGTACATTCTATGAAGTGTTTATTCCCTTCAACAGAGAGCCTATGTGCTTTTATGTTTTCTTTATGATTGAGGAATCCCTACATAAAACTTACACAGCAAGGCATCAATTGCATTGCAATCATCAGCGCTGTAAATGTATGTTGACGGATGATGAAAGGATAACACTTGAAGTACCTTGAGTGCAATATCATTCACCGCATCAAATATCAACGCTGTGAATTGAGATCGCCTGTATGAATCAACTCCGCCGCTATCTCATATATGCGGATCGTACTATAACTTACATACTATTTATTAGTAATGTACAAATCTCATGCTCGAGACGCCTCTCATCACATACCTTTGTTTGATCCCCGTTGTTACCGAACACGTGTCCCTAAGCAATCGAAGTAATCTGATATTTAATTTAAGTATTTAGAAACCGAAAAACGTTGGTGCATTTTTTGTGTTCAACTACACATATGACACCATTCAATTTACCTTTAGTTAAGTTAATTTACTGACGACGTAAAAGATACAAAAGCGAAATCAATTATTATACTTTAATATTGTATGCCACCATATAGTTTTACATATCCCTTTCATTTCTAATCGATACGAACGGCTCTGTAGAACTGAAATGATGGTACACATTACAGTCTGACAGAAACAGATATCAATTTGTGAAAACAATTTAAAGATAATATATCAATGTCTTTTCTATTTCATGTAGATTCGAACACAACATCCAATTCCTAAAATACGTAATACATAGGGACAACAGTTGGGTGGTTTATACGCCCTGTTGCAGGTATTTATCCGGTATCTGTTGGCTGAAACTATGCGTTGGGGTTGTTGCTAATTACCGGATAAGAAACCGATGACGGTGATAATCATGATTGGTGTGGAGGAATAAGAAAAGGAAGTCAAATTTCGCTGGTGAAGAAGAAGATGACGATGATGACGATGATGCATTTTGTAATGTTTTTTTAAGTTAGTTGTGGTGTCAGTATTGAGGATATTGGTACTGATAATAATGCGGCTGCGACTGTTATTAATGCTGGTACTGCAAAGATGCTGATAATCATTTGAAAAGTCTGATATTTTTAAAATGAAGAAATACAAATTATTAACATATAAGCGGTCGGCTTCAAGTGCAAAGGTATTTACTATTGACCAATTTTGGCGCTTCAACACTGCAAATAACGTCAATTGTAGTCATATAAGTTCCTAAAATTCCGGGTCATAAGGTGCTAATTAAGTATTTAAATCACATTCATCATGCAGAAAACTGGATCCAGAAAATAAGCTTTGTATCTTTATTATTGACAAAGACAGATGTCTGTCAGCGGACAGGTTATTATATTAGTATATCTGCTTGCATTGTGCTACAGACCGGCGAACTCATTGTAGTACGTTATGCAATACGTACGCCAAAAAAACTGACTATAAAATCGTCATTAATCCTGCGATATGCAACTTATATTACACATATCTGTTTCACAGATCCCGATGAGACTCATTTTGTTTTTTTACAAGTTATGACGGTTAATAATAACATATAACAGTAATGCTCTCGAATTGTTTTAAATACATGCGGACAATTATCAGAACGTACGCAGTGACTTCAACGGTATTGGTTGTCGAATTAAGCGGTTAACGTACACAGAAGGTTGTTTGATACGGCAATCCATAAATTCACAACTAATATGATATAACCAAGTGCATCGTCTCTGATAGTTGCATGCTAAGCATTTATTTAAATTAATAGTATGATATAGACTTAAATATAGTGTTGCCCTATTCACTGGCGCCCGTTGTCGTATGTTCCTGATATGATAAAGATGGAACAGCGTAGTGTGTGTACCCTGTCCGTTTTGGTAAGTATTTTAATGTCCGGCTTAACTTGTTGTCGTTTATTAGAGAATATGTACACAATCTGTATCACGAACAAACACTTCAAGAAATAATTTTTTAGAATTAATACAACTTTTATTAGAATGATAATCATAAATATACATTTGTAAACAGATTTGCTCGAACTAGAAGCAACATTTTATGTTGGATAAACTGCATATAGGATATGATATTTTGCATGTAATTCTCATGATAAACCCGTTATAATCGAATTGACCTGTTTAACACATGTGTAATAAAGGTCTTTGTTTGAAATACAATATTTCATTCAAACACAAGTTCAAGTATATTTTCTACAAATCATCGCACAGTGATATTCAATCACAGTCTATTCATGTGTAATGTTTCGTTTATGAAAACGCATGTACAAACAACTATGGTCATAATTGAGAACTGCATATGACAGCCTTTTTGTTTCAGCATGGCAGTAGATAGTCTTAATGTTTCCACATTGCACTATATAGTCCATTTTATGTTTCAACATTGAACAAGATAGTCTTTATGTTTCGACATTTCCGTTAATAGACTTTATAGAGTCCGTAATACATCGGGTAACATTTTCTATCCAGGTTTATGCTTCTTAAAAATAAACTTAAGCAAAAGAGCAGTTGTATTTCTTCCGCTAGGATTTTAGGCTGATTAAGTTATTAATAACAAGTCGTCTATAAAGTTGGCCAAAGTAAGTATATGTCATTATTTGCATTTCACTAGGCAGTTACTGCCCGATCATTTCGAAAGTGATGGTCTGAGTTTGAATCATAGTTTGTTTTGTTCTATGTAGATAAGGTATTGCCATAGTAGACCATTGCTCACTTAGTGCAAATTTAGAAAAGACCAGCAAAGGTTAACATGCATTTTTCATCTTATAATGCTTGTGCAATTTCATACAGTCTTTCGAAACAGAATCTTTTAGTATGTACTAGTACATTTGTATCCAAATATAAGGACTAATACTCCCAGAACTAACGAGGTTTTTCCGTTTCCGATTAATTATGTGCGATGTGGTCTAGTTGAGCTTCAATCTATTAACAAAAGGATTTCATTTTGATTTGATGCGCACGAATATTGGCATGTTACTGCAAATATCAGTATTGGCTAGCCATTGTGTACATTGATAGACCAGCCGAGGGAATGCCAGACACAGCTGTGACAATTCGATGTTCCTAATTTTGGGAGATTTCTAAAGGTTTTCGAGAAACTATTTTGACTCATTAGCGCAGTAAAATAACGAATATTTACAAATTACTATTTATTCAAAGTCTGCAGCTACAAGCTAAACAGCGCCCATGCACTTGTATTTAATGACATATTGAAATAATGAACAACCCAAAAAACTATGCCCTTGTTGCTGCAAAAACAAGTCGGCCTATCGATGATCTATCAGTTTTTGTTAATGATTAAATTTTAATAACTTTTCATAGAATATCGCTTAACGCATATATGTGATTTTGGGAAATATGAGGGAAAAAGCTTGTTAACTCTATTTAAATTGAAAAGCATGACATGTGTTTATTCCTTTTCAGCATCTTATTAAAATTGCTCACAATTACATATCAATACAAAATCATCTAAAAAAGAAACAAAACGTGCATATGACTTGAAAGTCCAACATGTGTATAGCCTGGAATTAATCTGATTTTTACCACAAAATAAGCTATAAATAAAAACAACATACGAATAACAGTTCAGTTAAATTAAAGAAAAGTACAACCCATGAGACAGTATTCTTTTGGTCAGATATGATGTCATATACATCAACTGCTTAGTTGTAATGATGATTATTCTAGCCAGAAAATGGATGCTATCTCAGGGAAGATATAATCCAGTGCTTGATACAGATTTCTTCTGAATGCCAGACAAAGGCCATTACGAGTGGTATACACACTATGTTATATCTTTTTCCGTTATTGTACTGTCAGTTCACTTTGTGCAATCGGGATATACATGTAAATACAATCGAATTTGAAAAGACAAATGCTGTAACATGGGACTGTTAACTACCAAAACAAATTAGATTGAGTGTGAACTGCAATTCTGTTTGGAGACGTCAGGGATGGTTTGCAAGGAAACGAAGTATTGTTAAAGACTCATACTAATCATACAATGGTTTCCAGTTCGAAAGTATATTGCTTTGATACAGTGTTTAATTGTTATGTACTATGTTTGACAACAAATAGCACTGATGCCCCCACGGTACAGTCTTCAACGCAGACGAACACAGACGAACCCAGACCAATACATCGGTCAATTTTAAATGAATCAAATAAAAACATATTTATACATGCATAAAGCAGTGACACGTTTTTTTTCACAATTTATTGCAGCTCATATTTTTCTATTCTATAACGATCCACTAAAAATGAATGTTCTTATTCTGTGAACATTTGAGCGAAATTTGCCAAGTAGTTAAGGAAGTATACACATTTCAAAGGAGTATGTATAATCAATAGTGTCAACAATGACAAAGGGTAGAATTCCTGCCATAATTGGTCTTAGCCAAGATTGTTTCCTCTTCCATCGCCTACATTGACAACGCACAAATGTTATCCCGCAGGTAGCGTTTGAGCTAGATCTGTTAGGCGTTTGTATCGGGGTCGTCACCACATAGTTTTAGTATGTATACAGTCATTCTACAATATAAAATATGGCAAAGGGCCAAAACTCGGCCGAATTTAGCCGAAGCCAAAATTCCGTTCTTCATGTTCACCTACGCATGTGATTCTTTCGATCGGAACGCTTGATCAAAATCCAACCAGCAATAAACGAATATTATGCACCCACATTGTTGATGAACGTTCTTGCGGATGAACGTTGGTATAGAGACAAACGGACGTGTGAAATGCTTAATACCTCCCACTTTGTATACACAAATATAGAAAATTCGGCTCGAATCTATGATCGTGCGGTTTAACAATAAGCTAGTCGGAATTTCTTTTCTCTGGTTATTGTTGTAGACGTATTAATATTTGCATAGTCGTTCCAGCTTATTTTGAATGATCTGGGAATTCACCAAAATGGTAAGCTGTCTCTTCTTTGCAATGAATAACTAATATATGTTTGCGCATTTCACCACACCGAAAAGAAGACAGATGACTAAATTTCTCATTGTTTCATTAATTGTACATCGATTGTAGTATAGCCCTTTACATAAATCCTTAAATATGTGAAGTTCGATTAACAAAATGGAAACAAGTTTATTTTCTTGTAATCATGAGTTAATCTTGCGTAAAATTGTTTGTTGTTTACAACAGACGTAATTTTTTATGTTTATACTTTTAATTGTTTTCAAATAATCTTTGCAAAAGTATAACAAGCAAAATTGAGTATTTATGTATGATAGTATGTGCATTATTTTTGTTTGAATTGTTACGTCTGTTGCAAGGAATGTGTTTCGGTTTCATTACTTCGGAATAATTAGTGTTTTCATGCATAGATTTCTACCGAAACTACTTATTCCACAATTTCATATACATGTATATGCTAATATCTAATACACAGGGTACGCTTGAGGCGGATAATACTATTCCATAAATCAACGCCCAGCATCGACACATTGAGTGGTCTAGGAACAAAATGAACAGAAGAAACACCAAGGTGTCAGTGGATTTTCTCTAAAGCAAGTATCTCCTTTTCATGAAAATATTTTCAGATGAGGACATCCTGACAACGTAATTGTTTTTGAAGCAAACACATTATAGTTTTACTTTTACACTACAAAATCTATTACCTCTTGGCACGATGTTTTTAAATTAAAAATACAAGATGCATCCGTTAACACATTTATTACAACAAACAACTTTATAATATAGCCTTGGAGAAAGAATTAGTATGATTCAAATACATGCGGATTGTGACTTTGTTCGGTTCGAAACTTTTATGCGATTAATCAGTGTAACCTTCATATTCAAACTTGCTCCGAAATAAACACATGAAAAGGGCGAAAGACGTGTTTGAATTGATATGAACAATGGCGGTGCGATTTCATGTTCGACATGTTTTTAATAGAGACTTTTTAACCGTATTGAAGTGTGTTTCGTTCTGTCTTCTAAAATAACTGATATGTATTTGGTGCTTTGACAAAGGAATTGTTAAAGGTCTCACCAGCTATGGCTGATAAGTTGCTTATGCAAACACCCCAATACCTTTAAAGATAGTATATATGAGTTAAACACTGAACCATGCGTCACATTATACAATGTGCCCATCATTGCAAAATCATCGACATCTTTTTTATAATTTAACTTTGTTGCGACAAGGTATGTTACGTTTGAATTAACTATATTACCATATGGCACATAACCAATCTGTAATATCAATTCTTTTGTATGATATGTTCGTTATATTGTGCATGTTTAGTCTGTCAACAAATACACCGCGAGACACATGCAACGTTCGATGTTAATTTGTTATCCTATGTTTAAGCCATCAAAAAGATTTATCAGCTCATATAGGTTTGCTCGTGCGCGTTCGTATGTACTATCTTTCAGAAAAAACGAAACTGTAACAACGCTTTATAACGTGTTTCCAACTTATTTTGCTTTTCAATATTAAAGATGTTCACGTTGTTATAATCTTCTATATGGTTTTCTCCTGTTGTCATTAGTCTGTTCTGTTGGACAAGTCGATGAAAATAACACCAATATGTCTGATAAGACCCTTAAAGCATGTTTTAATTTGTATATAGACGGTTTTGCCTATTACATCATTTTCCTGATTAATGGAATGCAATAGATACAGTGACTTCGAAATCGCATGGCTGGTAAAGTGTGATCGATGGAAAAATGGCGCTAAATTTACAGAACGGTGTTGTTCGCGTTATGCGATTTCATGCATTGCTGTATTTTATTAACGAGCTACTGTGTCAATGTTGATGATGTTGCGCTAATCAAAATTAGTAAAGTGTAAAGCATAGGCTGAAACACAAGCAACGTTTCAGTCATAAAATGGGAGTTAATGGGAACATAAGTTATCATTGAAAGTCGGTTCCTATTTATTTTTTAATAACGCTTGTACTATCGCATAATCTGTCGTGGTATATCCCGGTTTTTGTAAAGCGAATGCATAACACACAAAGCGAGTTTGATAGCAAAAGCAGTATTGTCAATATGGCTAAACTCGTTAGTTTCGTTAAATGTATTGATTTTATAAACACCCCATTTATGCAGTATTCTCAAATCAGCAATAAGTACGTCACACTATAACGTAATTTTAACAGAATTTACCAGCATTCTACTTGATATTATTCAACATATTCAGTTAACAACCTTTTTCCAAGACAAATATATCAAACCAGTGATACATAAGCAGCCCTAATCAATGTACTAATCAAATAACCAGCCAATCAAAATTTACGTGAATTCTCTAAATGAAGTTGTATCTTTACCAGATATCGGACAACCCTCATAGTTGCTATTTATATAACACTATGGAGGAATTTGTTGAAACAAGGACGAATTGTTTTGTGAAATAAAAAGCATTTATTTTGCATCTCCATGATACCCTAAAATGTGTAAACTCCAACTGAGCTGTATTATACACGTGCAAAAGGCCTCTTAACTTATTATGACAAATATGAAGCAATATATGATGACAATTTATATGTTTTTGATCATATAATTGTAATTTTATTTCCATTTTTATAACGTCTCGCTTCAAGCATGAGTAGCTAACAATAACGTCGACCGCCTTTGAACGGGTTTTTCCTGACGACGTCACATGTGTATATATCGTCCATTGCGTGTGGCTTCACGTGTGTGTTACGATACATTCTACTTGTTGTGAGGTTCGGCGTGACCTTCATTCTATGTAAATCTCCAATTATGTGAATTGACCGCTCCACTGAGTTGATCCCAACTTTATTCATGTGTTTTTGTATCTTACGTCGTGTTGAACGTATAAAAGAAGACTAGCGGGTGTTCATACGAATTTCTCTCCTGATAATGCGTCTTGGGTTTTATTATTTCTCTATTAACACAATAATGTTAATAAGACTTAAGGCATGGGTAACAATATAACGAATTATTGTTAGAAAAAACTTATAAAAAAGAATAGGGCAATCTCATACTCTGCTACTTAATTTTCACTAATGGTGATATTCGATAAATTTCAACAGGTCTTCTGACAGGTGATTGTAGTTCCTTTAAAAAGAAGAACTTAATATTGCAGCGCAAATTAAATCATAATGTGTATTGTATTAGTTATATATGTGTCGAATTCGTTCTTCAAATACAATAGCTGTATCTTGCTATGCATTATTTTAGTGTTAACCTTTGAATCCAACTTATTACACGCATCTGGGTCACAGCGTTTTGAGCAATAAGAACTCGCTGCACGCTGTACTGTCATCGCCGAATATATGGGCCTCTTTACGGATAGACTACCTATCAAGGTAAAGTATGTGTATGTGTATACGGTTCATGTGTAATAGGTTTAATCTGTTTTAAATGCATATTTGTGGTGTTATTACATTTTTTATTCGTCGCTTGTTTACGGAATATACCAATTCAATAGATACCAATTATGGATGATCTCTTCCAAAACGATTGAATCGTGCACATATTTGCAATGATATTTAAATTCCTTGACTATTTGAGATATGCAAGTGAATAGCCTCTGATGACCAGTTTTCCGTTGAAGACATACGTTATGATTTATATTTCCGTTAAATGGAAAATGATTGATGTTATGTATGATTTTGATTGGCTACAGCCATTTGAAACAATGAGCTTAGTTATACATTTAACACACAACATACATGTATCCTTTTACAGTATATTTTGTTTAAACACATTGATAACAATTAACACAACATTTGTATTATTGTATATTTTCTCAAACTTGTTTGTAAGATAGTTGTCACTTTCGAAGCAGACGTGCCGTTTAGGTCAGTAGTTTTAGCGCTGGGTTACACGTCTGACGATCGAAGGTTCGATCCCCGACCCAGCCACACTATGTTTGTTCGACTTGGCTATGAAATCAGTTCAATCAATGTTGCAGGCAAACTTACATATTATATCCGTTTATTGCAAATTAAGGCGAAGATGGCCGAATCACTTATCGACTAAATCCTAGTTTTAATTTATATATAATACGCTCTTCTGAATTTGGCGACGGAAATTGCATCACTGTCGCTGATCATGTTTTAACACGAAACGTTAATTGCGCACAAACGTTTTCTTTGAACTATATATATATATATACGGATATAATGGATAAATGTAGTGAAATTCATACAAATACCTCGCCTTGGCATAGATTGTAAATTGTGATCGATGTCAAAATGGTGTACACTTCCAAGTTATTGTCGATCAATAATGCTTTTAATATCGCAAGCATAAAAGTTAGAATCATATCGTTCCTTCAATGAAACCTAAGTTCTAAATATTATATGCAGTACGTTTGCTAGGTTTTAAGTACTGAGCCAGCATATGAAGGTAATTGTAACATACAAAAAAGTTTACACGATGAGTACTTGAGAAATATATGAAAAAATACGAAAAGTTATAACATATAATAGCACAGGCTACATTCTGTTTATAAATGTGTATCGTCAGTGCCCTCGTCTAACCCCTTTTCCGCTTCGTTATCACAAATACCGTTTTCGGAGAAATGTGCATACACACAGATATATCGTCTGCGAACGACTGAAATATATATAT
>VMBQ01000311.1:231252-345196 GCA_007657795.1 Dreissena rostriformis | reverse complement strand
TAATATATATATATAGCGTACCATAAAAAACTTCGACATACTCCGTTATCTCTATTTATATTACTATATTTAACTGCAATGGTAAAATTATTGGAATGGATTTACAAAAAAATAATTAACGTCGTATCATGCGCAATGTCTATTAACATAAGCAATATTTTCTGCACCAAACAGAAAACACAATATCTTCTTCTCACACATTAATGTTCCTCCTTCGAATGCAAATCGAGAACATACGTTAATTGTTATTGATCATCAGTATACTTTAAGACTAAAGGTAATGCCACGTGCTATATAATATAATTAATGTTAAATTTGTATTTAAACCAAAACATTTATATTTATGCGATGCCTGGCTCAACTGTTTTGATATAAGCGCAATCTGATACAATATATAAATCATTTATAGTTACTCGGTAACATGATTTAACGGTTAAATAAACGCTGATTGAATGTGTCAAATCATACTTCGTCAGTTGATGGTTATATGATTTTTTTTAACAATTAACGAACTCTTACTTACCCCTTTTGCTGTGATTGGTTTCTGCTGCAAAGAGAAAGAATACGGAATAAGTTTCATGTTATCGTTGCAAATGATAATACTTGCTTACGGTTGCACATATTAGGGTGTTTGAACAACGAAGATATTAAGACATAAATGTCACAGTTTCACATGGGAAATGTTTTTCGCATCATGTTTGTATTATATATTGTTCAATATAAAACGTGTATACTAAATGAATCTTAAACGAATATCATTAAACTACACATACATAATTAAGTCTAATTAACTTCGGACTATAATAAGTTCATTAAATGTGTTGCGTATAAAAAATAACGTTAAATAAAGAAAAAAGGAGTATGCAAAATTAAGCATTTCAAAAAGGCTTTAAACTCATATAAAAACTAACAATGAATGCAGGTCAAAGTTAAAACAATTTAATGAGTATAACAGAAAAGCTTTTGAGTTTTGCATTAATATAGTATTTATGACGTCGTGTCGTGGTGCATATGGCCACGTTTGTATATCCACTTCTTTAAAATAAATATTTTTGAATGCAACTAATGCATGTTTCCAACAGGAATAAATTAATGGGAGATGGATGCAAAACTAAAGGAAATGCAAAGCGCAAAGGTTAGTCTTATAGGACCGCTGGGTGTTTCCTTTATGAATCCAACTACCTTACCCATCTCTGTATCATCAAGAATCTTTTTACGTTCTCGCTTCGCAGAACCTATATACTTACGTGGTAATGTAGTTTATAGTTTGACTTCAGCATAATTATACATTTTAACATGTAACAAATGATGCAATTATTGAGTGTTTAAGCCGTGTTACTGTGAATGCCGTATGATGCATGTTGTACATGTTAAGTTAATGCGTCTCATGCACTTGTTCGTGCAAAATGTAATCTGTTGGTTACGATATTAATGGAAGGAAACGACTCATAAGGCCTTATTTTGACATTAAAATACGCAAATTTATTTCAATCAATTCATGATATAACTCAGTTTGATTTTTTTATGATTCATGGTAATTTTCCTGAAATCTAGTAATTAAATAATCTTCTATCCATGGGATGCATTTAAGTATCTTGTGATTATTAAACCAATTACGCAACGAGCACAATGCACTTCTGGTGACATTATGTTTCGACAAATCCATGAACTATTTGTGAAATTACCTTTCGATCTTTTCGGAAACAAATACGTGCTCCAAAATAAAATAAAATGCGGATTCCATTATTAAAAATGCTGATAAAGGATAATGATCAATTCATCTTGTAAAACGTAACACTTCTGTTTCCTTAACTTTTGTAAACATCACATACTTCAAATGTATACACCCGATTTAATAAACATCCCATAATAGCGCAGAAATGATTCGCGTTCTTGTAAGAATAACTGACTCAATCATAGGGTGTCATAAATTCACATAAAAGTGAGCTGCACCTTTTTTGTATCGTTTCGACATTTAATGTGTACACCAATTTGTCAGACATTCTTATCAAAATAATTATTTTGTCACTACGCTGTTGTGAAGCCCTCGCCTGAAGACAAATGAGGAGCCGTTCAAACGTCCAGCATTCAACTTCTGCGTCAGTGTGCATGACAATCTTAACAACAGTAGAGATCACTTCGCGCCAATTCTGACCGAAATTGTTTGTTAAATGGTTATCTTCTCACAGCATTTTCAGAACATTTCAAAAAAGAAATGCTAAACGCTGTAATGGTCGCATATTCTTGTATCATTCCGAGTGTGTCATAGATGGTATCGACATTCTAAAAATATATTCATGGTAAGATTACATAGTGAAAACGTGATTGTTATTTATGTTTATGTTGCAGAGGGTATTTATGTATGTAGCTTCTATATTTGCTTATAACGTTGGAAGTGCAGATTTATTTTAGATTGTTAAAAACGATATATCTCTGTATAACAATGAGTATTATTATGTTTGGATTTTAAAAGCAGAACCGGCATCAAATGGTGATTTATTAAGTTGCAGGACAAATGTTATTAAATTGGTTCATCTTGCATGTTCTGTTCAACAATATAACGTAAGAAATGTTCTTAAAATGTCGTTAAGATGCATCGTGCAAATGTTGAACCAGCCCTCTCAGACTGATTTATTCTCTCAATATACTATCATAGTATGCTCAATACAGGAATATTCCATTCAGGCATAAATGCATCTGTTTGTAATACATTCATTCTATACATGTGTAGCCGATAACAATAACATACCGTCAGATCGACGACTTGTAACGTGTTATTTTTGCAACACATATTTGTTTACATGTATTGGTTTTGTAATTTCGCCTTTCCCTTGGACTTACGTGAAGAGGGGTTGGGTTCTGCTGCATTGGCAAGAGCTGACCTATCATACTATCCTGTCCAGTATTTAGCACTTGAAAGGTCACTCCAACTTCGCTGCAAATAGTCGACCAAGTAATTTAATTTCGATTTGATTGAAATTTAAAATTATTAAAATTGATTAGTATGTGATATTGTCTTCTACAAACAAATCTACTTAACGATTGAACATTTCGACTTCATCGGCCTATCATTACAGTGTTAGGTTACACTCAATACACGTCTAAGACGTGAAGCACGAACTTCACATTTTATGACGCTCTAATAATACAATATTCAAGATGTTGATATAATGGTGCAGACTATGTAACTCTACAAGAGTCATTTTTATTTAAAGGTTTAACAATGTCAGTATAATGATAATCATTTGTCATGTTTTTTTCTCAAAACAACTATATTGGTTATTCTGCACTGCTAGAAAAGCGGGTTCCTGGGAATAAATTAATATTTTGAAGTGCATTAATGAAAACGTTGTTTGACCATAATCTTAATGGTGATCAATATCTGAGCATCAACAACTTTAAAGCGTGTTTAATCTGGTTCATATCTCACGTGAGCTTTAAGATACAAAAATGACGCGTGTTCAGATGTGTTTGTATGAATTAATGATGCGTCCAATGCTTTATGTACACACACCTAATTTGTTTTTATGAAAGCCTCAATTCTTCTAAGATAAAATTTGTTTCAGCGACTTGACTCAAACACATACGAAAATTAAATTATGTATATGTCTGCCGTCTTTATGGATTGCCCTGATGCAAGCAAGACATATTTCAGCTTTATCACTTCATTTGAATTTCAGTGGTTGCGCGTATAGCTTTCTTAAACATAATTACACGGTAAATTCATTCCACAAAACAGGGCTTGCTTGCAGCGGACCATAATTTTCCATAAAATCAAATTCCATTAACGACCCATAGTGTTTTAAGGGACAACGTAAGCAGAAGAAAAACATAACAGCTTTCATGGAATTATGTGCATATGTAATATTTTCCACTAAATTGGTCATAAGGCCAATATATAATTTATACTTTTATATACTCAAATCGTATGGTCTAATTGCTCGAGGTCTGTACATATCATAATATAATATGAATCAGTTTTATAGTTTGACTACAAAAAACAAAACTAACAATACATGTTTGTGAACCACTTTGCCAATTTGCATGGTGGTAGGAGAAAGCGTAATCAAGATATCGTGCGAAAACCAAATCCTTGCTACAAGCACCTATATGCATTACGTGTGATTTGTTAAAATCAACATCGATAGGCGTCAGTCTAAGTCTTCTATTATTTAACTGTTTTCATGAGTATAACAACGATGTGCAGAACAAAGTACTTAATAATAAATACCACTTCTATATTAAAAATACTATAAAGCGTGTATCCTCTTCAAATGAAAGCCGGTGCTTTTATGTGCTCATTATGATTAAGGAATCCCTACATAAAACATACTAGGCAAGGCACCCATTACATTGCAATCATCTGAGGATCATTCCCAATAAGAAAAGTCAGAATTTCTTTATTTTCAATAAATCGCACAATACAAATACACTTAAACCTACTTAGCATGTCCATCCACTAGGATTTAACAAACAACGTTGAAAATGTATGTTGACTGGAGATGACAGGATAACACTTGACTTGCATTGAGGTCAATATCAGTCACCTCATCGGGTAAAAACGCTGTGAATGAATATATCCCAACCCCGCCGCTATCTCGTATATGTGCGAATCGTTATGTTACTTACACGTTATTAATAAGTTATATACCAATTTACCAACCTCATACATAAGACCAATTGCGTAAATAATATTATTAATTTGGATTTCCTGTGTAACTGAACACCTGTCCCAAACCATGGCAGTCATCTGATATTTTCATTAAGTATTCAGAAAGAGAAACCCGCCCATGTATACGTATTGTGTAATAGGTAACTGTCTAATTTGTCTAATTTACCAGACAATTTACCTTTAGTTAATTAACGAACGACGATAAATATACAATAACGAAATAAACGCATAATACTTAAGTATTTTACTCCGCAAAATAGTTTTAAAGCTTGCTTTTATGTCGTGTTTATACACACCGCTCTGTAGACAGAGTTCTATGCATTATCTTAAATCTTGTTTATTTATATAAATGAATCATGAAATAATGTGTATAAGAATGTACAGACTGTAATGAGAAACAGGCATAAAGACAACAAGTTATATGCGCGGAACAATGTTAATTTCTACAGCTCAAAACATTGTGACGCCAGTCAGTAAGGAACATTTTTAAAAAGTGCTATTTATTAAGAAAATGTGGTTCCGATAACTAACATGAAAATATCTGAATATCTGCTTTCGTGTAATTGCGTTATACATCATTACCCGAGTATCCCTCCTTTCGAATTTCAAACTACACGTGCTAAATTAAAACTTATGGATTAACATTTAAACTCACTAAATCCTAACATATTTTTAGACAACTGAAATCAAATAGCTGTACAACCGCATGTACATTGTGATATAAACAGACGAGGAAGAAGCTATGTTTCCATCGAAGCAAGTTTTAATACTCCTTAAAACTTTGGGGTGTTTGAAGTAAATTTAAATGTTGGCAATGATATTCCACATCGCAGTCAGACAGAATCAGACATCAATTTACACACAACGTTTGGAGATAATTTATCATCGTGTTTTCTTTTTCGTGTTGATTTGAAAACAACACTCTTATTTAAGCCTGATATACTTATAATAACACAGTAACAACAGTTAGTGTTTAAGATTTTAAACATTTACCTGGGCACAAGTCCCATGAAAATGTTGTATCACATAATATTGTTAAGTACAATTTATGGAGTATACAAGTATTGAAAAAGTGTTTAATTGTTATGTATTATGTTTTACAAACATTCACAAGATGTCTTTAAGACAATAATGCCCAAAGGGTACAGTTTTGAACACAGACAAATTATTCGGTCCGCTTTAAAACATTGCCTCCACCAAAACAAAACAAAACAACATCCTTATGTTTACATATGTTATTATTGAAAACAATGACGTAGTTTTATAATTATTTCAAAATTGATTGCATCTCATATTGCTTCTTTTACAATCACCAACAAATGAAGGTTCTTCTTCTGTGAAGATTTAGGCAAAATTCACAAAGGGAGATTTAAATCAAAACAGTTTAAATGAGTATGCAAAATCAATAGTGTAACACATGACAAAACGTTATAATCCTGCTATAATTGGTCGCATCCAAAAGAATTTCCTTTACCGACTACACGCGAATGTTCTCAAGCTGTGAAAGTTTGAGCTATATATGTTAAGCATTTGTAGCGGGGTTGAGACCACACAAATTAAGGATGTACACATATTACAATGGAAAACAGAACAAAAGGCAATAACTCTGCCAAAACTGGTTGCACGCACAATTCCGTCCTTTCCGACTACCTGCGCATGTAGACTCTTCCATTTTGAAGGCTTGATCACAATCAAACCAGTAATTAAAGACTCCACCCAATATCTTGATATACGTTCGTACGGATGTTCGTGCGTATTGACGGACGGACGAGTGCAATTATTGATTCCTCTCACTTTGTGTGGCATAAACATATATATGTATCATATACGGCTCAAAGCTATAATTGTGCCGTATAACAATAAGCTAGTCGGAATTCCCCTGGTTATTGTGGTAGACGTATTAATTTTTTTCTAGCCGTTCCATCTAATTTGCATGATCTGGGATAACACCAAAATGGTAAACTGTCTCTTCTTTGCAATGAATAACCAATATCTTTTGGCGCATTTCACACCGAAAAGCAGACATATGATTGCATCTCTCCCTCCATCATTAATTTTACATTGATGTTATTATTCCCCTACACATAAATCCCATAATATGTGACGTTGGAGTAACACAATTGAAACCAATTTTTTTTCTTGTTATCATGAGTTAATCTTGCGTCTCATTTAATTTGTACAACAGTTCGAATTATTAATGTGTATACTTTCAATTCTTTGCAAAGGATCTTTGCTAAAGTATATCAAATCAAATTGAGTATTTAAGTATGCTATCCTGTATGTGTTTGTTATTTGAATTGTTTATTCCTTTGCAGGCAAATCATACGTTTCGGTTTTTTAACGTCGGAATAATCATAGTGTTTTCATTTAGATCTTTCTACTGAACATAATTATCCCACACAATATCATAGTTGCTCTGATCTTAAAAACAGGGCACGCTTGAGGCAGGCTATAATAGTCCATAAACCAAAACCCGTTATCGACAAATTGAGTTTTGGAGTAGCTAACAGAACAGAAGAACAAATGATACCAGTAGTTTTCTACATCAGCATGTATGTCCTTTGTATGCAACTATTTTCAGATGAGGACATTTTCCTGACAAAGTAAAACATATTTGTCTTTTTAATAAAAAAAAATCAATTGCCACGTGGCTTTAGGTCATTACATGTATAACCCAATATTTACCCGTTTATAGATTAATGGCAACGATAAGCTATAAAATATAGCTTTGTATATAGTATAATTATGATTCCAATAAATGCGTAGTGTGACTTCGTTCGATTAAACACTAGTACGCGATTCATCGGTGTTACAATCATATTCAATATTTCGCCTCCGAAGAAAACATGTAAAGGGCGGAACATGTGTTTGAAGTGACAGGGGCAATGCCGATGCGATTGCATGCTCGACATGGCGTTAATAAAGACCATTTATCCATTATAAAGTGTTTTCCATTATGTCATCTGCAATAACTGATATTTATATGTGTCTACGACAAAGGAATTTCAAAAAGTCTAACTTACTTTGGCTGTTGTGTTGCAAATACAAACACCCAATAGATTTACAGATAGTACATGTAAATTAAATGATGAATCATGCATCTCATAATAAAATGCACCCATCATTAAAAAACCGAAAATACTTTTCAATTTTAATTTGATTTGACAAAGTATTTAGAATTAGAGTCAGTATATTAGTATGCGGTTGCATCGTTTAACATGTGGCAGCTGAAAAATCTGTAATATCAATTCTTGTTTATGACCTGTACATAATATTCTGCATGCTTAGTCGATGTTAATTTGTAATCCGTTGATTCAGCCATCAAGAAAATTTAACAGCCCATATAGGTTTACTCGTGCATTTTCGCTTGGATAAGCTTTTCATAAACAATAGAAACTGTTACAACGCTTAATAACATGTTTCCTTCGTATTTTATTTCTTTTGAATATTAAATATGGTCATATTGTAATAACCTATAATCTATCAGTTATTGTCCAGTTGTCATTAGTGTGTTCTTATATACAAGTCGATAAAAAAGGCATCAATATGTCTGTTTAGGCCCCTACAGCAACTTTTAAAGTAAATATAGACGGGTTTGTCTAATACATAATATTCCTTATTAATGGAATGCCATGGAAACAGTGACTTTGCCATGGCATGGCTGGTAAAGTGTGATCGATGGAAAAAGGGCGCTAACATTACAGAACGGGGTTGTTCGCGTTATGCGATTTCATAAAATGCTGCATAAAATCAACATGCTACTGTGTCGATGTTGATGATGTTGCGCTTATCAAAGTGATTTGATCGAGAATGTGCGTAAAGTGTCTAAGGCATAAACTGAAACATTGAGAACTTATCTAGAATGTATGATGTGTTAATGCAATTCTGCTTGTGTCGATGTCGACAACGACGACGACAACACTGCCGGGTATTGGTGCCGATGAAGATTTAATTGCTTTATTATCAACTTATGACACATAGTGTCCGATTTCTTTTATACCTAATGATAAAATATGACATTTCTGCAGTGAAATAACAGCAGCGAAACAGTAAAAAGAACACAATTGGTTTTTTTCACCGGTGAAAAGAACAAATTTTCGGAATTCCTTTTTCTATTTTTAGATTATCATATCAAGATGTACTTCCCTTGTTTATATCCTTGTTTATATTTTTCTATGATCACGTGTGAAATTAAATCGATATTCCACCGAATCCAACAAATTTTGTTTTAATTTTATGCTGTTTTTACAGTTTATTTACATTGTAAAAGAGTTTTACTGAAGAATTTCCCTGGAATAATGACGTCATTTCGTCAACAAAATGACGTCATTTCAATGTATTGAGGCACGCCACGGGAGAGAGAGTCACTTTTCAGCAAAAGGGAAATTATTATTTATTATTTTCTTGAAAAAGGGGCATAAAAAAAACAGAAAATGTGTTCATGTCAGTGTAAGATCGTTTGTTATTTCACTCGTGATCATAGACAAATAATATTTTCACTCGTAGCTGCGCCACTCGTGAAAATATATTGTCTATGATCACTCGTGAAATAACAAACGATCTTACACTGACATGAACGAATATCCTCTTTAACTTCAGAAATAAAAGCAGAGGCTTAATAAAAGCTTCCAAAATAAATGTAAATAATCGTGAAATTGTTATACAAATGCAATATGGTAGTTATTTAAGTTACATTTAACTAGAACCACTATCGTTAATAACATTCACTGTGAGGTGGAAAGCAATTGAAAAGATCACATCCGTCATTAAATACAATTTGTATTCTTGTTAAAAGAGAACGTACGTTGGTTTACGCGGTATTGATTATCACAAAATAGGACTACATAAGCGTCGGTTAGGATTTGTTAATCACAACAAGTTCATTCATTCGAACTAAATACCAAAACAATATTGAAAATTGTATATTGGCTGAAAATGACAGGCTAAAACATGCAATGTGCAATGAGTTCATTCTCATTCGCTACATCAAAAAGCACCGCCGTACATTTACACCGCTGTAATGGACTCTTCTTAACTCCGCCGCAAACTCATCCCTGTTCGGATTTTATTGTACTTTACAATATTATGTGATACAACCAAATTGATATTCTATTCTCATAATAACAGACATAACAACACTTTTATTCACCTTACGAAATATCTCTCATAAATGTCTTTAAATATTGCCTAAATAATGGCATAGTGTATTACACTATCGCTTTCATTTCGCTTCACAAAAAGCAAAGTATAAATATTTATTTGCATGAAATTATTATGTGAATTCATTAGTGTATATCATGAAATAAAATAGTAAATAAATATATATTAATTACAAACTATATGTTAATCAATATGTAATGATTTCTGTGAGGAGCAAGGTTAAATTTCGAGCCACATCTGACATCGACATACATTAACTGAACGCGAATATCAATCTAATGCAAAAGTATTGTGCTTGTTTTGAGATCGCAATTCAAAAACGTACATTGACTATGCAGCTATGTTGAAATATGACACAGTTCTCATCATTTAAAGATGAGCTGGTGCAAATTTCGCGCTAACCCATCAAATAAAATCTTAAACCGCAAATATTCAGGAAGTTTGAATTTCAAGCCAGCACTGACCTTGGCATTCACATGCGAACCGCAAATTTCAACCATATGCGAATAAGATCGAAATTCTAACCGGAACCGCGAAACCCGAACCAGTCTTTGACTTCGACCTTCCCCGGATAACAGCGAATATCGAACTGTATTACAACCTGAAATGTTTTACCGACATAAGTGCAATATATTATTTAACAGTATAACGCATGTTGGTATCCAGAAAGGGAAATAACGCTGAAAAGTGTTGGAAACAGTTGTCTTTTTAAAATTAAATTTAAGCATGTGCCTAACAGACATAACTTAATTTAATGCAATGAAGGTAATTAAAATGATGAATGGCAACGGAACTATGTTAAAAACGTGATACACCCTCGACGAAATAAATAATTGATAAGGTTTACACATAAAAACCTTTTCTTTTGTGTATCGCATTATAGTATGTGAAAAAGCATCATGCTCACTTATGCCGAAACATCATAAAATATAGCTATAATATACTAATGTTATAACACTAGTACGCTCGATAAGGCTAATATGGCCATGAAGTGTTATACATTTTTTAATGGTTAGAAATGGTTTATTATGTTTATTATGTTCAATCAACACGGCTAAATACTGTTAAGAATGATGGTCTAGATTAGTCATAATGCGAATGAGAAGTGTCAAATCACACTGAGATCTGAGGCAGTTTGGACAGACTGCAATATTTATCCGTCATAACAATTAAAACAGCTTGCGTCTGTTTTTCAAATAAACGATCAGTAAACAATGTCATACATTGTGGAGGACAAAACGATTAAAATGTAATTCTTCTCTAAAACTAATAGTGTGATTCTTTTGTTCCCTCCTACCCAAAGCGCCAGGAAGAATATCCCGCGAGACCCCATCACAGCCTCTGCTAACCAAAGATAGGCAACTGTGGTCATCACTCCCAATACTCCAACTCCCAATTCAGAACACGTATCGCAGTATGCATATCCTCATTCGTCAAAAGCACATGCTCTTAATCACTCACAAGTATCGATATAAAATTCTCTGAACACCCAGCCTTTTGTGACTAACATCAAACGTCCCTGGAATACTTCGCGTACTGACGACCGTGTGCCCTCCAGGAGCATTCCACAGATCAATAAGGCCTAGTAGGACCACAGCAGACAGCAACCATAGTCATAAGGCCAGTGGGGTGGGGCAGAACCCTCATCCAACCTGAAAGCAAACACCATCAAATTTGTAACTTAAATGTTAGCGGCATCAAGAAAAGACTTAATTACAAGGAATTCACTGATTTCATTGGTTGTAATCAGATATTTTGTATCTCTGAATCCCACACGGATACACACGATATACTAATAATAAATAACTATGATTATTTGCGAAACCTAAAAAAAAAGGATATCGTCTACTTGAAATGGATAATAATAATCATAGCGGTTGTGTTTAACTTTTAATGTCGTCCTTCTCGAATCATAACAATATATATAAACAATAATAACAACGACGTACATATATGTGACGTTAGCCGGCGGCATCACACGTCGTCACACGTCGTCGCGCCAAATTCCCAACATTCTCCGGGCCGCGAAATGTAAATAAACACGTACAAAAATATGATTATTTAAATAAAATAATTAAATCTACTGATACAGTTGAAATGTCAAATGTCCATAACACTGGGAAGAGTTAAACACTTGATTGCACAATTAAAAGTCAGCTGTCGTCACATTGTACTTCTAGCGTGTATAGTTTTACAATAGGTCTGGTGGAGATTCCTCCTGATGTACGGAGGCGCGCGGCCCTCGTCAACCCATCATTTCCGATTAGAAGCTCGTCTACCTAAGCTAGGGTCCACTAAAGTCGCGGTTTAAAGACGTCCTGCACGATAACAACGTCGCCGAAGCGTATCGTCTGATTGTTGTTGCCGCCTTTCGTCTAGAATTCCCTCAGTGACGTCAGATATTTGTGAGTCCTTCGGTGACGGTACTGTTCGATAAGACGCGCGTGAGCCAGTTCGCGTTGTGTGATATCACGGCGTGTAACGTTGTGAAATGAAATATCACCAACGACTTTATGCGTCACTGTATGGTAGTTCAGTCAGTCTTCTTCCATGGAGTAGATGCGCTGGTGTGAGCGGTTCTGGATCATCTCGTCCGGAAGTGACGTATGTAATCGGTCTGTCATTCATGATTGCTTAAACTTCTGTAATCACTGTCTGAAGTCTCTTAAAGTCAACGGAAGCCTTTCCAAGCACTTTCTTGATGGTAGTTTTTATAACTCCGACGAGCCGCTCCCACCATCCTCCATACCACGGGGCTCTTTGGGGAATAAACTGCCACTTCGTCCCTTTATCTGTCAAAGCTGCTTAAATGGTGGGTGAGCTACATAGGCGTTTTATATGTGTAGCTGCTTCGTGGAACGTTGTTGCGTTGTCCGAAATCAAACGTNCAAATGTATCCTCCATCGTGAACGGATGTGCGAGTCGAAGCCCTCGTAGGTATTTCAAACTTGCCGACAGCGGTTCATTATGGGTTTCGCTATAACAGGAACGACAAGTACCCGCATGGGAATCATACATCCATCTCTTGCCAAGATGTTGATGGTTGCTGTGTCAAGACGTCTGACGCTGTGTGCGGGATCTCCAAAAGATGATAAATGTATTATGTCAGTTCCGTCACGTTTCAACTGCAGCTTGTCGGCTAACTTCTGCGTTATGAATGATCTCTGCGCACCTTCGTCCATGAATATATTGGCTTCAGCGTATCGGCCGCCGGCGCACACGGGTGAGACTGCTGTCTTCAACAGAACATCTAAGTGTGATGTCAATGGCGACGAGTGTAATATGGCTGCCCCCTCTCTGCTACTCCATGTATGGCCTTGTGACTGCTAGAACGATTCTGTTAAGTCTCAGAGGTTTTATTTGTAACACAATGCGATGATTTCTGTGATGATTCACATATGAATGAATGATGTTTGCCTTTACAATTGCGACAGCGAAATTGTGATGGACACTTTACAGCTGGATGTGATTTGCTCAGGCAATTAAAACAAAGTCCTTTCTTCTTTACGATGGAAATGCGCACCTAAATGTCACTTACTGTTTTGCATTCACCCTGATTGGCTCTCTCACAGAATACGCACAACTTCTCGACTTCCTTCTGGACATTCGGCGACTGCCGGTTGAAGGTGGACTCCTTCCGTGCCCCAGTATGAAACGATGCAGTGGGTATCAGGTATGTTTGGACTTTGTGTGTGTCTTCTGCGTCTATGATGTCGATCTCCCGATAAATTGCGCATCGAAGATCGCTCAATTTCCAACTTCCGGTCCGTGATCTCCGGCTAAATTCTGTTTCGTGTCTGGCGGTAGTCTCTGTAGAATGACGGGAACGAGGAGAGTGCCGTAATACTCTTGCGATTCTCCAAGCGATTCAAGACCCCGAATATTCGTCTCCAACCAATCATAAAATCCACGTAGACTCTGTACAGTCGCGGACGGGGACGGAAGCTGTTATAACGTATTCGTGTATGCCGCTATGATTCTATGTTTTTGTCCGTACCTATCAGTCAAAAGTGAGATTGCCTGGCCGTAGTTAGCGTTGGTTAGTGCAAACCCTTCGATTGTTCTGGCCGCCTCGCCCTCCAGCATTGTCTTCAAATAATTAAAAACTTTTGGACATCTGTCAAACTTCCGTTTTTATGTATGGCCGATTCGTAGCTGTCCCAAAACGATTGCCACGCTAAGATATCGCCGTTAAATGTCATGAGGTTGAGCTTCGGAAGCTGGTGAAAATACATACTCTGCTAGGTGTGTTGCATTACGTTGGTGTCAGCGTTGGTCGTAGCGACTTGACGGGGTTGATGATGGGCCGGAAGCGACGACTGATTAACGTTCTCAGATGATGCCGGTAGGGTAGTTAACTGCGAGACGCGTGTGGTTCTTCCTCTACGCTTCGATAACGTGTATTATATATCTCGGGTGGCTGCATAACGGACATCGACAGACTTCTATCATGGACGGCTGAACTACTTGAAGATGGGTGATCACGCAGATTTTGACGATATTTCCGAAGCTTCGCTTCCATGTCAAAAACGTACATCTGCGAGTTAAAAAGCTCCTCTGGTGTCGATTCCGCTTTTGAGAGTGCGATAATTGTCTCATTTAAACCGAGTATAATTTTCAACTGGTTCTCTATTGCAACGATGGTTGGTTGAAACTGCAATTCGTTATTTTCTTCCAATCTTTCGATCAATCGCTCGATTACTTTCTGAATTTCTAGTCTCTGTCCCTTTAACTTATCCTTTTTGTTGGCGGCATCCTTAGTTTTTAGTCACGGCACCAAGATGTCTACTTGAAATGGATAATAATAATAGCGTTGTGTTTAACTTTTAATGTCGTCCTTCTCGAATCATAACAATATGTATAAACAATTATAACAATGACGTACATATATGTGACGTTAGCCGGCGGCGTCACACGTCGTCGCGCCAAATTCCCAACAGATATAAACGCAAGTCTGGTGGCATTGGTATATTTGTTAAAGACAAGCTTGTACTCTCAATTAACGTTTTAAAGTCCAATTGTAAATATGTTCTATGGATCTCCTTAAATAAATCGCTAACAAGGCTTGACGAAAATATTGTCATTGGTGCTGTATTCGTCCCACCCAAAAACTCTATAAATGTTAACAACGATGAATGTATGACCTTTGAAAATGAAATCTCCCAGAAATGTAGTGACTAAAAAAATGTAATTATTGCAGGTGCGTTTAATAGTACAGTTGGCAGCTTGAGAGATTGCATAAACACTGACCCCCATTTAAATGACATTTTCAATAGCGATGATGACATACAGAGTCAACTTGACAAGTACGAAACTCTTGAACAATTATCCGTCCCACTTTCCCGCACCTCTAAAGACCATTCAACGAATGCACATGGCCTCCGTCTCTCAGACTTGTGTTAGAACAACAACATTTTCATTTTAAACGGTAGATTAACCTCTGGAAATAAGTACAATATGCTAACATTCAGAAATAAATCCACAATAGACTATGTTATTTCCTCATCTGATTTCTACTTTGTTTCGGAATTTTAAATCAGCCAATATTCTCGGATGGCCATAATGCAATCTCCTGGTCGATACATATACCACATAGCAATAACCCAAATTATAACTCCAAAAAGTAAAACTTACATAAATCAAAAATCAAAATGAAAACCTGATCTCGCCAGCCAATTTGTTGTCAATATCAACCATAATGCGATTGACCAAATACCTAATCAAATGGATACTTACCCCCAATCGTAACAGACCTAAGAGCACATAACTGATGAGCTGCAATCAGTCTTCCATCAAGCCTCTACAAGCACCTTTCCTGAAAATAAAAACAAACATTTTCAAAATAACATTGCAGCTAACAATAAACCATGGTTTGGTCCTCAATGTTACAATGCACGCAAAACGTATCACACTGCCAAACAAATTTATAATAAAATCAAACCCACATTTAACAAAAAAATAATGATGAACGCCAGCAAACAATTCAAACAAACAATGAATCACCATATTAATGCCTAAAAACATGTCAAACAAACGTCGATAAATGTTCGACAAAAACCCCAAACAGTATTGGTAATTTCTTAACAAACTGAAACCAAAATCAAAACTCACAATTACACCAACTCTAGAAAAATTCCAGGAACACTTCAAAGAACTAAACACAAACACCATCAATGACAACCGTTTCAATGACACAAACGACCAATCACATTATACAAGCACCACAATTTATTCCACAATCACCAAATATATTATGACTTTTTTTAGCCAATGTTTAAAGACATTCATGACAAATATTTCGTATGGTGAATTAATGTGTTGTTATCTCCGCAATTATGAGATTACAGTATCAATTTGGTTTCCCAAAACATGTACTTCAGGTCATTATATGTAAATCGCGTTTGCATCTTACAATTGTTTTTTAACAAAACCTTGTAGTAGTCATAGTAAGAGCCGAACAGAGATGAGATTACGGCGGAGTTTAGAAGAGGCCAATAAAAGCGATGTTTTCACTGCGGTGCTATTTGATGAAGCGAATACGATTGAACTTATTGCACATTGCAATTGTTATCCTTGTCATTTTCAGTCAATATACATTTTGCAACACTGATGTGTTCATCAGATCGAATCAAAGAGCTTAGTATGTTGCATTAAAATTAATTTCTTAATTATGAGTTTTTCGTTTGTACTGATTCCTTGATACTCAAGACGACATAAACGAACATAGGTTCTCCTTGAACAAAATAGTTCTATTGAATGACGGTGGTTATTGGAATCTCTTTTTTGTACCTCCTAGTGAAAGTTAGAAAAACATCATCATCACCATCATCATCATCATCTTCATCATCATCATTATCATCATGATGATCATCATCATCATCATCATCATCATCATCATCATCATCATCATCATCATCATCATCATCATCATCATCATCATACTCCTCATCATCTTCATCATTATCATCATCATCATCATCATCATCATCAACATCATCACCATCATCATCATCATCATCACCACCACCACCACCACCATCATCATCAGCAGCAGCAGCAGCAGCAGTAGCAGCAGTGTCATCATCATCATCATCAGCAGCAGCGGCAGTAGCATCATCATCATCATCATCATTATCCGCAATATCATCATTATCCGCAACATCATCATAATCATCGTCGTTATAAGCTATGTCATTAGTATTATCTTCATCATGATCGGAATCAGTAATAGCAATAATAACGTCACCATTAGAATATACATTAACACCTGCAAAAGTGCAATGAACATACCATACAGTATATACGGTATCAAGGAATGAATTGAATTATTTAGACAATAATTCAAATTATTTTACCATATATTTCCTGTGTCTATACCGACGACTCACATGAACGTTGGCGAAAAGATGCATCATTGCAAATTTGTGTAACATGGCCTTAGGATACAGCTGATGCAAATTTATGCAATCACTTGTATGAAGACCTGTTAAAAGTTATCGAATGTCATTATTAATGAAGACTTATTTAGCATAGCATGAGATTGACATATGCCTCAAGATGATTTCTAACAGAATAACGCATATTGTGATCAATATCTAAAGTATTATGAACATTATTTTGTAAAAAGAGGATTAATGAAATTGAAAACACATTATCAGAAGAGAAATTCTAGTGAACATCATCTAGCGTTTTATTTTAAGCAAATACAGAACACTACATACAACACAATTCATGGTATCATGGAGACGCGATTTTTTGTTACGAAAAACTTTTCGTTCTTGTTTCAACTAATTCCTACAGAAAGTTTAAGTGAAAGCAACTCCGAGGGTTGTACAACACTATATCTGGTAAATATAAAACTTCATTTTGAGAAATTGACGTTAGATTGAAGGGCTGTTAATTTAATTATTACAGTGGTTAGGGCTGATGTTTTACCACTGCCTTGATGTATTTGTCTTGGCGAACGGTTGTTAACTTAATATGCTGGATAATAGCAAGTATAATTCTGGTTAATTCTCTTTAATGTGAACGTGTTTGTTGCTGATTCGACAAAACTGATACTTCATAAACAACGCTTTACAAACAACTGAATAAACCACGAAAAAATGTGCGCTATTATATGCGTAATTACCAATTAAATATGACCCAACATCCAATTATAACTAATGGTCCCATTCACTCCCATGTTATGACTGATATATTGCTAGTGTTTCGACACTGAACGCAATTCTTGATCAACTCACTTTGATAAGCGCAACTTCCTCCACATTGACGCAGTAGCACGTTGATTTAAAACAGCGATTTATATAATCGCATAACGCGAACAACACCGCTCTGTAGTGCGAGCGCCATTTTGCCATCGATCACACTTTACAAGCCATGCGATTGCGAAGTCACTGTATCCATTGCATTCCATAAATAAGGAAAACGCTGTAATAGACAACCCGTATATAAACAATTACAAAGTTACTTAAGGGCGTAACAGACATAGTGGTGCTATTTCCATCGACTCGTCCACATGAACAGACTTATGACAATTGAATGACCGATAGATGGTTATTACAATGTGAGCATATTTAATATGCGAAAGAAAAGTAATAGGATAGAAACATGTCATTTAGCGTTGTAACAGTTTCTTATCGTTCTGAGAAGTTAATCCATTCGAACTGGTACGTTTAAACCCCTATGAGCTGTTAAATAGTATAAATGACATAAAAAATGTATTTCATATTAACATCGCAAGCTGCTTGTGGATTGTGATGTATTTGTTGACAGACTAAGCATGCAACATATTACTCACTTATCATTTATAAACACGAATTGATATTACATAATTTTCATGTGCCACATGTTAGTCGATGCAACCGCAGTTCATGATATAATTAACTCTTACTATAAATACTATGTCAAAACAAAGTTAAATTAAAACATGATGTGCGCATTGTATTATTCGACGCAAGTTTCATAATTTAACTCTTATTTACTATATTTTAAGGTATTGGTTGCCAAGAGGCTATGCGTTTTGGATAGGTTAAACTAAAATCATATGTTTACTTTAAACAAATTACGTTGTCAGGTTAATTGTATCATCTGAAAATAATTTCAAGAAAAGGACATACATGCTGAAGGAGAAAGTCACTGGCATCATTTTTTTCTTACGTTCTGTTAGTTCCTCGCACACTCAATGTGTCAATAATTGGCAATGGTTTATGGTATATTATGGAACGTCTCAAGCGTGCCCTGAATTTTAGATAAGAGCAACGATGATATGTGTGGAACAATTATGTTCAGTAGAAAGCTGTGCATGAAAACACTATACTTCTTCCGAAGTGATAAAACAACCGAAACATAATACCTGCCTGCAACAGACGAACCAATGCAAACGTCAAACATATAAAGACTATCATATGTAAATACTCAATTTGGTGTGTGATGCTGTTGCGAGGATTATTTGGAAAGAATTGAAAGTATAACCATAAATACTTACCATTGTTGTAAAAAACGAATTTGACGCAACATTAACTTATGATTACAAGTAAATAAACTGTCTGGTTTCAATTTTGTGACTTCACATATTTATGGATTTATGTACAGGGGAATAATAACATCGACGTAAATTTAATGATGCAAGAAGAATTTCAATAATCATTCTACTCTTCGGTGTGAAATGCGCCACAATAAAATAGTTATTTATTGCAAAAAAGAGACAGTCTACCATTTTGGTGTATTCCCAGTTCATGCAAATTAGCTGGAACGACTATTAAAACATGTATATGTCTGCAACAATAATCAGCGAAAAGAAATTCCGACTAGCTTATTTTAATACGACACGATATTGGTTTCAAGTCGTATTTGCTATATATATTTTTGCCCCAACATACTGGGAGGTAGTAAGCATTGTGTGAGTCCGTCCGTCGATACACACCTTCATCCGTACGAACGTAAATCAAGTAATTGTTGTACTCCACACCTCTTAAATTGCTTGTTGGAGTTTTATTACACTTTCACAATTGAAGAAACTGCATGCGTATTTGATCGTAAAGGACGGAATTTTGGCTGCGACAAATGTCGGCAAATGTTTGGCCATTTAGATGTTTTCCATTGTATAATGTGTACATTATTAAATCGTGTGGTATCAACCCTGCTACAAATGCTTGACATATTTAGCTCCATGTTTTAGGATGGGAGGACATTGGTGTGTAGGCGATGGTAGGAGAAATGTTTTTGACTGCGGCCATTGAAATGTCTGGACTTAATGTTACCTTTAACACATTGCCGATTTCGCTCACATCTTTACAGAAAAAGAACCTTCATTTTCAGGTGATCGTAAAAGAAGCAATATTGGCTGCAATCAATGTTGACAGAATTATGGTACCCTGCAATTGTTTTCAATACTAACGCATATATAGAGATTTTTTGTTTTGGTGGAGTTCTTTTTAAACTGACCGATTCATTCGTCTGTGTTACAAACTGTACCATGGGGGCATAAAGACATCTTGTTAATTTTGGTTAAACATTATTATTATAACAACTCAGTACTGTATCAAAGACGCATTCTTAAGAATTGAAAACAAGATGTAATATCAGTATGAGTCTTAATAAATAATGCGTTTACTTGCAAACCATCCCCAACGTCTCCAACCAGAATTGCAGTTCACACTCAATCTAATTTGTTTTTGAAGTTTATACAGTCCCATGTAACAGCATTCGTCTTTTCAGATTCAATTGTATTCACACGTGTGTCCCAAGTGTACGAAGTGAACTGACAGGACAGTAATGGAATAAGTAAACAATTGAATGTGTATGCCAGTCGTTATGTCTTGTTCTGGCATTCAGGAGAAATCTGTACCAAATACTGGATTATATAATCCCTGAGACAGCATTCATTTTCTGGCAAGAATGACAAACATTTCCAATAATCAGTAATTGTATATAGAATCATGTCTGAACAACAGAATACTGTATCATTGATAGTTGTTTTCTTTTCAATTTAACGAAACGGTTATACGTATGTTGTTTTCATTTGAAGTATGCATTTAATGGGCTTAATGATGGTGCATGGACGTTTCATACTAGCCACAAACAGTTGAATGTAAATATGAAAACCGCTATCAAATAAGTTACATAATTGTCGCAGTGTATTTCAGTGATTATACATATACAAATTTGCAAGAATATAGAAGCAAACATATTCATATTGCACTTGTTTATAGTATCGCGAACAGAGGTGCGCAATTAAAGCCCTGCTATGAATGTGCGTGATCAACAAGAATATGAAGTTGCAGGAACATGTATATAATTGACGTCATCTCAACAGCCGTTGCAATACAGATCGAGGCATTGTGTACACAACTTTCCCGAAATATAGCCAAGTATCAGAACAATCTATACTCTCACTTTTAGCACAACTGCGAAATAAAAACAATGATCATCATTTAGAAACACACATATTTACAATCCCTCCGCCTTTTACAAATAAACTTTATATTCCCTGATGTCATGTGTCACAGGAATGAATTCAAATTCACGCTTACGCAAATTGGTAACATCCATAAAAATTGTACAACGTGACAGTGCCGTTATATATAGTGCGCATGAAAATAGCGGTACTGAAAAGACATGTAATTCTAAAGATTTTACCAGGAAGCAATTGATGCAAAGCATCAAAGGGATGCCAATTTACAGTTAACATAATTGCGAAATTAGTGAAACAATATAGTGTATTCTTGTAGTTGCAAATACATTTTTCGAATTAATAGTATTGTGCAAATGTTCGATATTTTACTATGCTAATGGGTCGCAATGGCTTCTCGAAGACTTGTATTATGCTTCCAAATGTAGGAACACATGAACAGTTACCTCTTTGTCAGCCCTACATTTAGTCGATCTATCAATGTTCAAAATTGCCAGCCAATTTTGATTATTGCAGTAACAGTAATATAGCGCATTAAATATACATGAAATCCTTTGTATTAATAGATTGACACTAAAATAGACCACATCGCACATAATTCATCGGAAACTGAAAAACATATTTAGTTTGGGGAGAATAAGTCGTTGTTCTTGGATAGAAATAAACTATTACACAATGAATAAGTCAGCTCCGATAGACTGACAAAAGAGTTATGATAAAATATATTTTAATACGGCTTTGCATTTGGCGAGTACGTAGACACTACCATAAACGTTGGTACAAATGCCGAAGATACGAATCAAATGAAGTCAAGTATATGACGTAATTACACCAAGAAAGTGTGGCGCTCATTTCATCGTCTTAACGAATAATGTGCATATTCAGCCAGGAAACGATGTATAGGATGTCGTTAAATAGCACAATTGACTGGATAACTATATACTATTACCATATCGTTAATTAGAAAAAACCATATTGACCTTGTCCATGCTAAGAGTCAATATTATTAACTTATTAATTTTGTTTTTGAACGTTTAAAAAATGGTTTCTGAAAGTCTCACAGTATGAATTGTTTGCTGCAATGCGGTGATATTTCATATGTTGCAATAAACGTTTGCTTCTACAGTATATCCAAACGAAGAGTCGTGAACATGTTTGTTCAAGTCTGAAGTCCTAAATCTGTCGTTACTGTGAAACATCTATCCATGCTGTTTAATATTTCATTTCGATTTGAACCAAAATTAAGCACGCTGCTGTATGTCTGGCGCTCGAGATTATGCACACGTCAAATTAAAATGACAAACGATCAAAGTTCTCAGGAAAGCAGTTCGAACCATTATTTTAGTCCCCGGAACTCCTACCAATGTGCTAAAATTATAGATGTATGACATTAAGTGCTTGAAAAAAACAACAAGCCTTTTGAAACGTAATGCCCTATTTATTACAAATATGGTGTTCAGAACGGTACAGACATTCATAACAGGCTCAAAAAGGTTTTTAATCTTGTATAAAATTGTCAATACTATACATACAATAGAAGATAACTATTCTCAATAACTTAACAATTGTTAACCTACTTTCATGATAATTAATCTGTGTATATGTTATACTAACTGATTATGTTGTTGAACTAGTAATAATGTATTTAAGTAGCTTATGTTATATAATTATTTGGGAGAGGATCCAAATAATGTTGCAAAAACTTGTAATCCAATCCCATGCATATTTGATGCAATAAATACGTTTAAACTAAATCTTCACTTCAGATTTAGACCGATGTCACGTCTAAAAGGATTTTCGGATGTTTACATGTACATTTATAAGACGCAAAAATATACAATATGCGCACATATTTAACGTATTGTATATTGCACGAATATCAATACATCATGCAACAAATAAACAAAACTGTTAAACGAGTTCATGCTTAGACATACATGAAGTATGTAATTTCCTTTGTTCAAATTAACCAAAATGAATACTTGCCACTACAGAGAGCGATTTTTTTTAGGGAAAAAAGGTATGAGTATCATTCTTAATAAAAATACAATTCATAAAGTGTTTGTCGTAAAACTGACATTTGTGCAAGATTCACCATGAATGAAAACCCGTTAAGCCGGATATGCACATGTCTACAAAAACAAACATACATGGACAGGGCAAACACACTATGCCCATCCACCATTATCAGATCAGGAGGAATACGGTGCATTAGGAAACGGGTACCATTGGGCAAACCCATATTTAAAACCATATCATATTGTTAATCTAAATGAATGCAAAATCTGAAAGCGTCAGTCTACGTGCACCTGTTTATAACACATTAGTATCAAATTCATTTAACGCCCTATCAAACTACGCACCTGATATGCTCAACCGCTTAATGCAACAGAGAGACAGGCCGGGGTAACTTTACACGATGTGATATAACTCTGCATGGATTTAAAACAAGCCGTGATTCATTAATGTAGTATGTTATTATAAACCGTAATAACGTGTTCACAACAAAATGAGTCCCTACGGGATTGTTGCAATAGACATGGGTAACCTAATTTGCATCGTGAGTATATAGTCAGTTTCCTGGCTTATATATTGTGTAACGTGCTACACTGAGTACAGTGGTCTGTAATTCAACGCATATGGAAAGACTAATAGAATATCATGTCCACCGACAGACATCTTATCTTAGTCAACATAATAGATACACAACTTATGTTTCTGGATCTAGTTATTTCGCCTAATGTTTTTGATTTAAATTAACACCTACAGACCCGATATTTTTAAAGTTATATGACGATTATTGACATAATTTGCAGCGTTAATGCGCGGACATTTGACAAAAGTAAGTAAGTCCTCACTTGAAGCCGACGGAACATACTATGGTAGTTTTTATATCTTCATTTTATACGATTTCAGACTATTCAAATAACCATCGGCAGCTGTGCAGTACCAGCAGAACTAACACTCGCGACATTGAATATATGTCCTCAACAACGGCCTAACAAATACAATCAGTATCATCAATACTCATAAACGAAATTTGCATTTTCATCATCAGCATCATGTGCTTCTCCACATCTTATGCTCCGCATCATCATCGTCAAGTTCTTATCCGATGATTTATAAAAGCCCCATCATGTATTCGCAGTCAACAGAAACAAAAATTCACATGCAACAGGACGTAATACTCCTTGTTTGTTTTTTCTTAACGATATTATGTGGTGCAACTTGTTAATGGTGCTTGTGCTTGGGATAATATTGGAAATCTAAAACACTACAGATTGTTACTGTGTTATAAGTATATCGGGTCTTAATAAGAGTTTGTGTCCGAATCTACACGAAATAGAAAACATAATCATATATTATCGTCCCATTATTTGTCTACATTGAAGTCCAATTTTGTTTGAATGTGATGTGGAACATCATTGCCAAACGTTTTAAATAAATTCACACACCCACAGTTGTAATGATAATTGAACCTTGCTTCAAATAGCAGCCTTCTGGTCTGTTTTATATCACAATGTGCATAGGGTTTTACAGTTATTCGATTCAAGATGTCCTAAATTCCGTTAGGATTTAGTGATTTTAAATGTTAATTCATACGTTGTAATTTAGCACGTGACGTTTGGAATTTGAAAGGCGGGTCACTGTGTAATGATTTATAACGCAAACACACTGAAGCAAATGATCGCATGTTACATTTCCAATAATCAGTAATTGTATATAGAAACATGTCTAAACAACAGAATACTGTTAGTATCATTGATAGTAGTTTTTTTTTCAATTTAACGAAACGGTGATCCGTCTGTTGTTTTCATTTGTAGTATGCATTTAATGGGTTTAATGGTGGAGCATGGACGTTTCATACTAGCCACAAACAGTTGAATGTAAATATGAAAACCGCTATCGAATAAGTTACACAATTGTCGCAGTGTATTTCAGTGATTATACATCTACAAATTTGCAAAAATTTAGAAGCAAACATATTCATATTGCACTTGTTTATAGTATCGCGAACATAGGTGCGCAATTATAGCCCTGCTATGCATTTGCGTTATCAACAAGAATATGAAGTTGCAGGAACATGTATATAATTGACGTCATCTCAAAAGCCGTTGTAATACAGATCGCGGCATTGTGTACACAACTTTCCCGAAATATAGCCAAGTATCAGAACAATATACTCTCACTTTTAGCACAACTGCGAAATAAAAACAATTATTACCATTAAGAAACACACATATTTACAATCCCTCCGCCTTTTAAAAATTAACTATATATTCCCTGATTTCATGTGTCACGGGAATTCAAATTCATGCTTACGCAAATTGGTAACATCCATAAAAATGTTACAACGTGACAGTGCCGTTATATATAGTGCACATGAAAAAAACGGTACTGAAAGGACATTTAATTCTAAAGATTTTACCAGGAAGCAATTGATGCAAAGCATCAAAGGGATGCCAATTTACAGTTAACATAATTGCAAAATTAGTGAAACAATAAAGTGTATTATTGTAGTTGCAAACACATTTTTTGAATTAATAGTATTGTGTAAATGTTCGATATCTTACTGTGCTTATGAGTCGCAATGGCTTCTCGAAGACTTTTATTATGCTTTCAAAAGCAGGAACACACGAACAGTCACATTTATGTCAGCCCTACATTTGGTCGATCTATCAATGTATAAAATTGCCAGCCAATATTGATAATTGCAGTAACAGATAATATAGCGCAGCAAATATACATGAAATCCTTTGTATTACTAGATTGAAACTGAAATAGACCACATCGCACATAATTCATCGGAAACTGAAACATATTTAGTTTGGGGAGAATAAGTGGTTGTACTTGGATAGAAATAAACTATTACACAATAAATTAGTCAGCTCCGAAAGACTGACAAAAGAGTTATGATAAAACATATTTTAATACGGCTTTGCATTTGGCGAGTACGTAGACACTACCAAAAACGTTGGTACAAATGCCGAAGATACGAATCAAATGAAGTCAAGTATATGACGTAATTACATCAAGAACGTGTGGCGCTCATTTCATCGTCTAAACGAATAATGTGCATATTCAGCCAGAAAACGATGTATAGGATGTCGTAAAATAGCACAATTGACTGGATAACTATATACTATTACCATATCGTTAATTAGAAAAAACCATATTGACCTTGTCCGTGCTAAGAGTCAATATTATTAACTTATTAATTTTGTTTTTGAACGTTTAAAAAATGGTTTTTGAAAGTCTCATAGTATGAATTGTTTGCTGCAATGCGGTGATATTTCATATGTTGCAATAAACATTTGCTTCTACAGTATATCATAACGAAGAGTCGTGAACATGTTTGTTCAAGTCTGAAGTCCTTAATCTGTCGTAACTGTGAAACATCTATCCATGCTTTTCACTATTCCATTTCGATTTGAACCAAAATTAAGCACGCTGCAGTATGTCTGGCGCTCGAGATTATGCACACGTCAAATTAAAATGACAAACGATCAAAGTTCTCAGGAAAGCAGTTCGAACCATCATTTTAGTCCCCGGAACTCCTACCAATGTGCTATAATTATAGATGTATGTTATTTAGTGCTTGAAAAAAAACACAAGCCGTTTGAAACGTTATGCCCAATTTATTGAACATATTTCCTTAAATACTTATGTATGCCGCATCATTATATTTACTGGTTTTATAATGTATGTCCGAAAAATATAGAATGTGTCATTCATGATTCATGTTTTAGACACATGTATTGAATTTAACTCCTCACTCTTTCATTCTAAATCTATATTAATGATATATCTGAAAATCTTGATAGTCTTACTAGACTATTTGCTGACGACACTTCTCTTGCGTATGCTTCTAAAGACATTTCCGAAATAACCGCAATTATTAACTCTGACCTTGACAAGCTTGACTGTTGGTCCAGGAAATGGCTTGTGTCTTTTAATCCAAATTAAACTGAATTCATTTTTGTGTCAAACACCTTATCTGGAGACGCGTTAAAACATTTTATAAAATTCACTCTCAATATACACCATCTTATTTATCAAATCTACTTTCACAACTTGTCGGTAGTATATCAAATTACAATCTAAGATATCAAGGGAATTACTCTTTGCCCCAATCTCGATTAACTTCTTACAGTGTATCGTTTTTTCCATCTACAATAAAATTGTGGAATGACCTGACTATAGACACAAGAGAAAAAAACTACAATATCTTCTTTCAGATCAGCGATAACCCCACAGTCATCTGTGTGCCCAAAATAATATAATATAGGCAATAGAAAAGTAAACATTGCTCACACAAGACTTAGAAATATGTGTAGAAGTTTAAACTACGATCTTTATAGATCAAATCTAATCGTTGATCAATCTTGTTCTTGCGGATCTCCTAGTAAAAATGCGCGGCAATACTTTTTTGAATGTTTAAATTTTGAACACATTAGAGGATAACTATAAGCAAATTGAACCATAACCTTAATGTTAAATTGTTGCTATGTGGTGAGCCCAACATGTCTTTGGATTTTAATGAAATGGTGTTCAGAACGGTACAGACATTCACAGCAGGCTCAAAAAGGTTTTTAATTTTGTATAAAATTGTCAATAATATACATACAATAGAAGATAACTATTCTCAATAACTTAACAATTGTTAACCTACTTTCATGTTTATTAATCTGTGTATATGTTATACTAACTGATTATGTTGTTGAACTATTAATAATGTATTTTAGTAACTTATGTTATATAATTATCTGGGAGAGGATCCAGATAATGTTGCTAAAAACTTGTAATCCAATCCCATGCATATTTGATGCAATAAATACGTTTAAACTAACTCTTCACTTCAAATTTAGACCGATGTCACGTCTAAAAGGATTTTAAGATGTTTACATGAACATTTATAAGACGCAAAAAAAAATACAATATGCGCATATATTTAACGTATTGTATATTGCACACATATCAATACATCATGTAACAAATAAACAAAACTGTTGAACGAGTTCATGCTGAGAAATACATGAAGTATGTAATTTCCTATGTTCAAATTAACCGAAATTAATGCTTGCCACTACAGAGAGCGATCTTTTTTAAAGAAAAAAGGGTAAGAGTATCATTCTTATTAAAAATACAATTCATAAAGTGTTTGTCGTAAAACTGACATTTGTGCAAGATTCACCGATGAATGAATACCTGTTAAGCCGGATATGCACATGTCCACAAAAACACATACATGGACAGGGCAAACACACTATGCCCATCCACCATTTTCAGATCAGGAGGAATACGGTGCATGAGGAAACGGGTACCATTGGGCAAACCCATATTTAAAACCATATCATATTGTTAATCTAAATGAATGCAAAACCTGAATGCGTCATTCTACGTGCACCTGTTTATAACACATTAGTATCAAATTCATTAAATGCCATAGCAAACTACGCACTTGATATGCTCAACCGCTAAATGCAACACATTTAACACGATGTGATATAACTCTGCATATATTAAAAAAAAGCCATGAAACATTAATGTACTATGTTATTATAAACCATAATAAAGTGTTCACAACAAAATGAGTCCCTACGGGATTTTTGCAATAGACATGGGTAACCTACTTTGCATCGTGCAGAAATATCGATGAGTATATAGTCAGTTTCCTGGCGTATGTATTGTGTAACGTGCTACACTGAGTACAGTGGTCTGTAATTCAATGCAAATGGAAAGACTAATAGAATATCATGTCACAGACAGACATCTTATCTTTTTCAATATTATAGATACACAAATTATGCTTCTGGATCTAGTTGTTTCGCCTTATGTATTTGATTTAAATTAACACCTACAGACCCGGTATTTTTAAAGTTATATGACGATTATTGACATAATTTGCAGCGTTAATGCGCGGAAATTTGACAAAAGTAAGTAAGTCCTCACTTGATGCCGACCGCACATACTATGGTAGTTTTTATATCTTCATTTTATACGATTTCACACTATTCAAATAACCATCGGCAGCTGTGCAGTACCAGCAGAAATAACACTCGCGACATTGAATATATGTCCTCAACAACGGCCTAACAAATACAATCAGTATCATCAATACTCATAACCGAAATTTGCATTTTCATCATCAGCATCATGTGCTTCACCACATCTTATGCTCCGCATCATCATCGTCAAGTTCTTATCCGATGATTAATAAAAGCCCCATCATGTATTCGCAGTCAACAGAAACAAAAATCCACATGCAACAGGACGTTATACAAGTATACTCCTTGTTTTTTTTTCTTAACGATAGTATGTGGTGCAACTTGTTAATGACGCTTGTGCTTGGGACAATATTGGAAATCTAAAACACTACAGATTGTTACTGTGTAATAAGTATATCGGGTCCTAATAATAGTTTTTGTTCGAATCTACACGAAATAGAAAACATTATCATATATTATCTTCCCAGTATTTGTCTAAATTGAAGTCCACTTTTGTTTGAATGTGATGTGGAACATCATTGCCAAACTTTTTAATTAAATTCACACACCGACAGTTGTAATGATAATTGAACCTTGCTTCAAATAGCATCCTTCTGGTCTGTTTTATATCACAATGTGCATGCGGTTTTACAGTTAATCGATTCCAGATGTCCTAACTTCCGTTAGGATTCAGTGATTTTAAATGTTAATTCATACGTTGTAATTTAGCACGTGACGTTTGGAATTTGAAAGGCGGGTCACTGTGTAATGATTTATAACGCAAACACACTGAAGCAAATGGTCGCATGTTAGTGTTTAAACGTCGGACACACATTTTGTTATTTTAAAATGTTTCCTACTGACTGGCGTTACAATGTTTGGAGCTCTAGAAATTTAAATTGGTTGCGCGCAGATGTAGTGTTGCCATCACGACTGGCTGTACATGATTATACACATTTATTTTGGCATAGGTTTAAACTTGCTGACAATTTCATTTCATGATATTTTAATATAAATTAATAGGTTTTCAGTCGATACACATAATTCTATAGAGCCGTTTGTATAAATACGAAATGACAGCAGAGCTTTAAAACTAAATTTATGGAGTAAAATATTGAAGTTTTAAAATTTTATTTCGCTGTTGCATATTTAAAGCGGTTCGTAGATTGACTAAAGGTAAATCGTCTGGTGATTGTATTTGTAGTTATCTATCGAACAATAAGAATGCATTGATGTTTTTTCGGTTTCTGGATACTGAAGTTAAATAGCTGACTGCCATTGTTTGAGACAAATGTTCAGTTACAAAGGAAATCAAACTTAAGTATACAATAAAGGAAATAGGTCTTAGGTATGATATCGGTTCATAACTAATTGATATGGTGTAAGTAATATAACGATCGGAACACATTTAAAATAGCGGCGGAGTTGAGAAGAAGTCATTCACGGCGTAGCTTTTTGATGAGGTGATTGCTATTGATCTAAATGGCATTTAATTGTTGTCCTGTCATCTTCAGTCAATATACATTCTCATCGTGTTTTTGTTCATCCTATGGAATTGAATGCTTAGTTGAGTGTATTTTTAGTGTGCGATTTTTCGATACAAAAACAATTCTGACCAACCGTAATGTAAAGGATTCTCAGATGATTGTAATGTAATGGTTGTCTTGCTGAGTATGTTTTCTGAAGGGATTCCTCAATAATAAAGAAGACATAAAAACACACGCGCTCTCCGTTGAAGAGAACAAACACACTGTATAGAATGTCCAATATAGGTATGGTAATTGTTATATTGTTTTGCTAATCATTAAGTATATAAATAATGAAAACAGATAAATTGAGGATGACTTAGTCTTACGTGTATTGATGTTTAGTTCATCAGGTCACATATTAGGGCCATATCGCACAATATCTTGAGAACGCCTTTTCTCACGATCATGCAAATTGGCATTGTGGTTACTTTTGTCAAAAGGGCGACGCCTGTAAAAAGTGAGGTCATCAGGTCAAAAGCCAAGATCACAGAGGGTAATATGTGGTTTCCGCACAAGATATTAGTGTGGGGTAATCAGGTGACATATCACATAGCACTTGCTTCTAATATGAAAATTGCTTCTACACAATACGTAGATAATTCTTATGATCATATAAATTAGTATGCTGATAAGTCTTGATGAAAAATGACACCTAATGATTTTCAATCAAGAAATAAACGTTCAAGGTCAAACTGACGACTTTGCTGAGTCGTCTACATAAGAACAACTATGCACATAATTTCACGAATTTAATGTTTAAAGAAGTAAAATACTATAATGTTTTCTCCTGTTTGCTTTGTCCCTTAAATCGCTATGTATCGTTAATGGAATTTGATTTTATGGCATTTCAAACGAACCCTGTCTTTTGGAATGTTTACCGTGCTGTTAGGAGTAGTTATGTTTAGGAAAGCTATATAGGCAACCACAAGGATTTAACTGAAATGATACATTTTTATTGCTTGCATTAGAAACAACCATAAAGACGTCAGATATATACATACTTAGAAATTCGTATTTGTTTAAGTTAAGCCGCTATATCAAAATTCATCTAAGAAGAAATCAGGCATACTCCTAAACAAATGATGTATGTGTAAATAAAGCGTTTGTCGCAAAATTAACGCATACTTGCAAAACTTAGCGTGCTGCATTTTTATATCTTAAAGTTCACATGCGTGACATTATCTATCCTGTTTATTATTTTATCTTGATGCTCTTAACTAAAAACAACCCATGAAGAATTACACATGGTTTATCATTTTATAAACACCTTGCAAAGGGGGTTTCCAAAACGTCGTAAAATGTTAATCTCGTGCTTCACGTATTAGACGTGTGTACTGTTTTTCACATATCCCCTTAATGGTAGGCGATACCGTCACAAATTTCGTTAAAAATATATAAATTTCTAGAAGCGAATACCGTATATTTACCAATTGAGACATTTTAAAATCTAATCAATTTGATGGCATTAATACAAATGGATAATACAGAGATAAGTCTATAAACAATATCATACTCACACTTTATACTATATAGTGTATACTCGTTGTTAACAAATTGGTGTAGCATCAATGTGTATAAATATCAGCAGTGTAATAGTGTATTTGGAATATTATTTCTGTTTTAATATGTTCGTTGCTACATAGAGATTGGAAGTATGTTCTTATTTTTGCCTTAAGAAGCAAGTCAATAATGACACTTTCCAAATGATTTAATAAGAAGTTAAGACAAAATACATAATATATGACGACATTTTTTAATAAATCTAAATGTTTACTAAACATCTGCATTAAGCAAAAAGAAATCATGGCTTGTCATTTATTGGAACATTATCTCAGTGTTCAGTACATTTCATGCATTGTTGGAAATAATTACCTACGACTTTATACTATTCAACTCTCTTTCATTACAGTTTTATTTACTTTTTATGACTGCAACACCTTTTTTGTTCATAGAAGAAGCTGTTTCACGATCAGAAGGTATGTCATTGTTATAGGCTACGCATGCATAGAATGTATTACACACAGATACAGTTATGCCTAAATCATATTTTCGTGTATTGAGCATATGGAGGAAAAAAATCACTCTAAGAGGGAAAGTTAAAAGTGTGTTCGGTGCAAATGTACACAACTATAGATCAAGACCACTTTTTACGTTCAGTTGTTGAACAAAAAATGCAAAATGTACCGATTAAATATCATTCCTTATGAAACCAAATAAATCAATCTGTTTCCGGTTCGGCTTTTAGAATCCCCAAATAATAAAACTGTTCTATACTCATTATACAGCGATATATCGTTTTCTATAATATCACAGAAATCTACACACAAAAGTACCTACTGCACAATGAAAAGAAATCACGATCCCGTTTTAACCAAAATACTAGAATACTGGTGGTTTTTCTATAATATCGACACCATCTGTGATACATGCTAATACTACAAGTCAGTTGGACCACTTTACCGTTTAGTATTTATATTTTGAAATTAACTGAAAATGTGATGAGAATGTTACCATTTAACACAATATTACTAGCAGAATCGGCCGCGATTCATATATTAAAACAATATCGAACTTAACAATGAAGAGCTGTGATCGCGTGTGTTGTTTATAATGTCGGACAAATTGACGCAGAAGTTGGATCCTGGAAGTTTGATCATGACCGTATTTGTCCCTGAACGAGGAAATGCCAACAGCTTAGTGCATAACATAATTATTTTGATCAGAATGTGTGACAAATTTAATTACACTCTCACATCTCTTAAGTTTATGATAATTTCTTGTTGTTTCGAAGCGCCATAGGGAGACTAATTCATCTGTTTTGTTTTTACAATATGCATGCGTCGTTCAAACAATGAACTCCAGGGGATATTACATTCATTTAGAACCATATTAATTGAAATGCTTTTTAATGTGAATAATAATGCCCGGGGAATGCACATATCGTTTTACAGGTAAAACGATTATTATTCATTACGCTGCATATGGACCTACAACACAGCAACTCGAGCATGATTTAACATTTTATCAAGCCTTTGTTTAGTTACTATTATTTTGGAGAGAGCGTTATATACAAATAAACGATTCAAGAAACCCTTAGTTTGGCTGGTCTAATGCTCTGCATACACGTCAAAACATGTATGTCATTATCAATGTGTGACATCATTTTGGTGGTCGTACGTGTCTTTATTTATCAATATTTTATTTCGGTGCAGATGACTAAGCTTACTGTTGAATTATATTTCTTGCGATAAGTAGAATAGAACAAAAACATGTATTTAGTAAAGCAAGGCCACCGGCCAACAATACACAACACAATATTATGAGATTGTTCTGCAATGTTTCTCGTCATGTCATTCGCCCCTCTTTCGCTACATTTGCTCTTAATGGATGTAACATGTTCGACTGCCTGCATCATCGCATACTAGTTTTATATCATGAGGCAAAATAGCCAGCCGTTGATGATTTTTTTCAGGATGAATATTTATGTTATTTCAATACAAACATGCCATAAAGGATGTACGATGGTTTTCACTTTACGTTAGTGTTTTTCTGTGTCGTAAAAGCTGAGAGAAACTTAATTGTACATGCAGTTTTTAATTTGTATCAAATATGCGTTGGTTTGTAAAAGGATTTTTCAGTTGCAACAGTTCTGTTTTCTGAATCTGGCCAGTATTTACCTTAGTTATTTATCATATAACAATTGTTTCCTACCACAAATAAAGGGTGTGTATGAGCTAAATGCCAAGTTAAACTGAACATGCTCATTTCTATGGAACATTAAAGTTTACAAATATTCTAAGACTTAAATTTAATATTAGTTTGGTGAAAACGTGCCCAGGTAATAGCTTAATGACATGCATAAGTGGTGTTGGAGCTTGTAGGAAAGAATACTCAAATACTGGGCTTAGTTTTTGAAGAATGTCTAGTGTTCCATACAATAGTAAATATTTTTTTTTTTATAAATTGGTGTACTTGTAGCAATATGAGTGTCTTCCGAGCCAATATATTGTTATCCCATATCTTCAATGACACTCGACTTATCGCAGATGGTTATGACACGGTACTCGTATTTATTGACATTCCAATGACTTTTCATTATTTGTTTTTAGCTATCTTCCGCATAAATTCATCACATCCATACCTTTCGTTGTATACACTTCAATTACACCCATTCGGCACTGCATGTGGCCGAATCATAAAACTATACATTTATGAACTATAAATATCGTTTAAATGACTATAAACATAGTATTATGGTGATGTCATCACCATCATACCATAAAACCTTAACTTTACTAAATTCTTGATTATGCTGTTATAAGAATATGATATTAAGCAGAATACGTATTTGTTTACTGATTCATTTTATAACCTCAATATCTACAACAAAGCACATGCTTGAATTTTAAATACAGATTATTCGTATATCAGTGCAATGTTAACACTATAGTAAACAATTACACTCAGGAACTCTTTTGGGAAAGAAATCTCGTTTTATCCATAAAACACCAACTATAAACATAAACTGATCAAAACATGGATCACCATCTTAGGACGGCCAATTCAAAGCAATGGAGTTTTTAAACGGACTTCGTGCTAGCCTAGCCTCACACGAACCAGAAATGTAAATGTAAACTGGCATAATGCTAATTGCATACGCGAGAAAAAAAACCCGGTCTTGTTTGGTTCAATATTGATCACAAGGTGCAAGTCGTGCATATTGATGGTGAATACACGGTTTCAATTTCATTTCCTTAATCCATTATGATTCACCAAAAAATAATTTTTATTTAAACACCGTCTATACACAATTAATTTATTTCTCGCTGCATTATCAGCCGCATTTTTTCCGTGCACTTGTTCAAAAGAGCCAAAATAAATGTAAAAATGTAATGAAGGTTCGATTCTTTCTGTATTCCTTCGTACGTTTCATTTGATCACACCGCTTGTAGAATGAAGTCTGTCTGGAACTGTGCACTTCAGAAAATGTCTTATTTAGTATCCATCCAAATGTGAAGTATTGTAGCAAACTGAAAACTTGGAAGCCGTCAATGAAATCTCTTACGATGAACGTTTGTCGTATGTAAACGTATACATGTCATAACTAGAATAATTCTCATTACAAACGAATATTGCGTTAAACATTTATACTATAGATAGGACGAAACATAATTATTGCATGCACGACCGAAATGTAAAATTAAATATCTACAATACCATATGATTTAAAGTATGGAAAACTGTCCATCATTTTTAATAGCTGCATTATGTATGTATTCACATGTTAAGCTTTATTGTTTAGTTCATTTTTATGACGAATACGTTACAGATGGATAGCAATTTTCTTGAATGAGTAAGAGCAATCAGTAATTTTCACTTCTTGTATTATCGACTTATTTCAGATAAAAAGCGCTTTTAAAAACAACAGCATTCAACAAAACCGTTAGGAATTTTTCAATGTTTTGCTGTGGTAATATATTTCTATCTATATATATTAATGTCTATTTTGGTTACCTATTTATAATTCATTCAATTTTTTTTTAAGACCACCAGCTGTAATAATAGTTGTTCACTGTCAATTATCTTGATTGAAGGTTTAATTAATACAATACTGTTCATAATACAAATTAATTTAAAGTGATTCTACAATCAGACAGTAAATAAATTATCCAGACAGCCCAGTATTTATGTATTTTATGTATTACGGAAAGACTAATTCGAAAATGGAATTTCGATTGCATGTCGTTACACCATATTCTGCAATTGATCGGTCGTAAAAAAAACAATTAGGGAGAGCATGATGAAGGTGCTGTTCCTTAAAATTATATATAAATGTTCTCTGGTTTATTCTAGTTGCAATACAAAATTGAGTGTAGCCGTGGCGAGTTCTTAATTTTGAAAAGCAATGTTTGTTTGACATCTTCGATGATGCGTTTTATTTTGTAAAAAAAATACATTTTCTGAAGCTTGGTTTGTACTTATTCCAAACACCCTTCCTCTGTAATATGGACTCAATTTGAGATGCCCAGTGTGCTCCAGTGTTACAGCCAATGGGGTGAACGTGAATATTTATTTATATTATATTATTTATAAAATATGAATGTCAGCCACGTCTACTCTATTTCCTCATTCGTCCTTTGTATGTGGCATCTTGCTGAGAGACAATCGCGCTTATAAAACGTTACTGAATGGAAAAGTAGTAAATATGATGTCATATCTATAGATCGACTTGCATATACTACGAACATTTCATCTAACGTCTTTTCCCCGAATATTCATTTACTTAAAATCTGTCAAGAAACGCATGTGTTTATATGCGCAAACTATTCAATGGTTTCATAGTATTGATTTCGGTTGCAACAATTGCTCTCATGTTTCGTAATAACAAGTCTAACGTGGCCACACGTAAAAAAAGCTGTTAAATAGGGGTCGTCTGATAGCAATTAAATTAAAGGAATTTAAACAAAAGGTTGATGCCTTATCTTTCATGATAATTTTTTATGCAGGCTAGTAAGGTTGTGTTTGATTACGTCACTTTCATAGTATACACAAAATGTCACTATTAAATATGAACGTGTCTATATGCTGTTAAGGTGAACTACACCAATCATGTTTCAATATGGACGCATTTTATACAATTGAATCATCACTGAAACATCAAATCACACATTTGTTTCAATATTTGTATACACATATTTGTATTTGTTTCCAAAACGTAGTACTTAATTTGGTTACGTTATAAGCAACATCTCAGTCGAAAAAGGACCGAAAGGTTTGTCAGAATTGCGAAACTGTTATTAGCTGTACGGCGATTACCAGCATTGGATGTGTTGTGGTTCTTGTATGCACCATATTTGATTGAATACCGTTTACAAAGACACAACCATGTGATAACTTTGAATGCATGCTAAAAGACAAGGTATTTACAAACATAATACTGACCTAACATTGATACAAATCGAACTTGAAATCGCACACGTAAAGCGTATGTTTTGCCAACACCATCGTTCGCCCAATCCACACGTGTATGTCGATATCCAATGGTATTGGAAGGTGATATCAAGTTATTTTAAAATCGAGCGTAATTAACTACGGAATGAGGAATAAAATTGCCAGTCTCATAACATCCATTTGTTTTCAGGATTCTCGAAAAGAAATATGAATACAAAAGGCGAGCGCAACGTATCTTTACGCTATGTAAGAATGTAATGATTTGAAAAAAGACCCTACTACTAATTGATATGCAAGCCATACGCATTTGTTGTTTGCTTCATGGGTATCTACCTTTTTATGGAAAATACCACATTTACAAATTATTTCATACTGAAGATATATATAATCGAGGAAAAAAACCATTGGTATGCTTTTGCTTCTTTGTAATTTTGAACATATTTCACGCAAAGCGTCGGTAATAGACATCGGAATATATTTGTAATATCTTCAAAGGAGGTCGTTGTTTTTGGGTATGAGAATCCATTATTATGTTCGATGAAATTATAGTACATGGACAGATGTAGATCAACCAAAAAAGACGACGTTATCGAAGTGATAACAATAAAAGCATAAAACTTGACTAGAGAAGAAAAACATGTTAAAAACAAGCATATACAGACTCGCATACTTACGTCACCTTTGCCAAAGATGCCACTGTTTGAATTCTGACACGAGTTGTTGCATTATGGCTCTCGCTTTCTTAAATAGGATTTTTAGAACCAATTGTGCAATATACTATCAAATTGCTGGACTAGGTATTCTATCTGATAAGTGGATTGCGTACTCAAATAAGACATTACATTGTATATGCCCTACGCGTCGGGTATTACTGCTTTACTGAGAAGAACAATATAAAATGTATTGAAAATCAACATTAACACAATTATAACAATTATGATGCATACGTTTAATCATTATCAAAAGCAACAGCAGCAACATCAACACAACCATATGAATCAGCGCAGACGCAGCAACGTAACTAACAGCAGCAAAAATGTTCGAGGCTTTCAAATGCGTCGTCGAACGAGTCTGATATCACAATATGTGTTTATTTATTTGTGTATTTATTTATGTTTTTTTTCTTTTTTTTACATAGTTAATAACTTAACGAGACGTATTTATTGTGTTTATTATCATGGTCTGTAATAACGTCATTTTTAGAGATCGAGTCAATGTTAAGCGCTTCTCCTCTTGATAAAAGACTTCATAAACTATTTGTGCTTGAAAAGATTGCAAAATAAGATAGCGATATATATAAGTCACGGTGTTGCGCACAGGAGTACAAGGTCAAACTTGAAGGTCATAATAGTGATCAATATATTTTCAAATTTCCGGTGTTTTTGATTTGGTAATGTCAACGATATTGCTTTTGTAGCGATTTCGTTTAAATCGTGCTATTTGCTACATCAAAGGACACTTCTCAAGTAGTGTCGCATGTGATTTATGGGCTGGTAATGTTTTATTACATCGATTGATACATCTCTTTAATAAGGTTAGATATGCATGCAATGGATTTTCTGAGTCCGATGAAACACATCGCATAATAGCATTTGGTTTCTTTATTGACCCAAAGGCACCAACACGGATTTCATTTGTTAAAGTAATGCGAGTGTTTCATTAGGTGGTTTATATTTATTCAGGTGGTTTTGATGTATCGTGATGTACTTAAAGCTTTACGAGTTTTTTTAATATAAACGTTTCTGTGTTTGTATGCTACTAATGTAATATGTGAAACACACTAACAATCACACATTATGTGGCAAACAGCTCCAGTTTAGAAAATGTGCAACTCGTTAAGTCGATATCTTTAGCGAATATCAACCCTTTATGAACAATTATCGTTGTCGCTCTGATATTGCTCGAAAGTGAGCGTCATTAAACAATCAAATAACAGTAATAAAGGGTATACAAGGCTCATATTAACTATTTCGGTATGGACGCCGCCATCTTGATATCCTTTGATCACCACGTGATTACCCAATATTGCGCCGAGACAATAAACCTATTGCCATAAAGCTAAGATTCAACTAAAACAGCAAGACTACGAAAACATTTTGTTTTAGTTTTTGATACATATTAGCATTTATGATGTATTTGTTATTATCCACTCACAAAATTATATGAGCAGATGCATAAGCTTTTTGGAATGATTTAGCTAATTCATTTATTTGGTGATATAACTATTGAAATATGCTTCTTATTTAATTAAGTCAATTCAAACAATCCTCCTTAATTAGTTAAAATCATATTGGCTGTGTTGTCGTGCTTCAGACAGACGTTTTAGCATTTGGTCTTCAGCCTCAGACTTGTAATGTTGTCTTCAGCCCAATAACGAGGCTATTTAGTTAATTCAATTAATAAATAACATGATAAAACTACATGCAGTTTGTCTTCATTTCAATATTAAATTACGTCGAAGTAGTTGCACGTTAAAATTAAGGACTCCTTGTGTTAGAAGTTAAAGCCAGTAATGCATACATATCTGTGTAAGTTCATAGTGTTATGCTGTAAACACGATTCAATCATATAATAAATAGACGACGATTAATGGGTATTATCTCGTAGTAATAGGTTTTTTGCATAGACTACCAGCAAACTGCCATATATTTATTATGTAATCATAATTCCTTGCTCAACGCATTATTTGTGCCCCAGCCAGCTCTTTGAAACAGACACGAGTAATCAAATTGCATTCGGCAGAATTAATGATGATCAAATACTATTAGACACTTGTCTGGCATATGTTTTTATAATGTGCTACACATGGTATGATGGTATGTTACGAAATGCGGATGGAAAGGCAGATAAAATGTTACTAACAGACAGCATGTTTGTTTGTCTTATACTTACTTAAACATGCACAGCATATTTTCTGAATCAAGTATTCCTTTAATTGTGATTGGGATGTATGTATATTAATTTTCCCCGACACTGAAGTTATTCATAGTGTAAAAACACATGTTTTCACAGTAAACTCACTGAATGTTTACAACAATTATTGACACACGATATAGGTACTATACAAATTGATACTTCGGATAATGTCCTATTTTACTATAAGGCAAAACAATTCTGATATTCTTGCATATATGTTCGATTAATGAAATATCATTTGAAAACAAAACATTCCATTAAGAATACGTGTGGACAATTTCAAATGTTTTATTTTTACTGACTCAACTTAAGCTTTAAGTCTAATAAACACATGCTCTTGTTTCGAAACGCCGTAGCATGACTGCTAACAATGTCACAATGTACAAGTTATAACATCAACAACACCTTATACCCATGATTGTCATTATACTCAGATGCACTAATAACATCAACAACGTAACAATTGTTTCACTATGATCATCTAATGCATGATGTCATGTTGATATGTGATCAAGGTAGTTTTGTCGTTGTTGATGTTTTGTAGTTGGTGCTCGTTCCGTCTAACACTTTGTACTTCAAATGTACCCGCGATTTGTTTAATTATGTGACAAAACGCTATCATTGTATGGCATCACTTGTTTATTTATATCAAAATTCTTGATCATGGTATTCGCCATCATCAAAATCAGAAGCAACAATACCAATATAATCAAATACATCATGTCCTGCAGCAGCGCAACTATTACATCTAGCAGATGAAAAGGCGATGGTTGTCGAGCCTGTTCAAGTGTCTCTTTGGTTGAGTCTGTTGCGCACAGGAGCCACAAAACTGCTGTAAAGAGCATTCTCAATAATTATATTTATTTAACGTTTATGATTTTGTTAACCGACCATACATGTATGTCTTTGTACGCATATCGTTATTGAATTCGCATTCATTGCCATACAAAATACTTTCGACAATCAGACGACAAATTAATCAGTTAGATGGCCCTGTTTTTAATATAACGTCCATTGCTACGTCTTTTGCATCATTGATTTAAAATGATTGTGTAAGGGAGCCTTGTTTTCTGAATATGGTGGATTCGATTCGGAAACACATTCGAAATCATCATCTTGGTTTCTGTTGTCTTGGTGTACCTGTGACATTATTTGTTGGTGCCACTGGTTCTCACAGGCATACCATTTATCGTTAATTATTATGGAAATGCACATTTTATTTTATTTCAATAATACTGTATCGATCGAGCCTTTGGTTCTGCAGCATACATGCACAAACCGACGTCAAATAATGCTCCTCAGCTATTTTGAAGCATTGCGCACAGCATGAACTTAGTTATACTAGACTGTTAGATACACTATATTATACTTATCTTTATTTATTTTCTCACGTCAGCATAAGTCCTTTGCGAGAGCTTTGAAACGGACACGAACAATACATTTGCATTCCGTGTGATTAATGATGCTCGTATACACCATGATCTGACATACAAAAACTGCTGCGGTCTGGAACTTAAGGCTGAAACAATTATCTGTACACCGACAACGCACATTTGTTTTTTCATTGGATTAAATAAAAATACAAAGTGTTTCTACTTAACCCAGCGCTACTGAGATTGTGGAGTGATTTAAAAAATGCCGTTCGATCACGTATATAAACACGTATAGAGCAGTCATAGTGCAAGTAATTAAACAAGATTTTCACATTTCTTGACTTAATGTTGTGTATATCACTGAATGCTCGGGTGAAGTTCGTGTGTATTCTTTTGATAAACGGTTGAAAAGATTGTTGTATCCCGTCTGTGCATGAATACAATAAGTAATTAACGACGGTACAAGGAATTAATCATATGATCGGACACAAACAGTTTCAAATAAAATTAGTTGTTACTTTGTTAGTTTGTTTATAATATAATCGCATAACACGTATTGAAACATGATTTTATGTGTATATGTGATCAAAGTATGTGTTTGTTGGTTGTTTTTGAAGTTGTTTCTGGTTCCGTCTAAGCCTTTTTACTAAATAGCATTCTTACTGCAAACTTACCTGCATTTTGTTTAAATGGGTCAAATCCACATCATTCTATGACATAACTTGGATATATATCACAATTGCTAATCATATTGATCCCTATCATCTACATCAGTAGCAATACCATCATAAAACCTTATCCACCATGTTATGCAGCAACATAACCATTAACACAACAACAATGGTTCAAATGGTTTATGCAGCAGAAGAAAAGGCGAGATTTGTCTGTTATAACATGAACCACGTGACTACTTTGAAGGGCACACTCCGTGAATATATTTATTCAATGTATTTGGTTTGGTAAATCCGATGAAATTGCTATTCACGCATATCGCCATTGAATCTGCGTTCCTTGCCATATAAAATACTTTCTACCTTCAAAGGAAACCTTAATTAGATTGATGGCAAGGTAATTGCTATTACGTCAAATTGTACGTGTCTTGTATCATTGATTTTGAATGTTGGTAGAAAGGAAGCTTGTTTTATGAATATAGTGGATTAGATTTGGAAACACATTCGACATTATCATCTCGGATTCTGTAATTTTGGTATACTTGTTGCAACATGTTATGGTACCAATGTCAAACAATATTATCATTGGCATACCATTTATCGTTAATAATTATGGAAATTTACTCATATTTATTTTTATTTTAATTCTACTTTATCTATCAAGTCGTTGTGTCTGCAGCATACATGCATATACTGACATCACTGACTGTTGCTAGTTCAGCTGATTAGAAGTATTTTGCGCATCACTGAATTATACAGATATACTAGACTGTTAAGCATACTGTATTATACTCATCTTTATGTCTTTGCTCACGTCATCATTAGTCCCTTGCGGGAGCCTTGAAACAGACACAGACAATACATTTGCATTCCGTTGGATTAATGATGCTCGTATACACTGTGATCTGACATATCTTTAATGGCATATCTCATATAATAATAATAAAATAGGTGTGGCGGTCTGCAATGTCAGGCTGATACAATCATATGTACCTTGACAACGATTATTTTAATATTCATATAATGCAAATGCAAAATGTATATTATTAAACCAGCGCTTCTAAGATTATGGCTTGATTTATATACTTTATTAGCAGCTATCGATCCTGTATTTATACACTTATAATGCATGCAAAGTGCAAGCAATCAAACAAGATGCTCACATTTCAAGCAAAACAATTACATGCAGAACAAGTAAAGTCGAAGATGGTCGAGTATTTCACACATCTTATCTCATCTGTTTAGTCAGTTATAACATGACACTGTGTTGCTCACAGGCATCACAGGGCTACTTCGAAGGGAATTACTATATTTATTCATTGTATTTGCTTTGTTTAATCCGACGATATTGTTGTGTACGCATATCGTCTCTTTATTCCACTCGTCGGATATTTTAAAATAAACAAACTCACTAATTACTGTTTTTATATTAACTCAACCACATATTTTATAAACCCCATATCCTGGCTGATATACGACCATGCACTGGGCTTGCTTAAGGGTTTTGGGGTTGTGCCTTTTCACTTACCGATATAGCATGAGACACCGACGAACATAACGATTTACAACGGGGTCATGGGCTATCGCAGCGACTTAACTGTTTAACTTGAAATAATGTTCAATNCACGACCTCCCAATCGCTAGACGGACACCATATCCAGTACACCACCTTGAAATAAAGGATAATTGCATTGTTGTATTATTAACAAAAACATGGATGTTTATATTTATAATGATCTGATTACTTCTGGGCATCAACATATTGAAGTAAAGTGGGGCTTTTTTGTTACCATTGAATGTAATCGTCATTATTTTATTACTTGTTTGTACTGATTTTAAAATGCAGCCATTTGCATTTCAATGAACATGGTGATTAGAACTGGTTTACTGTATTGTTGATAAAATAGAAATGTGTATCCCAAAAACATTTTTTTTAAATCCTTATTTATCAGCTGTTTATTGCACAGGTATAGCGCACGAAGACAGCCCCGACACAGAGCAAATACCAGATATGATACCTAAGGTAATCTTCAAACCAGTAATCTTGCCAGGGAAACCGACCATTATTACATTTGACATAGAAACTACTGGACTCAGTATGTTATAATACTAACAATTGTACTTTTAATAATTATGTAGAACTTATAACTGGTCAGCTACAGATATCAAACAGTTGCCTCTATGATTTTGTTTTTCAATTAACCAATTTTATTACCGGTAGATCAGCAGTATGATTATTAACCTAATAAAATTACCACAGATATTATATTATTTTAAGTTTCATTCTAAATGTGATATTGCATAGCGATATTTTACGAGATTGCAATGCGAACTATGTTTCCAGTTGAAGGAAGGGTACTCTCGCAGGTGACTCAGATTGCAGCGGTGGAAGTCCAGTCTGGTAGTCAGTTCGCAACGTATGTCACACCAGCAGTTCCAATAAGTCAAGAGGCTTCACAAGTTACAGGCATTTCAATGACTGATGGGACGATGACAGTCAATTGACAAGTTGTGCAGCTAGTGTCAATACAAGTGGCTGTCAAAAGAATGATTCATTGGCTTGAAAAGTTTCAAAATGTGTGCTTAGTTGCTCATTTTTATTTTCCAATTTTAGTTTCGATCTTGGTAAATAATGACACAATTGATACTTTTTATGAATGTGCTTTGATCGATTCTTTATCAATATTCAGAACATTATATCCAAAGCAGTCCTTGAAGCAAGTTGATTTAGTTCTACAATTGCTTGGTGAAACATACAATGCACACAATGCTATTGCAGATATGGCAGCACTCAGAAAGTTGCTCCAATTTGTAAATTTGCCTTCAAAAGATCTAAAGACCTACAGCTTTTCCCTGTTGGCTTTGTCAAATAACATGGCTTTCAACATTGCTAAAGCCCAGAACTATCCAACATTGAGCCAACTAATTTCATGCGGTGTTATATAAAGGCCTTCGGCTGAAAATATTGCTTGGTCAGGGCTTTAACTTGTGCATCTGAAAATGCTTAATAATCAGATTGAAGAGGATGCAATATGTGATGTTTTTATTTAAAGAAATGCAGAATGCTTGCCTAGGGTCACTTATTCTAAAAAAGTATAAAATTAAGTTGTTCCAAAAATATGTAAGTACTTTAATGTATGATATGAACGAAAATTTCAATAGTACATTTTATTTCAGTACCTTCAGTACTTTTTTTAGTCATTTCATGAGTCAGATTTCTTTATTTATTTTTAAATAACAGTGATCTAACCTTTCAACTTAGGTAACAAATAGAGAACTGCATAATCTTTGTAATGCCCTTAATATGTGCATAACATTTCATCAAAGCACCCTTAGTACTTTTTGAGTTGTCGTAGGATCCATTTTATGTGAGTTTTTTTTTTCTATTTTTAGTAACAGTGATCTGACCATTCGGATAAGGTGAAAAATGTGTACATTGTTACTAAATGAACAGAAGCTTGTGATGTAGTGGTCATTAGAATTGCAATCTAATAATTTTATAGATCTCAGTTAACAGAGAAATATACTTAGTATACAACATTGTATTTTTTTTCACTTTTTAGACCTACTCATGCCTCCATCCCCACCCCCACCTCACCAATGCCATCCCCACATTGGCAGATTTAGCATAACTGCATAATGTATTAAATATATTTATTAAGTTAGTAAGAACATTGAAGGTGTTAACTGAATTGGTAAATGTTATGCACTCTGTTTATTTTGCATATTTTGACCATTTGCCATTATTTTGTTTTGAATTTCTTTCACAATATTTCTAACAGTCCTGTTAGATTTTAGTAGATTTTTCAAAATATACACTTGCAAATTGCTGTTTTACTTCAATTTTAGCTAATCACATGTCTCTGATAAAATATAGATGCTCACATTTTAAAGAATCTTATATATAACTTATAAAAAAAATAAAAAATTGTATGGGTCGTTTTTGCATGTACGGGTCAAATTTATTGTTTTGAAGGACCTTACATAATAAATAAGATTTGTTTCATTATTGTTATCTCTCAATTGTCTTGTGTTATATGATTTTATCATCTACTATCATATCCTGTACTAAATATACCAAAATTGTGTATGAAAAATCTAAAACATATGAGTTTATTGAATTTATTTACCCCCAGGGGTAATTTAAGATTGAAGAAAATTCAAATTATGGGTCATCATACAGAACAAAATCAAAAAAAAAAATGCATGGAAAGCCACCCTAAAAAATTGTAATAAGGCCATATATGGTATGAAGTTTATGAAATTAATACTTTAAATGGGTTTGGGAATATTGCCCATTACAGTTGTACTACCTTAATAAAATATCAATGCTCGGCAATTGTTTATGAAACTGTGAAACAATGAAGAAACACGTTTGAGTCATATGATATGTAGACGTATAAGGAAGTATTAAATGTTACATGTTTAGTCAAATCATCAACTCTGACGTCGTATTGCATTCTTTACAAAGTTCTGAATGAATTGTACAGCGATCACCACAAATCACACACACCATGACAGCGATGGGTTATAATAATTACCGTTCATAAAGAACACAACAACAAGATATAACACCAGTTGACTAGGCTGTGTGCGCCTAAACTTGCCACCGGTATGTGCATTATGTTTCATTACGACCAATCGAGCAACCGAAGGCTGTCTTAAACTTACAAACTCTATTATATGTATGGAAACCAATATGTTCTGTTATAAACACCTATATTTTGTTTTGAGTTGAACGTACACTTACTATATACGACGATTTAGTGGTAAATTAATGCGAGTGATGCACACATCTCTTCAGCAATCGACTTATTTCTGGCGTATGCATTTTATAACAAGCAAACCTGGACATGATACTCTTTTATTTAATGGAAAAGCTGATGAAATATCGAGTGCATTTATCATGGCATTGTAGACACACATTTTATGCAATGGGTCATGTAATCGTGTTTGAATTTATAATTTTATTTAAATAATAATATTAATAATAATTACTTTCCTATCATGTAGTATCTACATACAATATACACCATTAATATATTAATGTGACGACTAAAACAAAGAGGCTATACGCTGAAAATGGTCAATAAGTACGAACATGATACCGGTTCGTTTTGCGTTACTGTCTACTCAAAAACCAAACAGTCAAATGCAAATAATGTTTTAGTGCTTATTTCAAACAATTAACACTGCGTTGGAGTTTTTGTGTTTATGAATTAAACAACACAGACATAACAATACAATAGAACGGCAAATCTATATAAATGGTATACTTCACTAGGTTGTTTCTCATTGATGTTTGGTATACGAATAGTCAAGTAAGAACTAATGTTCACACACATTGTTCAATTGTTACATCTTAATAAATGAATCGTCCTATGTGAAGTCGTTTTATGCATAAGTGTCCGAATAATACGGTCACCGTTTACAACGCACAACTTAATTCTGCAGCAACCGCTGTTCAATCATATCGTAGTTATCGTAATGTAATAATATTTCGTTTATTATTAAGTAATGCATGTTGTAAGGACATCATTTGTATACAATACTCTGATATCCGTATTTGATCGAAAGGCGCTTGTGCTCCGGTTATTGCTGGTATGTAAGTTAGTTTATTTAATAGGTCAAGAGTATACAGATGTTGTAATTATACTTGAGTGTAAACACGTTTTACTATTAATAAAACAATTTCGTCATTTGCCTGACTTACTGTATTGTGAGATTTCCCAACAGAAGCCTTATCAGTATTTTAAGCACAACAAAAGACCAAACACCAACATATTTATCATAAGAAGCAATATCTATTATAACAACCATCAGCAGGTGATTAAACTATCGTCATCATAAACAATCTTGATGTTATCCTGGAATGTATTGAATATGGTACAATATAATTAATTTCGTTTTACCATTCACAATACCATACAACGTTACGTCTCACTCATTAAGAAGTCGGTGGACTACGGATGTAGCTGATGCAAATTAAGACATTTATTTGGATATATTCTGACATTGATGTGATATCTATTAGTTCATTTAGTTCGCCGTTATAAGTAAGTCGTTTTATATTCAAGTATTAACGCCATTTTCTCTCAATACAACGATATGATATATCATCATCTACAAAACCTCTGCCTATATGACAAAGAAATATAGAGTATTATATGTCGGTCATTTATCTAATGTCGGATTGTTGAAGCGTGTATGTTAAATGTCATATACAATTTTAAATACCTTAATGATGAAGTAATAGGCAGGGCGGAATGTCACTATTATCCTACTGTAACTTGTGAACTATAAAACATGTTTACGCGCGTATACGATTCGTTCTCATAGGAAATGTATTTATTATGAACCAATATTGAGACGTTCTAGTTATCAGATTCAGCTATCTGCCTAACACAAACATTCATATTAGCGTTTTTATTAAGAGTATCAATATTGACCTAAGAGAACTCATTAGAAATTGAGGGAAATCGTAATGACATGTTTGGTTGTATATAGGATCATTTTCAACTTCCCTGCCGTAAATATGATTTGTATTTGACCGTGTTTCCAGGAAATAAAATAAAGCAAACACAAAAGTAAAATTACCAGAAATGATTGTTAATGAATACGAATTATATATTGTTATATAGCTTTACACGAGTTTATAAGATATCTCGCTAATGACAAGGAACGCGTGTGTTTGATCATCTTACTTTAAGTTAATGTTTATTGGAAACAAATACTGCTTTGAATTTACCGTTTAAATATGATGACCTCAGCTTTAGTAATTGGTATGATCAGCTTTGTCGAGTGAGTATTGTCCCGTAGTGTATAGGCATTTGGTCGAATGGTCGGTAAAATACTTGCGGATAGTACGATAATGTTTCCGGAGTTTCATTATTCCCATGTTGAACAGAAAATGTCACCTATGTCAAGTTATTTCGAATTCGCATCAATATCGGATAAAGGTATTCTCTGGAGCAATGTTTACACTTTTTTATAATTGGCCTTGGCAATTGAATGGTATACTTCAACATTATGCAAACTTTAAGAAGTTATACTCCGGACAAAGCAATAAGATGACATCGTATATGTAAGCATGTACCTTGAGTGACTACCGTTACATTTTCCCTAGTAACCTGGTAATATAACTTTTTCCGTGTTTGAGATAATTAATACATAGTGGACATAATGTAGTAATATTCCAAACAGCATTTGATCTGCACGTCCGCAGTCCGTTTTTATCCACGACGTTGGTGTATTAAGAAGGGTGTACACAATGATAAAAACTGGGATTGTCGCCTTGGAACAGTCTTTTCGGGGTTATACTGGCTTAACAGCCATGCCTTACCCCTACCCTTTAACACGAGCGAATGAGTGACTTAGGGAAGCTATTTACTTAAAAACAGGGAAATAGACACAAGTACGAAAACATTGAATTGTGTTTGAAAGGACGATTGAGTAATTATAGTCGCCCTGGTTTTTTGTTATATTTTGGAGGCAAAGCTGCAATGGCTATATATTATTGCTGGCCAGGACAAATTTGCTGTATTATAGGATATATTATACGTAATGAAATTCATACTTAAACATTATTGTCCAACTTGTTAGGCGCGAAACACGTAGTTTTGTAACCATCGTGGAAAGTTATTATTCCAATGGGCACATATATTTCAAGAAGACATTGTCACCGATATATTCTTATTAATAAGAATTCGCTATGGAAAACATAATATGTGTATTTGATGATTGCAAGTTTAAGGGGAGTTGAAAAAGGTGTACAATCCTCAATTATTTTGTGAAAGTACAATTTGAATAAACACCCATGCTATTTCGTGTTGGCATCAATTAAATTAACGGCTTTATACGAATACATTGACACTGAATTCGTATATAGCAAAACGTTTTGATTGTTATGTAGTGTGTTGTAAGGTGACCTCGGTTAACAGAAACGTCAAATTTACAATAAGTGAAAGTAATTATACAATGCATTAAATGACATATTATAATATGCAATTTACAAGCATGTGCGTGTGTGTAATTCTGAGTTTAATTACAGGTCGTCGCTGAGTATTCACGACAACAGTATGTGCGGACCTGCAACATCATGTAAAATCTGTTTAATTTGTTAAATAACGCAAAGGAGTGGATACCGATATTGTATGAGGTTCGATAGCTATTTCCATGAAATAAAACCAGAGTAAATATCGAATTGCGTGAGGGGAATTGCTTTATGTCCATGTCTCAATTGCGTCCTATATTGAGCTTAGTGCGACTCTTCTCGCTATCAATTCATCTTCGTGTTAATACGCCGGTATGCCCGTTTTGCACTGCCACATACACATTCTCATCACAATTGTTTAGTTTTGATTCTGAATTAATAATTTTTGTCTCAAAAATAAATTTATTCTGCAATGTATATCTAAATTTATAACATTACAGTGGGATAACAATTTTGTTCATATCAATGAACTGGAGAAACATATGTTAATTGTGAGGAATCTTAATGTTGTACTTTATTACTGTGAATACTAAGAACCGTTAATGAACCATATGTATTGGCAAAGACGATTGTATTTAATGTCCTAAATGTACTCAATGGAAGCGTTGCTAAAATCATGTTTGCATTCACAATAAGAAAATGTTTACCGGGATTGGTAAATAATTGTGTGATGGTCTTGACATACCATAATTCTTAAATTGTGCGTACACTTGGTTATAAATGTATGTATTGTATAAAGCAAACATTTCTCATCGTTATAAAGTAAGACAAAAACGTTTATGTATGTTGTTTGACAGGCCAACATATATGGTTTGGTTCTTTCAGTTATTGCAACTGCGTTGACAACTCACTACATCAACTGGAACTTCTTCTGTATGCCTTTGATTTGATAGCAAAACACAAAACATCATTTGTATGCTTTACCCATTTTTTACTTAGTTGTTTTCACACACAATGTGTCCATTATGTCCGTTTGTCGGTTAATGACTGTCATTATAACGCCCGCTTGAAACGAGCTCTGTTGTTTGGATGTGAGTATTCATTATATGTTTAATGTTATTGTAGTCCTTAGATAGCCGCTCATTAAACCAAACTTTTGCATCAGCGTAGTAGCAAGCAATTAAAAAGCACCATACATACCACTGTATGTATTATAACTGAATGCTGAATATTGTATGCTACAACATTGTATTGCATGTAATATTTATTGGGATAACAAATACAATTACGAAGTACCTTCACTGACTTGTCGTCTTACATAATATATGGACCTACTGTGGTTGTTATTTCATTTGTTTTTAACACGATTTTATAACGTTGAATTGTGCGTTCACTAGACAAAGCGAATTTTAATGCGTTACTTTCCGTTGATAACAAGGATGGAAAAGAGAACGCTTAAACGAATTAAAAGCCAAAAACATACATACTTATAATATTGTCATATAAACAAAATATTTCAATTTAACGCAAAATTAGTAAATACATGTAATTATATACTAGCGTCTCTGTTTTACCAATACCCCAAAAGTACCCATATCAATTGATCTTATTGGGTGGGCGGCTTACACTTTACTTCTTATTAATTTATTGTGATATATGTATATGAAATAGTTTTTTCCAAATCAACCTTTAAATTGGTTTTCAATTCAGAACGCTTTGAGTTTAATTAATCACATAATCAAACGACATGCATTAAATAAGTTCATTTTTTATATCGTACGTCATAACGATTCGATATTTATGTGAACGATGTACACAACACATCAATAACAGTGCTCGCTAACTGACACTCAAATAATGTAATATTTTTTTGCTTTCGTGTTAAACTATCTGTTGTCGTGTTTAAGAGTGGCAAAACGGCTTTCTTACAATTATAACTATAAAAAAGCACCACTGTCCACTGCATATTCACTAACGCCTATCATATGAAGATTAGCGAACGTCAGAATAAGATGACACAAACATCTTTTAAAAGTACATACCATTGTATACACAACGATTAAAAAACACTTTTAGTTCGACTCTCGCGAAAAAAAAATGCATTCTATGGGACGACAGCAAACCGACAAATAAAATATGTTATCATTATATTATTTCCTTGTTAAACGCATTGTTTGTCCCCTGCAGCAAAAGCTTTGAAACAGGCACAGCAATAACATTGCGTTCTTTAGGATTGATGAGTATTTCATAGAATCCCAGAATTGCATTACTGATAGCATTTTATTAGGTTTTCTATCATTTCGTAGTTGCAGAGAAAGGATTCAAAATCCATGTTTTGGTCATCGACTATCGCAGCGGCTAAATAAGTTTAGTTGAAATATTATTCTATGAGGTTAACATTATACAATATAAAATTTAAATGTTCTGCATATAACTTTTAGCCAGGTGTGAGATTTCGAACTCTCATCTCTAGAACCGATTACACCTTTAACGCGTTACTTGCCTTATATGTTTATTAATTTGGCATTTTCCGCTCTTTGGTGTGGACCCTAGTTATTTTTGTTTGGTGTTCATGTGTAGCGTGTATCCATTATGTGTCTAAAAGTAGTTCGATGTGTCAGAAATGGTTCTTCATATGTCACTGTCCATACATTGAAGACCTCGTGATACAGTAATTTTTTTTTCTGCTGGATCAATATATATGTCATTACATGCAAATTGTTTAAAACACATATTCCCTAAACGAAATGCATGTCGAGTGGATGTTTGTTCCTTTGTGTGTACAGTGCACATTTTATTAATATGATACATGGGATTTATGCATTCTTAACTAAAGCTAAAAGTGCTTTCTATGTGTGCAATTTACCGAACATTTCTTTGTTTTTACATTTTATTTCAGATACTATTTATCATACATAATTTAAGGAAATAAACAATATGAAGAAAACGTCAGTGAAAATAAAAAGATATATTGGAACGTGTCGGACGTTTCTGCTTTGTCTTAAACAGGAATCAATCACAGCTATTTATTCAAATAAGCACGCAATCTATTTGATAGGGGAATTAATCAGGAATTTTCATAATAGAGATGTCATATTGTATCATTTATCATCAAATGTAAATGCTTCGAAAACAAGTGTACTCCTCAGTCAAATCATACCTCTCTGCATACATTCGGAAGACGTTCTCCAACAAACGTGCAAAACCCTTTTAAGCGGATGCTGTTCGTCGATGTATCATGGCGATGATGAGAAGCTTCTCTTATCAAGCGTTCAGCCTCGTCACAAGGAAGAAGTCGACGTATTTAATACATAAGTATATAAGTGGATCTTATAAAATATGTTCCGCTCTCCGTACGCGGTGAGACCCTGATTTCGAACGATGGCTGTGGTAACTATTTGACATTGTGACTTAAAGGAAGTATTCAATGTAACATTTTGAATAACATTATTAGCGATATCAGCGTCTCTTACGTCGTAATGTTTCTGTTATTGTATTTGATTTTATACACATTTTGACTATTAATTCAATTACATCGTCGGTCCAATGCCTGAATTACTGTGCTGTGATGTACCAATTCAAATGTTTGTATTTCAAATTGTTTAATTTTACTTTGAAAATAATTAGAGGCGCACTGGTCTGTTCTGTATCACAATCTTAATGCGCTATGCAACTGATGTGGCCCATGTATCTTTAATTCCGTTCGGATGTGATGAGTTGAAATGGTATTGAATATCTTAACTAGTACGGAAAATATACAATTCATGGCATTGAGTCATGAAATATAACTCAGTAGATGAACTGGCAAAGACAACATGAAAATGATATGATATGTTATCATCATATATGTCATGTCGAACTTAATGCAGAAGCACAACATGAAATTAAACTTAAAGTAACCATGGATTACTTGTTTACGTATTGCATGTATACATGTAATTGCCTGTTTGCGCATGTTCTGTGTTATATGCTCTGTTGAGACACTTGATTTCAGAAATGAGCTTAATAAAGAAATTTCGCAGTAAAAGGGCATCTTTTCTGTGTAGCCCCCCTCCTCCAATTTGAAATTAAAAATTAATAACAACATGTGTTTCGGATGACATTTATCACGTTTTAGAATGTGTTTAAACTTTATTAAATTTTTGAAATTAGTATTTGGTTTATAAACTTGAATAATACTGTTTTGTGTTTGGAAATGTCTTAAACCTATATTCCTACAAGCGTACATCTCAGTATCAACGAGTGGTATGAAAATCACGATGAGGAGTCTCGGTATGGTTCGCTAATCCTCATAAATAGAGTGCAAGTAATCAATCTAAAAGAAAAATGCATGTTCTATGATTCTATCTAACAGTTACACAAACGCAACTATTATCAAATGACTAGAGCATCATTTGTAACAAAAAAAAGCGTTAATCAATTAGCCAAATTGATCACAAAAGCAGAAGATTCATGAGTGCTAGGTCAATACATTCGGAATTACACGTCGAAACCTTTTTTTCCATTTTTCCATGAAAGATTTTTATCCAAATTTAATCTCTGAAATATATACCTTTTGTACAAGTTACACAAATCCTTTCTCGTGCATAGAAGTGGTATAATTTGACGGAACCAATGAGATAATATGTGTTATATGTCTAACATTTAGGTGATAAACAATGCCAACAAGGAATACTTTATGTGACATATAAAAGCTTCATACTGAACATAAACTGTAAATAACAAACAGCAGTGTGCCAAAAACAAAACGATACCGGCAAAGCAAAAGTGCATAAGTTATCAACAGTGAGTATGCATGTGTTGCCGATAACATTAACATACCAACATATCTTGGAACAGCTTCATCTGTAAACCGAAAGGTGTTACATTCATAGCAAGCACGTGCGACGAAACATCAACGTGAATAATTGCATGAAAGCAGCGGGTATAATTGTTTCTAACGATTATTCAGAACTGTAAGTTACGTTCCTTATTAATGTCAAACCATTATTTCTCTTTGCTAAATGTTGATGTTTAAAAGAACAAGGGTACTATTTTTTATAATAATGCAATAATAAAATCGATTGTATAGTTTGATTATTCACTAATTAAAAGCTAGCAGACCAAATATACCCGCTGCCTTCATGCAATTAATCTCACTGATGTTTCGTCGCACGTGCTTGCTATGAATGTAACACCTTTGCACCTATGCATACAATATATTGCACAGTCTTAAGTAGATAATCACGTTTGTGTGCTGTTTAAATTATGAATATTTATACAGTATAAATAATATTTTGGTTTAGTTTGCAAGAAGTTTTTATTTAATTTCGTCATGTATAATTTATGCCTAATAAAATAAATATAGTCTGTATTGGCAGCTGCGTAACGAACATCCCTTTTGACGTGACATGGGCATTTTCATATGGCGAAAGGCTTCATAAAAAGCATGCGTCTAAAATTTGAAACACGAAAAGCTATTGGTATGTAGCTCAAGTAACATAATATAAAACAAGGTAATATAATGATGCAGCTGGCATAGCCATAAAAAAAAAATATTTAATTAAAGACATGTCGATTACCCGAATAACACAAATAGTTAAACAAAAACTGGGTAATTACTAAGCATCGAGATTGGTAAAGTTATATTTAGAGCTATCTAAATTCGGTTCCGAGAACTCCTACCAGTGTGGTAGGAGTTCCCGGAACCGAATTAAGAGTTCCAACGGTATATTTGAGAATGTTAAATATGCATAATTTTAATTTGACGTATGATCAATTTGACGTATGATCAATTTGACGTATGATCAATTTGACGTATGATCAATTTCACGCCGCAAAACCACTTCAGGTCTATTTTGTTCCCTTCAAAATGAGAGAGTTAAAGGGGTGGATAAGTGTTACACAGTTATGTTAGGTTAAGATCTTTAAGCTTGAACAACCATTATCATACAACTCCTGCTTGAGAAACTGTAGAGGCAAACACTTATGGCATGTTTCACAAAGCATTGACATATGTTCTTTTCGATTTATAACAATGTTAATGTAGCAAACAATGAAGCTCCAGAAATAAGAGAGATTATTATAAGTATCCACTACTTTTATAACATAACACTAACTGTAAATATATAGTAGTTATCACTCGGAGTGCCGCCTTAGAACGGTAAATGCAAAGCGAAGAATTAAGCTGACAAAAACTAGCATCACCCTATGTTACCATGTATACCTAATCGCAGTATGTTGTATTGCAAACCGACATACATACAGATGGACTGAGAGCAAACCTATTGCACCTTCCGACACCGCCTTAAAACACCGTAATGGAATTAGCACTTCTTTACGAACTCAGTACATCTATTTGTGTAAAGGCCTAAGAAAACAGATTGTGTTCCAATACATTGATTGTTCTTTGATGTTATTTACATTGTGAAATGTGATTTTGAGTTCAAAATCGCATGTAACAGTTTTCAAGCCATTAATTAATCATATCGTTTGAAAGACAACCTCTTCGGTCTCTACATACTTCACAGAGCACTGTAATATCGCACACGATCCTTTACGTTACCTTTGTGGTTGTTTGTTGTTTTTTTCTAAAGGAACATACACCCACAAGCACGAAAAAAAAACATGAACATTTCATTTACTCTTTTCAATGTGCAATAGCTTAATACCTGAAAATGAAATGACTCGCTAAAAAATATGATTATTGATTGCCATAGCTGAACGCAAATACATGTAACGCAAAATGTAAACGCTATAATATGTTACATTTGTTCAGTCAAAACACGATTGATACCGTTTTTATAACAGAACTATTCTGTGCAGATGTGGTCTAACGACACATATACACATTATTCTGTTTAGCAATACACGGGTCCGTGATCTGTTATCAATTATTAAAAAAAAAACATACTGAATGAGGTGTAAACGAGCCAAAATGAATACCATATCAAACGCCGATTAACATTTTGAAAACATTTCTTGATATCTATATAGTTCGTGGTAGTAACAAAAACATTTTCTGACTCACAATATAATATATCAAAAAAAGAAAAATGATACTTTCAAACAATAATTTCTTTGCAAATCTCTAAACGACAATTGGTGAACCGAATAATAGATATAAAATGCATTGTTTAAACAAAATAATGAATATTTAGACTATACCTTAAATAATTGGCCATCTAAAAGTTTAAAGGACGTTCTAAATGACGTCAATTTCAATATAACTCAACTACCTCATAATACTGTTAATAACAAAAGATAAAAGTTATTATGTAAATTTGATTGCACGCAAATTCTGTGTCGAATCTTTTAACAACTGAACACGCAATCTTTTTTTTTATCAATCTAATACGCTGTTATAAGTATTATCCATTATACTTGAAAGCGGTTTACATTACCTTTCATTTAGCTTTATATAGCTTGATTAGTTCACGCGCATGAAAACACAATAAATATGAAAGTGCAGTTATAAAAGATATACAAACCTACATCAGTTGAGCCCGTATAATGGTGTAATGAAACACATAGTTCACTGAAATCTAGTATACTTTTGTATAATGCCGATTTCAAATAAAATAAACAATCCAAGAAAGTTTGAACTTTGTACATTGAAAGACACACAGACAGACGGACGGGCAATCGGACAGAGAGACGTTTATGATGAATCGAGTATAAACACCTTCACTACATATTTGTATCAAAGGTTAATTATGATTCCAATGCATGCGGATGGGAACTTTGGGAATATTATACATTGTGAAATTACATCTGTGCTTGTGTAGTGTGTACTGACTTATACAAGAAACAGTTTTATTCCGTTATATCTACATGACTGAAATATTTCTTTTCTCCCTCCGCGCGCTTCGAGTTCTGCTTAGTAACTGATATCTTCTATGTATTAAAAGTATTGGCCGGCCATCCCACATCCAGACAACCAATGAAAATGTACCACGTAGAAATTATTCGTACGGATAACACTTAAAAAGGTTTTAACAAGTATTAAAAATTACATCTGAAGTCGACCGATAATTAATGTTTTGGACAGGTAATAGATGATATCCGTAAAGGAAATTACCCGCGATTCAAGTACAATTATTAAATAGTGGGTTACAGTAAATCGACGTTTTAACCTAAGGGCAGGGAAATGTTATCTAAAAAGAAATTGCGACTGGACATTTAAATATTTTAGCAAAGTTGAGAAATTACGTTTGTACAATAATGTCTCGAAATTATGAATTTTAAGAGAAAAACAAAATTTGTCTTCTTTAACATGTTTTATATGCTTTACGCGACAACCGTAAACAAACAAATTAACGACCTCTTTTCATGATATGGAGGATTTCCGCAAGAGATGACCGACATTAGGGTCGTAAAACATACAACGCTAGCTCACCTTAGATTACCAAAGTGGCTAAGGGAATCTTAGTGTAAATTATACAATATAATACAATATAATACAATAGCAGAGCTGGGCTGGACGTGCATATTCGGCCCGCTGCCGATATAACGGCCCGTGTTCCTTTGAAGTATGTCATCGTTCATAATATATCTCATAATATTTTGTTCCTTCACGTAAGATTCGCTGTTGACATTGACCTCATATAGGGCAGCAGCAAGGAAATCCAGTACCACACCAACATACTATCTGAAAGAGCGGGATGGAGGTCAGTACGGAGAAGTCGAAGACCATATTGGACAGCACAAATAGCACCCTTTCAGACATAAACAATGTGTGAGGATGAACGTGGTGACCTGTTTCAACTACGTGTGAGCAACCCTGTGCAAGGATGGATCCAGTAGTGCAGACGTCCGATAAAGAATTTCCATGGTGACCGCAGCGATGGCTAGACTGAGTAGCTTGTAGAAAAGAAGATTAATCAGCTTCCCCATCAAGTGATTCTCTATAAGCCCCTCGTTTTTGTCCTACCGTACGGCTGCGAGACTTGAACGCTTCACGCGTACACAGAGCACAAGATAAAGGTCTCTCAACGCAAGGGACTCCGAAGACTGCACCGCATCTCCTTCATTGAGCACAAAACCAACGATAACGTCCGTAACATTACAGCAGTACTTTCAAATGCATTTACACTTAATTAACTACATTGTAATTGTTGTATTGTTCTATAAAAATGTGTTAACATACTGTAACCATAATATTTATTGTTGTTTCAATCAAAAATAATAATATTCGTTAAAAAAATGGCGGCAGTTAAGAAATAATCCACGGTGACTTATCCAATGCTGTACCGTAATGTTTTGCTAATTAAGATGTCTACATTGAAAGTTTAAGCACTTTTGTATATAATAACCAGCAACAAATATAAATATGTATTGCATGCAAATTGTACAAATCAATAAGATGCATTAACATATAGATAGTTGTCAACTTGCAAAGAAAATACATATGCTTGCTCAGGAATGTCCGATTTCCGTGGGATTAAATGATTCGCATATGTCTAGCAGAGAACATTTTATCCTTATTGTGTTTACATTTGTTTTGAGAATATTTGGTCTTTGACCATAATGCTTGTATTTTTTTACATTTAAATGAAAAAAAAACGTCTAGACATTCGCCTTGGAAGGATTGCATTAATATACGCATTGTTTCCTGCAGTTATTAATATAAAAAGCGCATATGTATAAGTGGTTGTAATAATATTTTTAGTTTTTCCGAAAAGTAATATATTGATTGTAAACTCAAGTGTACACGTCCGTATAAGTCTTGCTTTGCCGCTTTGGAATATTAGATGCTTTCACAATCAGATCGTTTTCTATTTGCCATGCTCGAGTTTTTCAATAACCAGCTGTCTGTTTTCGCAATTTTGTATATGGCATTATTCACTATGACTGAAACGCTTAACTCAATGTTAATTTGTGATCAGATTGTGATGTTTATTTCATGTTTTTGTAAATTAAATGCTTTATGATTGAAATGGATGAATTGACTTCTCCATTATGCAGCGTTGCGTCTGAAATATGATCGCTGACCTGCAGCTGATGAAAACATAACAGAACGGTGTTGATATGCGATAACATAAATTGCTTTATTAATATTTAATAATTGTGCTTTTGTGCCCTTGGGGTGATGTTGCGCATAAGAGCATGAGTTGATCAAGCGTATTTATGACATTAACATGAGCAACAGCATCAGTAATAAAATGGAACACATGTTATTGAATGTCCTCATTTAATATGTCATTATGAAAAGAGTAGTCCATACTCTATCATGTGTTATTCAGTCCTAGTCAATGTGAATAATTGACACAAACACTGTAATTAGTTGTCTGGGTTCTATAGTACTTTTTATGATCGGGAAAACAGCATCTGCTGATAGAATGTTAACATTATTTCAAGAGCACTGCAGAATAAATGTACAAATCTATATTTTCAGGTATGTTCTTCAAGTGTCAAGACTGCATAACACATTATTGCACTAAATATTAACTGGCAGCACATGCAATACACGAGAAAGTGGAAATTAAATGGGAAGAGTGTAAGCTAGACATACATAGCCATTATACTGCAATTAAATCGGAAGTATTTATATAAACGTAAAAACACATGTACGGAACGCATCAGTGTTGGTTCTCTGAAAATATGTGATGCAAACGTCTATAGCAGAATAACATTCTATTTTATAAGATTAAAACTGACTCAACATTATATTAGGCAAAACAAACTATTTATAAAATACAAATACATAAACTAATACTACAAGTATTCCTTCCACTAATACAGCTGATACAACACTTACTTCTACAAATATGTAAATACTTCATGTATTACATAAGGTTAAAGTGCCCAAAACACGGAGAAAATGAGACGTCATGCTTTTATCCAGTAGCTAAAGCAAACAACGGTTGTTTAATAAATGCATGTAAAATCAGCGATGGCAGAGACACCCCCATCAATTTAAGAGTCATGTTACCAGTCCATGCAAATCAAGGAAACATGACATTACTGTGAACTTTGATTGTATCACGTATTTGATATGGCAAGAACGCATTTGTTAAAAATCAATATTTGGGAAAGGCTTAATGATATTCATTTAATGCATAATACATATTTGATTTATATTTACCAATCACGATACGACAAAATTGAAAATATAAAAATAACGATAGGATCGGTCGTAGACATACAGTACGATAAAGGTTGAATGACGAAGATAAATGAAGTAACTATGAATCGCGGGCACAACAGTGACACAATCATGATGGGAACACACCTACACATTAAACATGGTTAATATTGTTAACAAGAACGCAATTTTAGAGCTAAAAAACAAAAACTGTTTGCGTGAGCACGTTTTTTTAAAGTAAAGTATCGTAATTTAGGAAAAGCATATCAATAAGTATTTATTTGCAATATTTGATGGTACATTGTTAATCATTATATTCATGACAACATGACTTTTTATATTGCTATTATATTGCTATATCAGCCAAGCAGGAAATAACACAATTGCTTTTACATGTATGCATGTTTGTTCTTAATTTACTTCGTTGATGGTTGTGATGACATTAATGATAATTGTATTTCTGATGGTGATGTTATAATTACCATCACGCCTTCGAATACATCGTCCTTTAAATAAAGACACAACCGTATTTATCGCGGTTTTTGAATAACAGATTAAAGTTATAATTTAATTGAACTTATTTCACTCAAACATCCAAAATAAGTTCGATATACAATAATAGATATCACATTTACATCAGACATAACATAGCGTATTATTATACTCAACCGAGAACCTATTTCCTTGTTTGTTTTCTTTATAATCGAGGAATCCCTACACAAATCCTACCTGCAAGACTATAATAACATGGCCATTGCATGGCATAATAAAAAACGCTAAGATTTTAAGCACGTTCACATGAATCAAACATAAAACACCTGAATGTCCGTGTACATTTGATGTAAAACAGCCCACGACGCAAATCTTTGGCTTAATAACTATCCTTTAGACGTTTGGGTGTTCGAATTCAATTGAAATTTTGACAATGCAGTTTCGCTTCAAACTAGTCGGAAAACAGATATCGATTTATTGATGTGGTATTGATGCTGAGGTATTGGATGTAGAGAGGGAGGAGTACAATTAGTGTGGCGGTCCTCATGAATGTGTTTATGTGTTGATGATGGTAATGTCAATGTTATTTGTGTTGTTACTGCAGAAGATGTTTACTATTATTAAGAATAAATTGGAATTGACTTACGGAATGTGTGCATACTATAACCTATTCTGCATGTATCACCGCAACGTACTTTGGTGTTAAGCATAATGACCACAATGACCAAAATGTATATGCATGCATATGAATGAACGTCTGTGTTAAACAGCGTAAAAGGTTCGACAATAACGTGAAGTGGTACAAGGTTGGTTACTTTGCACCAATGTCAGCCATTTTACTAAACAAAAACTTGTTCTGTGCATGTTTCAGTAGTGTATGCATACATAGGGCTTATTATGTATTTGAATCATATTCTGCATCTAAGCAATAATCATCATGGATAGTAAGAGGTTCATCTTCAATATGTGAACCTGATAAAGTGTCAGCGGCCTTATCAAGCTATAAGCCTTTCCAGGCGTATTGCGTTTCAGACATCCATAATCCATGATCACGTTATAAATACTAGAACACTGACTATAAAATCAGTATTAATTGTGCGCAAGGTGCAGATTTTATGACCGTTGTCTGTTCCAAAGCTCCCGCCAAGAATAAACAAGGAACAAGGAAATACAGAAAATAATCACATAGTATTCCGGTTAGTTTGTTTGAAACATCGTATAAACATAATATTATTGTTTATAGTTTACATATTAGCATCTTATAATTGGCGTCAGTACATACCGAATGTTGTTAAGAGCAGAACTTTAAAGGCAGTCCCAATATTAATCATGCTTCCTGTCATGTTGTCAATGTTTGGATTTACTTGAACCGAACCATATTAACCGATCAAAACTCGCTCAGTATGTCCAGAACATAAATAACTACCCAGGATAACATCGCACGCTGAACGCATTGGTATTGAAAATGCAATGTTTTTAGTGACAACAACTTAGTAATTCATGTTTTATTATGTATTTCAACAAGCTAGAATTTTAAAAATATTAATTTATGCGAAACCAATCTTCCCTATCGTTTGCAACTTTTAACCGTCACTCCAACCACAGCGTGGATAATGATGGGTGTCTTAGCTCCTCCATTAGACTATATCCTCTCTTGTATAAGAATGCGTTCAGACAAGAACACTTGTCTTTAGTGCCATACTTGTGCACATGTCTGTAGGATATGTTCTACTGTTTAATTATCAGGTTCATTAAAGAATAACATATGTATATTATAATATATGTTAGATTTGTATGGCATAAATTATATGTGTGTTTAGATTGTTTGTCGCGTTATCAGTCTCAAAAGTGTAATATGTTTGACTCTGGCGACAATATTACAGATGTTCTGTACAATAGAGCATCATGTGCGTCCTACTCAGCATTTGTGACTACATAGCAATGAATATAAAGTACAAGGAGGCATTCTAAAATATGGGATGCAGTGCGACCAGTTGGCCCAGGGCTCCAATCGAAGAATTGTGTTTAATTCATTCCAAAAAAACCATGCACTGGCTCCCTCAAGGGAACGAGCAAGAGCGTTTCACTTGATCCCAAACTGTTCGTTGCAGTTGAATTGCCTTTTAACAAAGTTACACTCAACACAGTCTGGTATTAAGATGAATAATACATTACTGACAATGCGCTATAACTAAACAGGTGGCAGTACAAGTAAAATGCCACGGATAAACTGTTCAACTTTGCTTTGAACTCACATGTTTCGTGCCAAAAAGCGATCGGGAAACTTAAAAATGGTAATATCCCTATATATAATTTACTCTAAAAGTGGAATGTTACATAGCCTGGTCGATTGTCAACTGCATTATTGATCATACCTTATAAATGTAATAAAACTTGCCGTGATGTTGCGTCTGTGCGTAGACGTTCTTATTATAACATGAATAAACCACATTAAAAGTAAAGAAGTGAATAAAACTAATATAGCACATAGTTTAAAATATAATATATGATAATCGTAGTCAAGATTCAGGTGTGTAGAATATTAATAAAGATCTTCTTAGAAATACCGAAAAAGAACGCATAGTAGATGGTTTTTAAAAAACATATAAATCATGTATTGTGTAACAAACGGTTGAAGATTCAATGATTTCATTGGCAATGTCGGCTCGATTTATTGTCGTTTGGGGCCAACGAAGTACGTATGCAATGATCTTGCGGTGAATGTCGTAGACGAAATGTTCGGATTCCGACATCACAACTTACATGTTCTTTAAATAAAAATAAACAGTTGATGCCCTTTATGTTCATCAATGCCTCAATTGGAAATGGTGAACGTGTAACAGTGTGCAAAGATATTAACGTCAAATAACAATGGGGTGGAGCTTAATATGAACACGCTGTAAACACTTAATGTTCGAACAGATCGAGAGTATTCATTGTATTCCATTACATGTCTGGGATTGGTGGTTTGTGCAAAAATTATAATCTATAATAACTATCTAGGTCTGGTTATTTAGTGCAGTCACCTGGCGGAGGATAACGAAAACAACAAATATGTTGAAGGAACACGCTCTTACGTATCACATTTTAAAGCTCTTGACCTTTCAGTTCAAGAGAAGTTTTGGTAATTTTACAATACAAGTCTATATACGCAATGTGTTCTCGAGAGCCAGTTGTGTACTAGGTCGCAAGTTTTCAAACCAATCTTTAAAAGAGCACTCGCTTATGTAAAAAAAAAAAACAAATAGAAAATCTCTGCGGTTTCAGAGACGATTTTTGTGTTATACAAGTCTATGCGAGCTTTTATTTTTTAACCTCCTGGGCATGGTCACACGTTACCTTTATGAACATATTTGAACGTACGATCTCAAAATCTACGAAAAAGTTTTTTTTTATAATAAAGTCTCTTTAACAAACGTGACAATATGGCTCGTTTATGTAGAAAAACTCTAATTAACACAGAAACGCAGGACAAGGATTTAAAAAAACACAATATTAATGTTATAAACAAAATACACATTTAAAACTAAACCAACTATAAGGCACGTAATTTCTTATCCAATGTCGCATGTGTTCTTATAAACTAGACGCCGGTCTTTGGTCTGTCATAAGCGTGGATGTAATGTGTATTAGTAACTGTATGAAAAGATGTGGTTATAACGTTACATTTGTTTTCAACGCTGTTAGTGTTTCGAATGTATTTGATCTTTGGAAACTTCTGGCATTAATTCGTTTAACGACTTTTGTAGACATCAATACATTGAGTAGTATTAGGACACATTGGCAGTCGTGGACCTTCATATCCACATATAAATTGACACACACACAGCCAAGTTGTCAAAATAAAATCAAACATGTGTGGAATAGTTTACAATGTATAAAATAATACGTGATAAATATTCATAATGAGTCGATAAAGCAACTAATGCACATTTGTTTTTTCTCGAGTAAAGGCGGATGAAGTGAAAATAAATGCTTTGCCGTTTTCAGCAATGTTTCACGCGATGTCAAAAACATTCAGAGTGACCCCATTTACATGCTTACTCCCATAGAGTATGGTGTCGTAGATAAATGTAGACTAAGTTATTTTACATAAATACGCAACTTTACATTAATCAGTTAGTCCATACTTTATAGCACACACTACATGAAAGAGATTTGTTTCTGGTTAATACAGGTACATGTATCCATAGTCGAACGTATGTGTATCTCATACATATTTTTAGACACATTTGACATGTCATTTAATTTGTTAAATAAATGAAACGAATGGAAACACTAGAAATGTATATAGCAATAAGTGATTGAGCTATTTCGTATCTATTTTTGGAAAACAATACGTTGGTTCTGTTTTACAGCGTTATGGTATAGCGTTATGGTGTCTTTGACACTCCTATGAAATAAATGATTTGGCAATATTATGAATATTATATATAATGCGCCTGAAGCATACATATATCTTAACAAAATAAATGCTATTCTCTGGAAAAACATGAGCTTGAGACAAGTACAAATAAGTGATTTGTGTGTTCAATAGAACGACACGTGTTTCAACCAGAAGCCTTTTCTAAAGTTAGGCACGACGGGGTTATCTGTTGTAGATGGATGGTAAGATGTGCTTTATGTAATGAATTAAGGCACCTGTTTTTCCATCCGCAGTTTAATTGTTTGGAGTACTCCTTATGATTTGTGGCACACACATACCAAGAAACCACGCATACGCAATACATGCACCGTAGGAATGATACTTACATTGTGCATTTTTTCGCATAGACAATTATGTAATTTTTAAAACACCGGCTTAGGATTTTTGTATTCAGCATACTCTTATATTTACAAGAGTAACTAATGAATCCTGTGCAGGAGATAAGAGTATATCTACCATTGCGTACTTACTTTCGTAAGCGGTGGTATGCGTTATCAAGCTACGAAGAGAAAGTGTTCTATCTTAAGCTTCCAAGGAGGAATCTATACAATTATGCGGTTCGCAACGGTAAAAATCCATTCAACAGAGTGTCTGTGTAAAAACAATTGGTAAATCCATGTTATCAACTTTATCTATAAGGTCAAGCTCATTAAATCAATGACAGCATCACATATATAGGTACGCATCATTTCCTTTCAGACAACAAATATGCGACATGACCAATAAGAACTGACACACATAAAGCAATTATTAATTAGTGTTCAGATTGTGATGTTTATTTCATTTGTTTTGTAAATAAATTGATTTATGATTGTTATGGATAGATTGACTTCTCCGTCATTTTCCATCATTTCGTGTTGTGTCTGAAATGTGATCGCTAGCTTGCAGCTGATGAAAACATTATAGAACCGTGTTGATCGCGTTATGCGATAATATAAATTTCTTCATTAATATTGTATCATTGTGCTGTTTGTCGTTATTGCGATGTTGTGATTGTAAGCCTGAGTCGATATAGCGTATTCATGACATAACAATGAGTAGCAGTATCAGTCACAAAATGGAACACATGGTATTTATTGTTCTCATTTAACGTCATTATGCATAGAGTAGACCAGATTCTTTCATGTTTTATTCAGTCTTAAGTTAGGTGAATAATTAACACAAACAATGTAATTAGTGCTCTAAGTTCTATAGTACTTTGCAGCGGTAAAAAAAAAAACATATGTTGATAGAATGTTAACATTTTATTCGGAGCACAGCAGAATAATTGTACAAATCTATATCTTCAGGTATGTTTTTCAAGTGTCAAGACTGCATAACACATTAGTGCACTAAATATTAAGTGGCAGCACATGCAATTAAGGGAAGTGTGGTGAGAAAATAAGAAGCGTTTAACATACATAGCCATTAATAATGCAATTACATTAGAATTATTTATAAAAACGCAGTTACATATATACTGTACGTGTCAGCCATACTATATTGGGTCTCTAAAAATTAGTGTTGCTACAGTATACAGAGTATCGCCTTTCTATTTTATAAGTTTCAAACTGACTCTGCATTCTATTTAAGGCTAAACCAAATATTTCAAAAACAAAAACAATATTTGTCCTACATCTAGTCCTACCACATATACATCTGGCGCGACAAGTTCTACTGTAATTATGAAAATACTTCATTTATTGCATAAGTTTAAGACAGCAATACAAATGAACGAATCGAGACGTAGATATTAAGTAATCCGGCTGCTATGAACAAGTTGACTCAGAAAAACAACGGCTGTCCAATAAATAAATTAAAAGCAGCAATGGTAGAGGCGTCCCAATCAATGTTAGAGTAAGGTTACGAGTCCATGCAACAAGCGAACATGACATTAAGATAACCTTTGATTGTGTTATGTATATGGCAAGTACGCGAAGTAAATGACGATATTTTTTAAAAGCAATTATATAGGAATGGCTAAGTAAAATGCATAATGGGCATAACAGATATTACTCATGTATTTACCGATAACGATATGTTACGACAAATCGACAAGATATATATAATTTGAACTATTGGAACGGTGGGAGACAGAGCGTATGAAAAGATCTAGTGAATTAGATAAATGAAGTAACTAGGAATCCAGGCAAAACCAGTGGCACAATGATGATGGTCACACCCACAAAGTAATGGTGTGAAGTTTGTAAACATGCATGAACACAGTTATAAAATAATAAAAAAAGCTATATGCGTATTATAGTTATGTTTATAATCAGTTTGTTCTGTAATATATGAAAAAAACAATATCAGTAAGTATTTATTTTCAATGTTTAATGGCACATTTTGAATTATTATATTCATGACATTATGCCATTATTATATTAAATTATTATATTGATATTAAAGCCAAGCAGGAAATACCACAATTGTTTTACATGTATGAGTTAATGTTCTCAGTTCGGTGATGATTGTAATGAATATAATGATACATGTAATGGTATTGCTGACTATGATGTTTTAATTACCGTCAACATTTCCAATACGCAGTGCTATCAATCAAGCAACAACAGTAGTAATCGCGTTTTTCGAATTACATATAATTTAATTGAACTAGTTTCATTCAAACATACTAAATAAATTGAAGAAACAATAATAAATACCACACCTACCTCCGACATAAAATAGCAACGTTAATAAGAAATAGACCGATCGCATGCCTTAGGGGATTGCCTTCATCAAATATTTACTTGATTTGTATCCTAGTTGTAAAATAACACCTTTTAGGAAGCAAACCTGGTCAACTGATATCGACATTAAGTATTTGGAATCCGAAAAAGACAGTTTATTCCTTTTGTTCAAGAAATTATTACACATTATTTCAACGTAAAAATTGTTTATGGTTACTTTAACATTGACATAAAAGGGACAAAGTGAAATACAATGCAACATAGTTAAAAGTCTAGTGAATATAGTGTTCTAGTATAACATTTCATTTAACAAAAGTACATTCGAGTGAAATTCATTAACTTAAACCTTTTAGCTATGAAAATGAATATGTTAACAAATAAACACATTTAAACAATCAGTATTTGTAAACACATCTAATGATTATTTTTTTCAAAAAAGACGTTGCGAAAAAAATAATATGTTCAATGACTTGTGGGCAAAACCCATTTCAAGTGCTAGTTCTCCAAGTAAGAAGAACACGCAATTTAATGTATTTTTTATATTAAAATATCTATCCCTCTGCTTTCGTGCTATTATATCTGAATACCCAGTGAACTACCTTTAAAAGTTCAAACTACCACTACCACTGCTTAATTAAAACTTTTTTTTTTCTAAATAAAAACTAAAATCCCTGAATCCTTAATTAATTGAAGGCATCTAGAATCTACTCATTGTAAAGCTCATGTACATTTTGATGTAAAACAGACAAGGAGGCTGCTGGTTGGCATTATTAATTATCTTAAAAACTATGTGGTGTGTGAATTTACTTGAAATGTTAAAAATGAAGTTTCGCATCAAAGTTATCGAAAAGCAGATACCGATTTTGATAAAAAATTTGATGATAGTCAAACATTTTCGGGTAAATTAGAAAACGAAACCGAAGCAAAAGCACCATTCACAATCGAAGAATATCGTAAATTCAAGTCAAAGAGTGGAAAACAATTATGCTCTGTTGAGCGTAGATCTCAGGTGGCTGTTGAATATGAATGTTTTTGTTGGAGGTGAGTGATAATCAAATAAGTGGACGTCGACAAAGGTGATAATGACAATGTTGTATTGGAGGTGGAGAGGGAGGAAGGCCATGATGATAGTGGTCTTTATGATTATGGGTATGTGTTGATGAAGAAAGTGTAACTGTTATTGCTGTTTGTATCGCAGAAGATAGTAATTATTTTTTGGAAAAGTCTAAAATTGTATTAATTAACGTGTACAAACTAATACAGTATTTGCGGTCGACACAACATACTGTATGTGTCACTGCAACGTTCCTTGGTGTTTGGCAGAATGACCACAATGACCAACATGAATATTCATAAACATGTATGCATGTTTGTGTTGAACAACGTCGTAATGTCGACAATAAAGTGCAATCGCACAATGTTCGTTTCTATTTAACAAGGTCAGCCTGTTTAACAACTGTACAGACAACGTGTTCTTTGCATGTTACATTAATGCATGCATACATCGTGCTTATTAAGTATGTTAATCAAATTCTGCATCTTAGCAATACTGGCTTAGACACATATCTCTTCTATATGTTAACATGATACATTGTATGTCAGCGGCCTTACCATTATATAAGCCTTTAGATATAAAGAAGTGAAACTCCAGAAGCTGCAGCAGTATTGCATTTCTATCATACACACCTTCGTGGTCCTTTATTTATGGCACGGAACCAATTGCCAAAACGGTACAGTACGGAACAACGAAACAACATATACACATAGTAGAATAATGCTGGGGTCACCGCCTTGGAACGGTCAATGATAAGCACTGGGGGTTTCAAGCCACATTGTCGTTACAGGCATCCGTACTCAGTGAGCACAATGTAAATACATTCGCCAGAAAACTTACATTATAATCATTATTAATCGTGCACAGGATGCAAATTGTATGGCCCATTTCTGTTCCTAAGCTCCCGCTGAGAAAAACAAATGAACAAGTAAATACAGACAATGATTACATTGTATGCCGGTTGGTTTGTTTGAAACATCATAAAAACATACTATTATTATTTATTGTTAAACTAATAGCTGCTTATAAAAGGCATCACTACATACCAAATGTTATTCAGAGCAGCAGCTAGCATGCACTTTTAAGGCGGTCCCAGCATTACTCATACTGGCTGTCATTTTGTTATTGTTTTCATTTACTTTAACCGAAATATATTATCCGATAAAAAAACTCACTTGTTTATTCGAGAACATTAAAATCAAACAGTATTATATCATACGCTAAACCATTTAATTTTGAAAAGTCTATGTTTTTAATGATAAGAACTCCATTATTCATATTTTTGTTTTATTTATGCCAAGAAGTTAGAATTTTAAAATTATAAATTATGTGAAAACAATCTTCTTCTCCTTAGCACCTTTCCACCGTCACTCCTACCATAGCGTGAATAATGATGTTTGTCTTAGCTCCTTTACGTGTCTTTATCCTCTCGTGTGGAGGAATGCTTTCAGACTAGAACACTTCTTTAGTGCCATACAAGTGCACACGTCAGCAGGATATGTTCTACTGTTTATTTGTTAATGTCATGAGAACATCTAGGTGATAGAATATGTTTTATTTTTTATATCATAAGTATGTGTGTTAAATTTGATTTGTCCAGTTATCAGTCCCAAAAATGTAACATTTTTGAATCTAGAGAAGATATGACAGTTATATTGTACAATAGCTTCATGCGCGGCCTACTCAGCACGTGTGACTACATAGCAATGAATATAAAGAACAATGAAGTATTCTAAAATATGGAATGCAATGATACTTACTGTTTATAATTACTTGTAATGTATAAAAACATTGCCGGTTCTATATTAAGACGTTATCGGCACATATTCCTGTATTCCTCCGGAGAAAATCGTATGTGCTTGATACGTTTGCAAGAAGTAACTGAACGTATCGAAATTTATAACTAAATATACTTTAATCATCAACCATTACAAACAAGTTGACGCATTTACCGCGCCCTTTGAGAGACAATAAGTAACATAACGTTCCAAACCGGCGTGGATACTGGTAAATTAACGTTATACTCGATTTTTTACCGAACTGAATGACATGACATTGGTTGCTGGAACCGATGTTAATATTTGAAGAAAAACAAACACTGTGTTGCGATAAAATGATCAGTCAGCGAGATGTGGAGATGAATTTGAGCGTTGTTTATGCACATGCATGATTTTTTTAATACATATCATTAAATGAAAAAGGCACTAGTTTCTTCTCATATGCATACGATTTGTAAGATAATGTGGTATACACTATTTCGAATAAATCATGAATAGTTTGTGTAGAAAAGCATATATATCCATAACGTTATACAATATTAAAACTAGAATTAGTATAGCGGCATATTAACTTTTATCGAATGTGGTTGTTTTGTTATAGACTATACGCCTTCCATGGGTCTATAGCGTGGAAGTAATGTGTATTAAAACAAATAATATTGCCGCTGAATTATTAGTTCCTGCATGAAATGACGAGGTTATAACGTAAATATTGATTCCGGTGACATTTAGTATTTCGATGATTTATTTATTTATGGAAAAGCGTGACATTAAATCGTCTAACGGTTTGTGTAGACATTAAAAAGTGGCATTATATAAGGATAGATGCAGTTTTGGACCTTCGTTACCACATATACATTGACGCAAACACAGCCCAGTTGTCAAATTAAAATCAGTAAAACCCGATGTTTATTAGTGGACATGTGATAAGTATTCATAATTTAAGTTTAAATATATCTACACCATAGCCATGCTATTCCCTGGAAAGACTTTGAGTTTGAGACAAACACAATTAGGTGATTGTTTTTTAATAGAACGACACGTGCTTCAGCCAGCAGTCATCTCTAAAAACAGACACAATGGGGGTAATCTTTTGAAGATGGATGATAAGGTGTGCTTTGTTTAATGAATTAAGGCACCTGTTTCGCAAACCGCCGTCTAAGTGTTCGGTTTAGTCCCAATAATTTGTGGCACTCATTTGTCCATCGCAATCGATTCCGTTATCATAAAAGCACAGCCATTAAACAAGCTTGAGAACGCATCATTGCAATGCGACTTATCTAGAAGAAATTTCAAATCGTGCTTCATTATAATTTTGAAGAATATGTATGCAATCATTTAAGTTCTGTTTGCGCGTCAAAGAATATTAGAAAACGAGTGGCGATCCGTTTAATGGCCGCTACGCCTAATAAACAATTCATAAAATAATCCAGTAAGTCGGGTTTTATTGTGATAGACTGGTAATAAATGACATGAGGGAGGAAATCGTTGCCATCTAATCTGGTTTTATAAGAAAAGAAACTTGCGAACGCCATACTTCGTGTTATTATACATGTGTTGAGTGTGATTTTGTATATGATATATTCGTTATTCCGGGAGAACCTGAAACGACATTTAAGACGGATTGTAATCGAGCACTGTATGCGAGACAAATAAAAAAAATGAATACATATATCCTGGAAGACGCGTCTTTAACCACTCAGTTAGTAAGTACCTTTTTAGAAATATTATTCTTTATATCTATTTACAGATTAAATTTAAATGTGCATAATGCATATTCACGTTTTGTGCAAGACAAATCGCCTGTATCACTTTTCAAATCCAGGAAAATCCTTTTTTTCATATAGCCGTAAATGTTTAGTTGTCATCTGACATATAGGCATAGACGAAGGAAAAAGCACAGCTTAGCAGGTATATTTACGAACAAACAATTCGTCACTTCTGAATCTAGGTTCAGCATATGTTTGCCAATATAATAGGACAAAAGGGCATGGTCTCTAACCTGAAAACATATATTACTAACTGTTGCAAGAAGCGTTTGTGATGTTTGTAAAATACACTAGAGCTCTGACCTTGCGTTTTTTGCAGAACTATATTTAACTCGGTTGATGTATCATTCGAACACTTGTGTTGATAAAACGTTCTGTTAATTGAACAAAAACTCAAACGAGATATAGTAAAAACATAATTTGAGCAAGTTTTTATTAAGATTGGTACAGTTTTATGCCGGTTGAACACACACTTGTGACTTCTTGTGTATTCTCAATGTTTCATTATAGACATTTAAGGAAAACTGCCCAGCCCCTTGTTGCCATATATATAAGATATAGTTTTAAAATGTGTTGAGCTAGTTTAATTAAGATTGATAACACAATATGACTTATAGAGTGTTAATATGGTTTCATAGTAGCCACATAAGGGCAACTGCCCCACTCCCTTGCAACCATGTTTTTAAATTAAAATAAATTAGAAACAAAAGATATTGGAAAGTTTCATGAAGATTGTACAAAACATGTGATTTCTAGATCATTTACACGGATTTACAATAGTCATATAATGAAATTACCCCGCCCCCTGGATTCCTTCTTTTTCAACGGACCGAATTTGTTTCGATATCATAACAACACATGTACATGGTAAGTTTTATTAAGGTATGAAAACATATTGACTTCCAGAGTTTTAACAAACGTTCACTGTAGCCAACGTCCACGCTCCTTTTTAAACGAATTTTCAATCCTGAACGAGATATCAATATAATAGAATACATTATAATAAATGTTGTAAGCAATTTTAATAAACATTGGACATAAGTATGCCTTTTAGTTAAACAAAACACACTATAATAATATAAGGAACCCTGCCTCATAACCCTGGCGGCAATATTTTGCAACGGACCAGAACCATTTTCGAACACAACAAAAATATGATAACAACACATGTTCCGAGCAAGTTTCATGAATAGTGGATACATACTATGACTGCTTTAGTGTGCACAAGGTTTTTCTGTAACTTAACTTAGTGACGTAGTTTTCAATCCCATGTGACCAATTTTCGAATGAGATTCATTTTGAAAAATGTCCTGATCAAGTGTTATCATCGATAGAGGAAGGGTGGATTTACTTCACTTATCATGGGTACTTCTGGACACAAAACACCACATCGAAACAATACCTTTGGTGAAAGTTTGATACTTAAACTGAATAAAAACTACAAGTTCAATAAAAGTTCACACGACATTTCAGCAGGCTAAAACGCCATTAAAATCTGCTTTACATAAACTAGCTATAACACAGCGATTTGTACCATTTTTTAACGTCGTCAAAGCATGTCGATACATTACAAATGCCAATATCCATTTATAGCGCATGCGTGTTACGTAGTTTACACAGACAACAATTAACTGGGATATGATGTATTCGTTCACTGCATTGTTAGTCATTTCAAAAAGCACATGTATAATTTAAATGAATGAAAGTCGGGAGATAAATTGCCTGTTTAAAGAACACATGGCAGCATGATTACAACAAAAACAAGATATGCTTATAAAACATATATGCATCTCGACTTGCAGCAAAGTCTTGCCTGTGACTTTGACTTTATATCTGAAGTTAAAGAGTGCACCTTTGAGGTAATAACGCAGAGCACCTCGTTGCAATAAATCAAAGACCCAGCTTGTGTTGTAATAGCCTAACAGCATTTTGTGGCAACATACATGCAGGTAACAATAAACACGGCAGGTTATGAGCATAAGACAAATGGCTTCAAAAAAGTCCTGAGCGAACGTTTGTTTGAAAATGGGGAAACGGCACTGATGAAGAAATGCGTTTAACCTTGCGCATATACTTGCATCTTGCAACCAGCATTTTCGATTTACACACGTGAACATCCACTAGCATAAATATGTTGAGATAATTAAGGCGTCGGTGTGCAAAATAATCGTTATCTATGAATTCACGCTCCATTTTCAAACAATCTGGTTAAAATTTCATGAGACTACGGAAATATTTTAGATAATGAATTGTAAAAGCAATTAACTCTTCAAAGCAAATATTAGTGGAACGTTATTCCGATTTATAGTGTATTCATAAGGGCATTGATCCAGACACAAACATTGTCCTGCTCATCATGAGCAATGGCGGCGCTCTCCCTTCTGTTGTTAAAAATGATCAAACTGTTTCCACGACCGCAGCAACCTAGTAAGATGACGACCAGAGCGGACCGATTCATAATACTAAAACCAGTGAGGGATAATTGAACATCCAACTTAGGCGTGCCCTGCATTTTAGCTTACTGACAAACAACGCAATTTGAAAGGGAATTTATAGAAATTGTAATTAAGATAATACAGACAGAAACCATACGGGCTGTTCCTAGACGTTCTCCTGTTTATGTATCTCTTGACAGTATATAATAAATAATTGCATGATTTTCAATTTCAGTACTTGAGTAATGAAACCGTGTTTTAGGTTTTACAACTGTGTAGTAAAAAAGCACACTAACATTTCTTAAAACAATAAACAGTCAATACAATACTCATAACATTATATTCCAAAGAATACATTTAACATGAGAAGCTGCATGTGCATGGGGATGTTTCCTACAACCGACAACTATTCGTTTTCTCTTGCAATACCGTCAAACTCAGGAATTGCTCAAGATATTATTATTGGTGACAAATGGAAAAAAAAATCAAATAAACTGTTTTGTCGTTTTCACTATAATTATGTTGAATTTGGAACAATTTCAGTCTTTATTTTAGAAAAGTCTCCAACAATTATTGTTATTCTACTTGGATACCAGGTTTGAATTAAATACTACAGAACGTGTTATCTTTGTGTGCTGGATGAGCTTGGTATCTGACATGACTTTGTACATCATTCGGTGCGTTTTAGATACTATGAAGAGAAAATTCGTGTACGTGGGTTATCTTGTTGGTTGTTTATTTGAAAATAGTATTTTCGTATCTAGATTGGACATTCTAATTTAGCAATACGTTAGTGGAAAACACATTTCGTTGAAATAATAATACTCACAAAACATTAAATTAAGGTATTCACATGGATAAGGTAATTTAAAAGAAAATCGTTGTTGTGTTTTGTATGAAGATTTGTATTGAAATTTATAATCGAATTTAAATTAATTAACAACCATTACAAACAATTTCGCGCATTCAACGCGCCCTTTGAGAGCAAATCGGGGACATAACGTTCCAACCGGCGTTGATACTGTGCAATAAACGTTATCCTTGATTGTTTTAATAGTTTAACCGAATGACATGAGGTCCCTGTTGTTGCAAAAGCCGATGTTAACATCTTAAGAACAACAAAGCGTTCGTTGCAATATATTGACCTGTCAGCGAGATGTGGAGATGAATTTGAACTTTGTTTATAAACTTGCACGATGTTTCAATAAACATCATTTTATACAAAGGCACTTCTTTCTTCTTATATTAATATGATTTGTAAACAAATATGTGGTATAAACTGTTTCAGAATACATCATAAGTAGTTTGTGCAGAAAGACGGTCATGTTCTTATATATCAAGAAAAATCTTAACTAAAACAATCACTTCAAAATGCAATAATATTGTAATAGTCGTGTCATTAACTTAACTTAATAAAATAGTAAAACTAAAGTTACTATAAGGCACGTTATCTTATATCATACATGTCGTTGTTTTCTTATGCACAAGACGCCTTCCTGATTTTGCAGCTAAATTGTGTCGCGTTCTGAGAAAACTGGACAAAATGCATGTGCGTAAAGCGTCATCCCAGATTAGCCTGTGCAGTCCGCACAGGCAAATCAGGGACGACACTTTCCGCCTAAACTGGATTTTCGCTCAGAAGAGACATCATTTAAACGAAAAATTCCATAAAAGCGGAAATTGTCGTCCTGGTTAGCCTGTGCGGACTGCACAGGGTAATCTGGGATGACAATTTACGCAAAAGAATTATGCCCAGTTTTCTCAGAACACGACAGAATTATTATTTTCTGCAGAAGGCGACGTGGTGATAACGCAACTTTTGTCCTCGGTGACATTTGGTATTTCGATTTGCTTTGATATTTGGAAAACCGTGGCATAACATCGTCTAATGTTGTGTGTAGACATTCATAAGTAGCTTCATATATAAGGACACACTTGAAGTTGTGGACATTCATAACCACATATAATTTGACGCAAACACAGCCCAGTTGTCAAATTAAAATCAGAAACTCAAATGTTCATTATTGGAAATGTAATTCATAGTCATAATTAAAGTCGACCAATGCAAATTGTCAATGTAATTAATTAAGGCACCTGTTTCGACACCCGCCGTGTAATTGATCGGAGTATACCAAATCATTTATGGCACACGAATACCAAGAAACCACGCATGCGCAATACATGCACAGTAGAAATGATAAAAGCTAACTGGAATCGTTTGCTTAGACAATTATCTGACCACCAGTTGAGGCTTTTCGTATTCTGCATACGCTTCTATTTACTGGAGTAACTAATGAACATTGTGCAGAAGATAATTGAATATCTACTCATACACAATCACTTTCGTTAGCGAAGGTATGCGTTATCACGCTACGAAGAGAACATGTTCTATCATAAGATTCCTGAGAGAGATTTATACAATTGTGAGGTCCTCCCCGAAAACAATCAATTAAACAGAGTGTCTGTGTGAAATAAATCGGTAAATCAATGTTCTTACTTTATCTACAATGTCAAACGTATTAGATCAATGACAGCATCAGATTTATAGGTACGCATCGTTTCCTTTCATACACAGTATTCGATGTTCACAACAAATATGTGCCATGACCAATAAGAACTGTACGTAAGTAATACATAAGCAGCAATACATTTTTTAGGCTCTGTTGTGCACTATATTATAACGTAATGCTTGTTTAAAAAAAAAATACACACAAATGGAATGTTGTAAGTACTGAATGTTATCATATATAATAATTAATTCAGATTTGCTATACAGAACATAAGTGTGAATACACACTTCATCTCCATTGAGCCCCACATTTAATGGTGTGTGGATATTTTCTCTGCTAGAGAATACTTAAGGAGGCTAGTAGCTTTGATGTGTTTAATAAAAATGCCACTGTTAAGAACACGCACCTTAGCTTTAATTAATCTTTATATGCTAATAAAACGAATGCACATGAGTAAACTTATGGCCCCAATAAATTATGATTTCAAGCAAATATTTATAAAAACACACATGGGAGCTCCCGCTCATAAACAGTCAAATAATGTATATATAAATATAATCGAAAACTATCATATTGACCTTTGATATGACAGTTGTTGCAGTAATGGGAAATTACAAACGTCGCGTTCAGATAACTTTATGAATCTTTAAGTGTTTAATCATAGTACCAGACGAATTACACTCTTCACGACACACATCACAGATGTATTGATTTGAAATATCGGTCTCCCTCGTGTATGAATAATGAACATATATTTATCGCAAATATATAACGGACATGGAAAACACGAGTGTACAAACAATATTCTCTAGCACCCATTTGCTGAAGAGAGTAACTTCAAAAATTCATTATTACTGACCTGTGACTACCATTTTATTATATTGTATATAAGCGATATGCGCACATAATGGAATACAATATTTTGCAAAAGAAGTTAAATCATATTAAAATCAAATATGAATAAAAGCAGATTATATATGACATTATCGGATGAATCACTTATAAGTTAAAATATGTTTATTTTGAGACTAACGTCTTGATGTTTACTCGTTTAATATTAGGTTTCTTATTTGTAACTTATATAAAGGCTTAATTTATTTCACCTCAAATGTAAATCTTTCTAATTAATATACATGCGTAGATTATAAACTCTTGTGCGATTATGAAGTAGTAATAACTGTTTATTTGCCAGTATGAATAAATCAGGAAATATGATGGTATTGAGGTAAACATATAAACATTTACATAATTACCATCTTTCATTGTTTGATCATTAGAATAAAACATACCATGGTGTGTATTAGATTTTCACAACGTGCACTTACTGGCAATACATCTGAATGCCGACATTAACTGAACAAAATTTGTTGTATTATTATTCAAGAACTTATTTCGCTTTCGGCGGCTGTGTATCTGTTTAACTTTCATTTACGGGAAAAAAGGTATAGCTCAACAATGTACACTAGGTATATTACAAATTGGCTATGTTTACGCATTCGCCTAAGACTCACGTTTCAATTCTTATGTGGTAATCTTTTTTTTGAAGCCGGCCGAGTTGATGTTGGTATATTTTTCCATGTTTGTTATGTGTCGCAAAATAAGTGATTATGAGTCAAAATGTGATGGTATTTATGTCAGATGTGCAAAAAAGTTGGTCACAATCGGTCACGAAATGCAAAAATCCNGCGCATATACTTGCATCTTGCAACCAGCATTTTCGATTTACACACGTGAACATCCACTAGCATAAATATGTTGAGATAATTAAGGCGTCGGTGTGCAAAATAATCGTTATCTATGAATTCACGCTCCATTTTCAAACAATCTGGTTAAAATTTCATGAGACTACGGAAATATTTTAGATAATGAATTGTAAAAGCAATTAACTCTTCAAAGCAAATATTAGTGGAACGTTATTCCGATTTATAGTGTATTCATAAGGGCATTGATCCAGACACAAACATTGTCCTGCTCATCATGAGCAATGGCGGCGCTCTCCCTTCTGTTGTTAAAAATGATCAAACTGTTTCCACGACCGCAGCAACCTAGTAAGATGACGACCAGAGCGGACCGATTCATAATACTAAAACCAGTGAGGGATAATTGAACATCCAACTTAGGCGTGCCCTGCATTTTAGCTTACTGACAAACAACGCAATTTGAAAGGGAATTTATAGAAATTGTAATTAAGATAATACAGACAGAAACCATACGGGCTGTTCCTAGACGTTCTCCTGTTTATGTATCTCTTGACAGTATATAATAAATAATTGCATGATTTTCAATTTCAGTACTTGAGTAATGAAACCGTGTTTTAGGTTTTACAACTGTGTAGTAAAAAAGCACACTAACATTTCTTAAAACAATAAACAGTCAATACAATACTCATAACATTATATTCCAAAGAATACATTTAACATGAGAAGCTGCATGTGCATGGGGATGTTTCCTACAACCGACAACTATTCGTTTTCTCTTGCAATACCGTCAAACTCAGGAATTGCTCAAGATATTATTATTGGTGACAAATGGAAAAAAAAATCAAATAAACTGTTTTGTCGTTTTCACTATAATTATGTTGAATTTGGAACAATTTCAGTCTTTATTTTAGAAAAGTCTCCAACAATTATTGTTATTCTACTTGGATACCAGGTTTGAATTAAATACTACAGAACGTGTTATCTTTGTGTGCTGGATGAGCTTGGTATCTGACATGACTTTGTACATCATTCGGTGCGTTTTAGATACTATGAAGAGAAAATTCGTGTACGTGGGTTATCTTGTTGGTTGTTTATTTGAAAATAGTATTTTCGTATCTAGATTGGACATTCTAATTTAGCAATACGTTAGTGGAAAACACATTTCGTTGAAATAATAATACTCACAAAACATTAAATTAAGGTATTCACATGGATAAGGTAATTTAAAAGAAAATCGTTGTTGTGTTTTGAAGATTTGTATTGAAATTTATAATCGAATTTAAATTAATTAACAACCATTACAAACAATTTCGCGCAATCAACGCGCCCTTTGAGAGGCTAATCAGGGACGACACTTTCCGCCAAAACTGGATTTTCGCTCAGAAGAGACATCATTTAAACGAAAAATACCATGAAAGCGAAAATTGTCGTCCCTGATTAGCCTGTGCGGACTGCACTGTGTAATCTGGGATAACAATTTACGCACAAGAATGATGCCCAGTTTTCTCAAAACACGACACAATTATTATTTTCTGCAGAAGGCGACGTGGTGATAACGCAACTATTGTCCTCGGTGACATTTAGTATTTCGACTTGCTTTGATCTTTGGAAAACCGTGGCATTACATCGTCTAATGTTGTGTGTAGACATTAATAAGTAGCTTCATATTAGGACACACTTGAAGTTGTGGAAATTCATAACCACATATAATTTGACACAAACACAGCCCAGTTGTCAAATTAAAATCAGAAACTCAAATGTTGATTATTTGAAATGTAATTCATAGTCATAATTAAAGTCGACCAATGCAAATTTTCAATGTAATTAATTTAGGCACCTGTTTCGACACCCGCCGTGTAATTGATCGGAGTATACCAAATCATTTATGACACACGAATACCAAAAAACCACGCATGCGCAATACATGCAAAGTAGGAATGATAAAAGCTAAATGCAATCGTTTGCTTAGACAATTATCTGACCACCGGGTGTTGCTTTTCGTATTATGCATACGCTTCTATTTACTGGAGTAACTAATGAACATTGTGCAGAAGATAATTGAATATTTACTATTACACGTTAGCGAAGGTATTCGTTATCACGCTACGAAGAGAACATGTTCTATCATAAGATACCTGAGAGAGATTTATACAATTATGTGGTCCTCCCCGAAAACAATCCATTAAACAGAGTGTCTGTGTGAAATAAATCGGTACATCAATGTTATCACTTTATCTGCAATGTCAAACGTATTAGATCAATGACAGCATCAAATTTATAGGTACGCATCGTTCCCTTTCATACACAATCTTCGATGTTCACATCAAATATTTGCCATGACCAATAAAAACTGTACATAAGTAATACATAAGCAGCAATACATTTTTAGGCTCTGTTGCGCACTATATTATAACGTAATGCTTGTTAAAAAAACAAATACACACTAATGGAATGTTGTAAGTACTGAATGTTATCATATATACTAATTAATTCAGATTTGCTATACAGAACATTAGTGTGAATACACACTTCATCTTAATTGAGCCCCAAATTTAATGTTGTGTGGATATTTTCTCTGCTAGAGAATACTTAAGGAGGCTAGTAGCTTTGATGTGTTTAATAAAAATGCCACTGTTAAAAACACGCAATTTAGTTTTAATAATCTGCTAATAAAACGAATGCACATGAGTAAACTTATGGTCGCAATAAATTATGATTTCAAGCAAATATTTATAAAAAACACACATGGGAGCTCCCGCTCATAAACAGTCAAATAATGTATATATAAATATAATCGAAAACTATCATATTGACTTTTGATGTAACAGTTGTTGCAGTAATGGGAAATTACAAACGGCGCGTTCAGATAACTTTATGAATCTTTAAGTGTTTAATCATAGTGCCAGACGAATTATATTCTTCACGACACACATCACAGATGTATTTATTTGTAATATCTGTCACCCTCGTGTATGAATAATGAACATACATTTATCGCAAATATATAACGGACATGGAAAACACGAGTGTACAATATTCTCTAACACCCATTTTCTGAAGAGAGTAACTTCAAAAATTCATTATTACTGACCTGTGACTACCATTTTATTATATTGTATATAAGCAATATGCGAACATAATGGAATACAATATTTTGCAAAAGAAGTTGAATCATATTAAAATCAAATATGAATAAAAGCAGATTATATATGACATTATCGAATGAATCACTTATAAGCTCAAAGATGTTTATTTTGAGACTAACGTCTTGATGTTTATTCGTTTAATGTTAGGTTTCTTATTTGTAATTTATATAAAGGCTTAATTTGTGTCATCTCAAATGTAAATCTTTCTTATTAATATACATGCGTAGATAATAAACTCCCGTGCGAGTATGAAGTAGTAATAACTGTTAATTTCCCAGTATAAATAAATCAGGAAATCTGATGGTTTTGAGGTAAACATAGAAACACTTACATAATTACTATCATTCATTGTTTGATCATTAGAATAAAACATACCACGGTGTGTATTAGATTTTCACAACGTGCACTTACTGGCAATACATATGAATGCCGACATCAACTGAACAAAATGTGTTGTATTATTATTAAAGAAGTTCTTTCGCTTTTGGCGGCTGTGCATCTGTGTAACTTTCATTTACTGAAAAAAATGTTAAAGCTCAACAATGTACACTAGGTATATTATAAAGTGGCTATGTTTATGCATTCGCCTAAGACTCACGTTGCAATTCTGATGTGGTAATCTTTTTTTAAAGCCGGCCGAGTTGATGTTGGTATATTTTCCCATGTTTGTTATGTGTCGCAAAAAAGTGATTATGAGTCAAAATGTGCTGGTATTTATGTCAGATGTGCAAAAAATTTGGTCACATTCGGTCAAGAAATGCCCAAATTCAGTACAAAAATAGGGCTTTTCAATTTCTGTCCATGGACAGAAATGATCTAAATTTAAACACGTGCGGGTCACATTGAAAACCACGCGACCATTGCATCATTGTTAACAACTCCATTTGCAATGGAGAAACCGTGTTATTTAGTAGTTCTTCTTTGTGTTGAAAAGCTAGGAAGTGGAAATCACGTGAAATTGGCGCTCACGTGACCCAAAGCGTGCATACGTAACAGGTTAATAATAGTATTGAGGAGTCCGTTATGTAAATGATAAGGTTTCGTTTTTTTTATGCTTTTGGCATTTTTTGCACAGTTTTTGCAACAATCAGTATGGAAGAGTTAAGCTTTAGAGTGTATCTGACGAATACTGATCAATTCTGGTCAGTTGAGAAAACCAAATTGTAGTGAGAAATATCAACCCGGCCGGCTTTAAGTGAAGGTTTCAGAAAAGTACATATTTTCAGCCTCAACTATAGATCACATAATGATATATTCGAATACATCGAATCAAGCGCTCACCAATGAACAGACATATACACAAATTAACAAAAATGCAAACCGATCCTTTGATTTATAATGCATGAGTATACGGTTCGATGCCTGCTTAAAGTCTAAAAGACACATTAGGCATATTCCAGCATATACAGGAATGGTAGAACTTCCATTAAAACTAAAGTCACGGGTGTATCTAAACAAAAATAGAAGCATTGATCATATCGCAATTGCGATAGTATAGCCAAACAACATGTTTATAAATGTTTGCCAAACACAACAGTATTGATCGAAACACTGAAATCACTACAACAATGTATCTATTCTAATAGTTTGTCTATGGAAGCAATATTGGGATGAAAAGCAGAAATGTTGTAATAGAAGTAGTAAGGGTGTACAACTTAGTATAGCAGAAGTCAAAATAAATGTAGTAGTAGTAATAGTAGTAGAAGTAGAAGTAGTAGTTCGATTTATTTTGTCTTATATATTGAACCATATAATGTAATCAAACATGATTTTTAGACATAATTTTCACATAATCAAATAAACTCCCCTCAAATAAACTTCAGATGTTTACCTTGGTTTATCAACATTTTTTTAAATAACGCAGATACTAAGAACCTAGGGGAATGTAGGCGCATTTCCAATGATGAGATGTGAAAAGTTAGAAATACTCAAAATATTAGATTTCTATGTAAATGCCAAAAGCAGAAGTTAGCGTTGATTCAACCTAATGTGTTGATTTTATTACATGTACGCGACATGCAATTCAACATGAAATGTTAGCGGACAACGATGAATGTTAACGAGATCGTATAAAAGGCTTTGATAAGCAATGCATTTAGCCCATACACTATTTGCTCTTTGAAGAAAGCGATGTGTATTCCAATGAAATATAAAACATTTAAACGGCCATTTAACCATAAAGACAAAGCATGTGGACAGAATTCTTTTCGAGAAGGGAAAAAGTGGAATAAAAAAGCCATAAATAAGGTATTTGTGTTTATATAATTATAACATAAATGAGTCAATGGTGCATGTTGTTAGAACCACCATAAATATCGCATTGCCTGAAAGGATATTTCATGGATTTTAATACATATTAACAACTTCGGGGTATGAAGTCGCATAGTTCAATATGTCATTGAGCATTACTAACCATGTGTGTTATATTTACAAAACAAAAACAGACAACAAATAGGGATCATACCTTTATATGATAGCAATTGTATCATTTTGTTTTTTAAATATTTTGCCAAAATCGTAATATTATTTTTAAACGAGACAAAATGTTAAATTGATGTAGGGATATTATGAAGCATAGGTGACAGTCGGACTCGATTAATGTTAAAGACAAAGGCACGAACTTTTAATTTCCAATTCACCTAATTTCAAAATTACTATTTTTCACAATTTGTACTTTTGATAACAAAATTGATTATGGACAATTTGAATGCCATTTTAGAATTGCTTGTTGAGATATTTGTTGACTGATACGTAGATGTAAACATGGCAAAACAATCGATACTGTCTAAAACAGTCAGTTTAGCCTAGGCTTAAAATACTGAGGAATGAAATCAGTAAACATTCAGACTTTTGATGAACATACACATTTATAGAAATAATTAGAGGCATCATCTCTGATAATCGAAAAGCGTGTTTTATAATGCATTCCATGTATGTTTTGTTTATGAACAAGCAATATCTTTATCAGTAAAGTGATGTACTATAACATGGAATCTCGAACAAAATATATTCTACACCGATAATTGCATTGATTTATGTAAATACTTCTCGTAAAAACGTTACAAAGGCATGTCAATCAATAACGCCGACAACTTTTAATAGACAGCTTTACATTTCATTACAGAAAGCGCGACGATCCATTGGTTTATACTTTCGAGTGACTCATCTTCAAGCAATTTTAGATAAAACACAATAGGACCCATTTTAAAGAAACGAGTTCACAATGAGGCACAAATACAATATCCCAAAAGATGTTTAGATTAAGAAAAAAAATAAGAATTCATTATATTTAAACAAGCCAGATAAGACCCATTACGTATTAATAGTCATCAATCGAGCTTCCTAAATAAATACAGCGGTGTTATCGCTAACATTGATGTTTTGAAAATATGTGTATTACTATCATAGCGATTAAAATACGCGTCAAATAACTAATGCCCTGCATGGTTTAGTGTCACGGAGTCAAACCGTCGAACATGTTTTATTACACACATTTGTATAGCCTGTATTATGATAGAATACTGTTACAAAATAATTTATGTGTTGGTAAATACCTTTATGGACAGTTTTCATAAATACTCAATATGTAAACCAGGCCATTCGAAACTTTTATATCAACTTAAATTTGGTTTATTTCGCATGCTAAACCAGTTTATGAATAGAACAGCACCCGCCGTTTTACGACCGCTACGCCTAATGAATATTTCCATAAGAATCCAATAAGTCGGGTTTAATAGTGATAGACAGGTATTGAATGACAAGATTGAGGAAACCGTTGAGCTCTAATCCGGTTTTATTTGATGAAATCAAATAAAATTAAATAAAAATTGGGGCAGAAATTGTTTGCTTTGTAACATATCGGTGTTTATGCACTAGAAATTACACACCTACACACGGATTAAACTTAAATCAAACATTTATCCAATGAATATAAACAGTAACTAACCAGTTTTATGGCGAACACACATACAATAATTCAACTAAATCTATTCTGAGATAGGGAAGACATGACCTGAACCGCTTAATCTCAATAAACGAAAATCATTGAAGTGGTTATAGCGTCGTGTATGGATTACATTCTCCACAAACCCATTAAGCTCAATGTTGTTATTCATTGAAATTAACCAATCGTAAGTCTGCGTTTAATCCAATAAAGGTGCTACATAGTGTTCGAGTATATGATTTTATCACATGCTTTACCTTGTTTTCAATGTGATACAAATATTACGTATTTATTTATATTACACATGTGTAATACAGCATTTTTAAGCGTTTTCATTTGCTACAGAATCAATACCTAACCTCTCGCATGGTTTTATTTTGGTTAAATGACGTCGTCAACATTACATTACGTCACGATAGTAGACAACTTTTAGATCTATCAGCATGTGTTTAGTCAATTAAGATGTATTTTATTTAGTTTAAAAGCACGTGATAAAAAATATCTGACACTCGTTGTCATATCATACCATATTTTATTAAACTCGTCCAGGAAATTCGTTAGTAAGCTCGCCAAAGGCTCGCTTACTAACAAAGTTCCTGAACTCGTTGAATAAAATATGGTATGATATGACAACTCATGTCAGATCCTATATATAGCAATTTTGTCTCTCAGCAGTAGATCTATAGGACGGAAACTACGATGGGGTGAGGCTGATCACTGTGACTGTTTTATACATATCAGGTACGCAACATGTGCATGTTTTTTAATGTTCCATTCTATTGATGCGGTGCAATATTTTATCTAAATGTTTTATTTTTATATATTGAAAGCAAATGCTAATCAATGGCGACAATCTCCACAAAGACTAGAATTGTGTTTAGAAGATACTTCCTGTCAACGAACAGTTCTATAAAAGCGGAAAGTATCGTCTCTGATTAGTCTGTGCGGATTGTATAGGTTTTTCAGGTACGATACTTTTCGAAAAGGCATGACGCCCGGTTTACCAAAGAGCTAGGCTCCATTGAATACAGACAAGCTCAGGTCTGCGTTATGTACATGTGTATTCTGAACACAAATCAAGCATACAAAACACCACAATGTCATGTGTGTTCTGAACGACAAATCAAACCTTCAAAACACTACAATGCCATTGTATTATGCACGACAAATCAAGCCTACACAAGCCCTTAAGCCCTTTTAGTCTGAACGACACCATACACATACTAAGCACCACAAGACCAAGCATCTATTCATTTCAAACGTTACCGTTATCATAAAACCACAGCCATTAAACAGGTTTGACAATTTACCATTGCAATGTATTGCAACTCACCAAGAAGGAATTTCAAATCGGGTCCCACAACATTTGTGAAGAGAATGTATGTAAGCATCTTACTAGTTCTTTTTGAGCGTCAAACAGGTCTAGAAACCAACTGGCGAGCCGTTTTATGGCCGCTACGCCAAATAAACAATTCATAAAAGAATCCAGTAAGACGATTTTTATAGGGATATACATTTAATGAATGGCATGTGGGAGGTAATCTGGTTTTATTAATAAACAAACTTGCGAAAGCATTACTTCGTGCTTGTGGTGTGTGTTTTTGCATATAATTTATGTTTTAAACTAAATAAACGTAAACCGACATTTTTTCATTAAAGATGCATAGTTAACGTCGCGAACGTTTATTCGAGCCAAATGAGGTCAATCTAAAGCTAAACATGTTGTACACAATTTGTTATTACACGTGATTCAAAAGGTTAAATAGCGCCATGTAGCAAGGTTTTGATTAAGACACATAAGACAGGATGTAGGTCATAATGAGTATATAACTATGTCTACGTTCGTGTATCAGAAAATAATGATTGTTTATAGACAAAACGTGTTATAATGCGTTGAAAATATAAACTCTTTTATTTAGATCACTTAAATTGCATGTCTGTTCTTTGATATATAATGCATGCGCATATGGTCTGTTCAGAAGCCGCAAAAGACATATCATCGATAGTGGAATGATGGATGCAATTGTACCTCACTTATCACGGGTTTAATATAAAAAAGACCTATCATATTCTATATTTCAACAACTAACAGGCTTCACACATAATCGTGATTTCATCAAATGAGAGATATGGATAGCAAACCAAATTATATTACACGTAGTAGTGTATAGCATAACTGCTTTCCTTCTGTCAAACACACGCACGGTTCGTGTGGACATATATAACTACCCATCTCACAGCGTTGAAAAAGTTCATGTTTTACAGTAACAGCAGTTCAACTTTGGGATGATACTGCAGAACACCGTGTTGCAATAAATCAACGATCAATCTTCTGTTTAATGGCATTACAGTGGTTGGTGGCTACATATACATGCAAGTGATAACACCAACGGCTGGTAATGCGCAACAGCTGTCTTCGACAAAGCACTTCATCCCGAGTGACCGTTGTTTAGGAAACTGCAACATCAGGGCGTCGACAGTGATGGTGCTTATATATAATATGATTCCCATAAAGTGTTTGATGGTCACTTACTTGTAAACTAAATATATTGTTACTGCCTCATGTCAGGTTATTCAGCACCACTAAACTCCATATCGCTGTATCAGTAAAATAATGATAGTTTTTAGACAAAAAGTGGTCAAATGCGTTGAAAACACAAACTCTTTTATTTGAACTTAGATTACATGCCTGTTCTTTGATATATAATGCATGCGCAAATGGTCTGTTTAGAAGTCGCAATAGAATATCCTCAATAGTGGAACGATGGATGTACTTCACTAATCACGGGTGCATTGAACATAAAATGCCACATTGAAACAATGCCCCTGTCGAAAGTTAATGCTTAAACTAAATAAATCGACGCGTTTAATTAGTGTTTGCACGACACTACAACATGGTTAAAAAGCTATAAACCGACATGGAAATTACAATATCAATAACCACACTTAAAAAAGTGACAAAAAAAAGACCTGATGTTTTAAATACACTATTTAATGTATCATGTCTACCTTTTGTAAACGTCGTCATAGCAATTTGATAGATTCCGCATGCTAACATCCGTTTTTTTGCGCATTCGCTTTACGCGGTGTACATAAATATCAATTTACTGGGAGATAATTTATTCATTGACTGCATTGTAATATCCTTTTCAGCAATTCCTGAAAAATGAGGGCCTTTTGCATTTTTACTTGTCTTTTACATATCTTTTGCAATATTTATAGAAAAATCGAACTTAATATGAGTGTAATGTCGCTGGCTTAGGTAGTATTATATTAATTGCACAGCAAGACAAAATCGTAGCTTAACAGTATAAGTTTATTGTAAGTTTAAGTTAATTCAAACGACTGCCACAATATGTATGTTGTTGAAAGGCAAATTGTGTTTAACATGTTTAACATATATATTAACCTATATTGAATGATGCCTCTGTCGAGGGACGAAATAACAGACAGTTATGGTTATTTTAGAAATATTGATAGAGTAGGATAAAAAAAATTAGCAAAGAAATTAAAGTAATTCTTTTCCTGATTTTAATATAGCAAAGTAGACACATTTCATAAGATTCTTACATAGTGTTACGATTGTATTTTCAAATGACATAGTGTTCAGAAATATATGAGAAAGCAACGAAATATATGTGGACCGCCAGACTTCCAGACAGAACAATATATAGCAATATACCCAAAATTATTAGACGGGGATGGACATGATACGTGCATTAAAAGTGAAGCTTGCAAAATAACACTTATGTGTGAAGTCATAAGTGTATGTAGTTAAATGTAATACTGACCTATCGTGTTCTATATTTCAATAACTAACTGGCTACACACCTAACCGTGGTATGATCTTCTGTAAGATATGGATAGTACACCAAATTATTGTACACGTAGTATTGTATAGCATAGCTGCTTTCTTTTTGTCAAACAAACGCAAGATTATTGTGAACATATATAACTCACTCATCTCACAGCGTTGAAACGGTTCATGTCTTCTAACAGTACCAGCAGTTTAATTTTGAGGTGATACAGCAGAGCACCGTGTTGCAATAACTGAACGATCCATCTTCTTTGTTAATGGCATTACAGTGGTTGGTGGCTACATACATGCAAGTATCAACACCAACGGCTGGTAATGCGCAACTGCTGACTGAGACAAAGCGCTTCATGGAATTCCCGAGCAACATCAGGGCAACGACATTGGTGGAGGAATACGTTTAATCTTGCAACCAACATTTTAGATTGACACACTTGAACAACCCCGAGGGTAAATGTGTAAACAGATATAAAGCGTCAGCGTGAATTACACGTTTTCTACGTATTTACGATTAATTGCAAATGATCTGGTAATAATCTAGTAAAACAACATTATTTTAGAAAATGCATTATAAAAGCAATTAAATCTTCAAAGTTCCTTTCATTTGAATGTTATTCCGATTTCAATTGTTTTTCACAGCACATGTATCCAGACACAAACATTGCACTGCTCCCAATTATCAATGGCGGCGCTCTGTTGTTAAAAATGATTTAATGTTTCCACAATTCCAGAAAATAAGTGTTTTTATATAAAATGATTCCCATAAAGTGTGTGTTGGTCACTTACATGCAAATTAAATATATTGTTACTGCGTCAGGTTATTCAACATGACTTAACCTATAGCATTCTGTTGAGTACCTATTTAATATATAAAACAAACAACCCGTTAGGTTGCTCTCGATGTTGCCCCATTATGCATTTAAGCGGATTTCTTTGAACTACGGCAAATCCATTCAAGCAGCTAGGTGCAATATCATTTCCCAACAATTATTGCAGTTGGCTTCAGATCCATGTCAATTTTACCTGATAGAAACAATAACTGGTGTTATATATTTCAACATCTTAGTTTTTCCATAAAACACAACCCATTCATAATAATAAACACCTGAGGGGTATTGAACATCGAACTAAGGCGTGATCTGCATTTGGAATTTCAATTACTAACCACGCATTATGGAAGTGTATGCATAGAAATATGACTTAAACAAAATACAGAAAGAAGCTTTACGGTGTGTATGTAGACAATGTCATGTGTATGTATTTTATTGTATTATATACTAAATATTTGTAAGATATTCGATCTCAGTACTTGAGAAATGAAATAGTCTTTCAGGTTTTACAAGTGTGTAGTAAAAAAAAAACACACTAACATTGCTGAGCGTTACATTTTATTTTAAAGAATACAGTTAACATGAGCAGCATTATGTCATGTGCAGGAGAATGTTTCCTAAAACCAACAACTATTCGTTTCCTTCTGCAATACTGCCAAACGCAAGAAATGCTCAAGTTTTATTTTAGCGACAAATTCAAAAATGTTCACATACACACTGGGGGCTGACGAGGTCAAAGCGTAGTTCGTTTGTCTACGACGTCGGGTATATGTTTTGCTACGAAACATTGTGTCAATACACTTCTTAATCAGGCGAGTTTCATCTTTTCTGGTATTTATGGATTAGAGAACGGAACATCCAGTAATGGTAGGTACTTTTTTCAATAACAAACTAATAACAAATGCGCGTAGTTGCAACCTTTACATTGATTTTGAGCTGAAATCGAAATATATTGATTTGAAGTAATGCATAAAGTGGTGATTCTGTTAAAATAGCAAATAACAGTAACTCAACTTAAATGAAACTACGTGTTACTTTGATACACTGTAAATTAAACATTTAAAAGTACAAAACAGGTTGCAAAAATATATTTTAATCATTCAAATGCTTTGTTTCGAAGGAAATTGCAAGTCGTTTTATATATAGGTTTTGCACAGAGTATGTATTAGTTGAGCAACGAACTACATATACAATGTATAGGATACTTCAACCAATCTGTACTTCGTTGGCATGTATATTGAAACAATGTTTCGTAGTAAAACATATACCCCACGTCGTAGACAAACGGACAAGGCTTTGACCTCGTAAGCCCCCAGTGATACAATGTTTTGTAGTTTACACCATAAATATGTAAAATTTGGAACAATGTCCGTCTTTATTTTAGAAAAAGTATCCACACATATATATGTAGTATGATTGGATACCGGGTTTGAATAATTAATACGTATATGATATCCCGGAGTGATGAATGAGATACATAGGTCTCCATAGGTGTGGTGTCTGACATTACTTTGTACATCTTTTTGTGCGGATGAGATAAAATGTAGAGCAAAATAGTGTATGAGGGTCTTCTTTTTGGTTGTTTATTTTAAAATGGTGAAATTGTATGTGAAGTATGGTACACAATATGTGTCGCCGATTAATTAAACCGTTTTTTGTGTATATAGGGGCAAGAAGATTTTAAAATAGAAATCCATTCGTGGAAAACACATTTCGGTGAAATATAATTATGATGAAGAGGATGATGATGATGATGATGATGACGACGATGGAGATGATGATGATGAGAAAGATAAGGGTGATTAGGAGGAGGAGGAGAACACGGATAAGTTAGAACGAGCAGGATGAGGAGGAGAAGCAGGAGAAGCAAAAGCAGGATGAGCAGGATGAGCAGGAGGAGCACGAGGAGCAGAAGGAGCAGGAGAAGCAGGAGGAGCAGGAGCAGGAGCTGGAGGTGAAGGAGGAGCAGGAGCAGCAGGAGGAGCAGAAGGAGCAGGAGGAACAGGAGCAGGAGGTGCAGGAGGATCAGGAGGAGCAGGAGGATTAGGAGAAGCAGAAAGAGCAGGAGGAGCAGAAGCAGCAGGAGGAGGAGAAAAAGGAGCAGATGGAGGATGAGCAGGAGGAGGAGGAGCAGGAGGAGGATAAGCAGTAGGAGAAGGAGCAGAAAGAGGAAGAGAAAGAGGAGCATGAGATAGAGGAGCAGGGGAGCAGGAGAAGCAGGAGGAGAATGATGAGCAGCAAAAGTAGGAGAAGCGGTGGGAGGGGAGCAGGGGGATGATGAGGAGCAGAAGAAGAGTAGCTAGCATGATGAGGAGGAGCAGGATGAGGAGGATGAGAGGAGAGAGAGAAGAAGGAGCAGGAGTTGGAGAAGCAGGAGGACAAGCAGAAGGAAGAAGAGCAGGAGGAGCAGAATGAGGAGAAGCGGGAGGAGAAGGAAAAAGAGCAGGAGGAGCATGAGAAGGAAAAGGAGGAGCAGGAGGAGGAGCAGAAGGAGAAGGAGCATGAGGGGCAAGAGGAGGTTCAAGCAGAAGGTGTAGGAGCAGAAGTGGGATGATGGGATCAGGAGGAGCAGAAGGAGCAGAAGGAGGAAGAGCAGGAGGAGAAGGAGGAGGAAGAGCAGGAAGAGAAGGAGCAGGAGGGGCAGGTGGATAAAGAACAGGAGGAGCAAAAGGAGGATGAAGAGCAGGAGCAGCAGGAGAAGCAGGGGAGGAGGATCAGGAGTAGAAGGAGCAGGAGGAGGAAGAAGAGGAGGAGCAGAAGAAGCAGGAGGAGCAGGAGGAGGAAGAGCAGTAGGAGCAGGAGGAAAAGGAGGACCAGGAGGACCAGGATGATCAGGAGGAACAAGAGGAGCAGGAGAAGAAGGAGAAGCAGAAGGTGCAGGAGGACCAGGAGCAGGAGGGCGAAGAGCAGGAGGAGAAGAGCAGGAGGAGGAAGAGCAGGAGGAGGAAGAGCAGACGGAGGAACATAAGGAAGAGCAGGAGGAGGAGTATGAGGAGGAAGAGCAGGAGGAGGAGCAGGAGCAGGAGGAGGAGCAGGAGGAGTATTGTTGTTGTTTTGTTTTTGTATGCGAAGAATTTCGATCGTATTAAAATATGAGATGTGCCACTGCAACGAACTTTGGCCTTATGCACGTTGGGGTTGAGCAACGATATAGTGTTGATATCAAAGTGCGTTGCATTTACCAATTTCAGCACTTGAAATATGGATATGATGCTGTCATATTAGTGAATAAATCCCGAATCGGAGAATCCTTATTTAGTATTTAAATTACATTAATAAATAATAACAGTACTTTATTCAGAAATAATATGTGTATCTTCAATTTATAGTAATGATAAGATGTCTGTCAGCATAAAGGGTAGGCCCTCGGCCTTTCTATTCACATTGCGTTACATACAGCATAGCAAGGGTTGCACGTTATAAAATGCATACACCAGAAAACTGTCTATGTAATCATAATTAATACTGGATGATTCTATATTATTGCCGGTGTATGTGTCAATGATACCGAGGAGACGAATAACGATGTGAACATGTTATTACGGTTGATGATGACATGCTACTATTGGTTTACTGCTACTCCATACAGTACAGCACCACTCGACACAGGACATTGACCTATACATGATCAGTGTAGAGCATATTCACTTAGCCAAGAAATACGTATGAGCTAATCTTTCGGTGAATGTCATATACACAATGTTCGGAATCCGAACCAGCAAAACCTTGCAATTGCTTTAAATAAAAAAGAAACAGTTGGCAACCTTTCTGCTTATCAATGCATTTTCTGCAAATGTTGAACGATGATAAGTTTAAAAATGAGATTAACGTCCAATAACGATGGAGGTGAACCCATTTGGAACACAATTGTGCATGTAGCAGTTGGTGTTCGAAAACATCGAGAGTATTGATTTAATTCCATTACAAGTCTGGGATTTGTGTAAAAATTAATTATATATAAACTTTCTAGCCCTAGTCATGTATTGCAGACACCAGGTGGGGGAGCATGACTTGACAATAAATATGAAGATGAAATACTCTCTGAATTATCAAATGTTATAACTCTGAACCTTTTTGTTCAAGACCTGTTTTGGCTATTTTGCTATAAACGTCTATATACGCAATGTGGCTTCGGGAATGTAGCCAGTTGTGTCCCAGTAGCACGTTTTAAAAAATAATGTTTATAATTTTATACTCACTGATGAATACTACCAAATATAAAAGATATAGGGTTTCAAAGACGATTTGTTTAAGTTATTCAAGTAAATACAAGTCTTTTATCATGTGACCTCCTGTACTTGGACATATGTTACATGCGAATATTTGAACATACGTTTTAGAGGACGACTATACGATGTAAACAACTAAATATAAGACGTTTATGCATTGTTGTTTAAACATAGAGCGTGACTAGTTTTGAACCCCGAGGCTGATTTGAACAAACTCGCCACGGGACCAATATCTTATATTAAATTACAAATAGCGAAGCACTAGACTTGTGGATTCAGGGAATATGTATAAACCTATATTGCAATATAAACATGTACATTCTACACCTAGAGACCTGCATATGCAGCGAAAACGAAGTATTGTTTAAACGTTAAAGGTGGTAACTCAATTGTAATATACGTGATATTTCGTTAAATAATGGAGGTTTATGCGAACAAGTCTATTGAATGCAACGTTTACAGACGACGAACAGAAGGCGACCACAACTTGCGGTAACAATCGGGAATATAACGTTCCAAACCTGTGTGGATTCTGGGCAATTAAGGTTATCCTTGATTTTTTAATGTAATATACCAGTCGTGATATTTTAATCAATATAAACTAATAATTGTAAACAATTGTATTTTAGAACTTTTCTTTTTTTGTCATTTGTGGTTTACAGTCCCTTTAAAGTCGATATTGCAACAAAGACTAACTAATTGTGCCTTGACTAAAGGCGGATAAAGCGAAACAGAAATACAAAAAATGTACTTTGCCGTTTTCAGTGGTATATCACACGACTTCAAGAATATTCAGCGTGATATTATTTGCATGGTTACTTCAATTGTGTATGGTTTTGTAGATACAAATTAGTTATTTAACAAAAATGTGCACATTAACATTAATCAGTTATTACATACCATATATCAATCACTAACTAAACGACCATCTTTTCTGGTTAATACCGGTATACGTAGTCGGGTGTGTGTGTTTCATATACATATGTCAATACATATTTGCCTTCAAATTTAATTTGCGCAATAAGTAAAACGAATGGAAACACTAACATTTTATAGCCCAATATTGATTAAGGTATTTCGTGTTTTTTTGGGATAATATATGTAGGTTCTGTTTTGCTGGGTTATGGCATAGCATATATATTGTAAATGCCTTCAGCAATGCTATGTAATACATGTCTTCGACAATCCTATGAAATGTATGCTTCGGCAATATTATGAATACAATATTAACAGCGCCTGTAGCAGACAGATATTTACACAAAAGAAATGATATTCTCTGGAAAACCTGTGAGTTCGAGACAACACAATTAGGTGATTTTGTTAAATAGAACGACAAGTGTTTCAAACAGCAGCTTTTTCTTACGTCAGAAGCGACGGGATTATCTCTTGTAGTTGGATGTAAGATTTGTTTTGTGTAATAAATTTAGGCACCTGTTTCGCCACCCGCCGTCTAATTGTTCGGAGTACTCATCATAATTTGTGGCACATGAATACCAAGCAACCACGCATCCGCAAAACATGCACAGTAGGAATGATAATAAAATTGTGCAATATTTTCGCGTAGGCAATTACCTAAACACCGGGTGAGGCTTTTCGTATTCGGCAAACGCTTATATTTACAGGAGTAACTAATGAGCCTTGTGCAGAAGATAACTGAATGTATACTTTTACAAAATTAGTTTCGTTAGCAATGGTATGCGTTTTCAAGCTACAAAGAGAGCATGTTCTCTCATAAGATTCTAGGGATAGATTTACACAATTGTGCGGTCCTCCCCGGAAACAATCCATTTAACAGAGTGTCTGTTTGAAAAAAAATCGGTAAATCGGTAAATCGGTAAATCCATGTTATCAACTTTATTTACAATGCCAAGCTTATGAGACTAATGACAGCATTGCCATGATATGTATGCATCACTTCCTTCCATAGACGAAACAACGATCTTCTATGCTCATCTCACAACAAATATGTGGCATGATAAGTGAGATTCCCTTATGAGTTCATATATGTGTATTGTGTAACTAGATGTTTAATATTACGTTTCTTATGTGTAACTTATATATGTTTAATTTATGTCACCTCTTATGTAAATCGTTCTTATTTATACACATTTATAGTAGATATTTCAAAACTTGAAATAATACAAATGAAAATAAGAAGCATATGACATTGGTATGCAGTTTTAAAGACATAGACATGAAATATGTTTCGCATGCTGTAGCAAGTGCAGCGTTAAGCCATAGTTAAAATATTAACATACACGATTCCAAAAATATTTCCTTCATAAAAAGAGAACCTCTTTTGGGCACACTTGCGTCTGATTGTATGTCAGTAAAACTTCCTTTACAATAATGTTATACTTGAAAGCTTGTGACGATTACTGTTTATCAATACATGCAATACTATGTACAGGCATCTCTTGCTGGCAATAACATTATTTTGTCTATGTGGTTTGGCGAGAACGACGTTTCTTACAATACACTTAATACGGTTTCTAAACATGAAAATACTCGAATACACACCACTGACCTCTAGCTAATACCACTAGCGAATTTAAACTGACAAAGATGAAAATACATGACACTCAATATAGATATCAGAGCTTACTTTAAACGTCGCTAAGTAATGAACTGATTTTAAAAGTTTAGAGAACATTCTGAAATATTTACACACATCACCATGACGGCGTGAAAACTGGCGAAACAATCGGATAATAAACTCCCATGCGATAATGAATTCGTAATAGCAGTAAATTGTCAAGTATGATTAAATCATGAAATTTGATAGCATTGAGGTAAACATAAAACACTCACAAAAAAACCAATATTCAGTGTTTGATCATGAGAATGAAACAAACAATGGTTGTATTAGGTTATCACCACGTGTAGTTACTTGCAATACATCTGAATGCCGACATGAACTAAAAAAATATGTTGTATTATTATTCAATTAACTTTTTTTAATAGCATGTGTAACGATTTCGCTTTTGACGGTTTTGAATATGCTTTACTTTCATTTGCTGAAAAGTAAAAATTGTATGGTTCAAAAATGTCCACTAAGTAGATTACAAATGTGCTATGTTTACGCATGCGACTTATACTCCCCTATGAATTTTCGTGTGGTGATAAAAGAACCTATTTTCAGCCTCAACTATAGATCGCATAATGATCTATTCGAATACATCGAAGCAAGTGCTCAACAGTTAACAGCCAAACACGCAAATTAACTACAATACACACCCATCCTGTGATGTATAATGCATGAGCATACGGTTCGTTGCCAGCTAAAAGTCTAAAGGACACATGGGACCTATCAAAGCCTTTAGAAGGATGGTAGAACTGTCATTAAAACTCAAGTCATGGGTGTATCACAACATAAAACAGACGTATTGATCCTATCGTAATTGTGATACTATAACCGAATGCACATGTTATGAATGATTGTCACACAATTCAGTATTGATTAAACCACTGAAATCATTACAACAATGTCACTATTCTTATAGTGTATCTTTAAATGTCATTGTGTGGTGAGACGCAACACTGTTATAATATAAGCAGTAAGGATTTAAAACCTAGTATAGAAGAAGTCAAACTAGTAGTTCTACTAATACTGGTAGTAGTAGTAGTAGTAGTAGAAGTAGTTATAGTTGCAGTAGTACTAGGAGTAGGAATATAACGTAGTAGCATGAGAAGAAGACGAAGCAATAGATTATTATTCCATTCATTTTTTTTATATATTGACAAGTATAATGTTATCAAATTTGCTTTTCAAACAAAAGTTTAACATAATCAAATAAACGCTCGTAAAATGAACTTCAGCCTGTTTAATCATCTGTGTAATCCACATTTATTTAATACCGCAGATACAAAGTACCTATTACAACGAAGGCGCAATTGCAACGTTGAGATTACAAAAAAATAAAACATTGTTATAATCAAAATATTAGATTTTTATGTAAATGCCAAAAAAAGAAATTATATGACACTTTATTGAAATGCGCGTTCATTCAACCTCACGTGTTGATTGTAATACATAAACGCGAATTTGCTATTCAACAAGAACGAATTAGGAGCGGGCAATATTGAATTTTCACGAGATCGTATTTAATGTATTGATAATCAGTGCATTAACCCCATTAAATATTTGCTCTTTGATGAAAGCGATGTGTTTTCCAATGAAATATGATATATTTAAACGGTATTTAACAAAACAGACGAAAGATAAATAAACGCAGAAAAAAATCCTTTCAAGAAGAGTATATAGTTGAATTAATGAATAAGCCGTAAACAAGTATTTGTATTCATACATAACATAAATAAGTCAAGAGTGCATGTTGTTAGACGACCATACATATCGAATTGCGTGAACGGACAATGTTTGCACGATATTTAATGGTTTTTAATACACATACACATCTTCGGGGTAAGAAGTCACATATTTAAGTATGTCATTAAGCATTACTTACCATGTGTATTATATTTACCAAAAACAAATACCGGCAACCGATCGGGACCACACCTCTATTTGATAGGACAGCAATTGTATCACATGTTTGTAAATATTTTGCCAAAATCTTAATGTACAACTTTTATTTATCAAACTTCACGAAACCAAATACTAAATTCATTTAGGTATATTATGACGCATATGCGACAGCAGCACTCGATTAATGTTAAAGACAAAGACATTACACTATAGTTTTCAATTCACCTGATTCCAAAATTATCACTGTACGCGGTTTGTGCATTTTATAACAGAATTGATTTTGGACAGTTTGAAGACCATTTTAGTATTACTTGCTGGGATATTTTATACAGATAAGTGGATGATACAATGGCAAAAACACACGTAACTGTCTTATACAGTCACTATAACTTAAGTTTTGAATCGAGAGGAAATAAATGCTTAAACGTTTAGAATATCTATTACATACTAATTTGTATGCTTTTCAATAGCGTACACATTTTTAGAAATAATTAGAGACATCATTCCTGATAACTTAAAATCGTATTTTGTAATATATACTATGTTTGCTTTAATTATGAATATGCAAAATTATGTGGTCTGACATGGAACCTCGAACACAATAAATACTACATCAATTTTTACCTGAATTGCAAGCTTCACATACATAAATACACCTCCTCAAAAATGTAACAAAGACATATGTATCAATACTGTCATCAAATATTGAAAGGTCTTATCAGACACCTGAACATGTGAAGTACCGAAAGAAGCGCGTCGACCTTTAAAACTACAATTCAAACCAATACTATGTCCTTTGCACACATGTATGAGCTTACTATCTCAGCTTCATTTAAGAATTAAATAGCATTTTTCTGCATTTCATCGGTGTATGAACTTTCGGGAAAATGACGCCTAATTTGTAAAAACGCCGACGGAAATGCAGAAAAATGCTATTCAATTCTTATAATAACAACACAAAATGATCTTAAAGCTGAAATTCTATCGTGGTAACGGTCATAAAAGTCCTTGTTTATCTAGCGTATGAATCTATTTTCATTTTCGGTTTCATCTCCGTTGAACGGGTATATAGTTGAAGTTCGCGCAAAAAATATAACGTCATTTCGCTATTGACCAATAAAAAAACAACACCATTAAGTTTCGCGCACAACATTACGTCATTTTGGCAACTTGTTTATAACCAGAAAGTAGCGCCATGAATATTCATGTTTACATTTGCATACGAAGTGGGTTCATCGAAAAATGAAAAACCAGTCACGTGAACAAATTATCCAATCAGAATACACCATTCATATAAATGTGAAAGAGGTTGTAATTATATTTACAATAAACGCAATATTTTTTTTTAAATATGTGTATACGTTTGATTGACTAATCTGTAAGTAATTTTAAATCGAACAAAATACAACTCATTCTAAAGAAACGTATTCGCAATTTGGTAAAAATACAATTTTCCGCAATGCAGTTTCAGATTTAAAAAAATGTATGCATTTTATTAAACAAAGAAAGATAAGGCCCCTTGTCTATAAATAGTCTTCAATCGAAAAGGCTGAAATTATTAAGCGTGTTTAACACTTTTCATTGATGATTTTGAAATATTTGTATTGCTTATAACTTAAAATACGCCTCAAATAGCAAATCCTCTGCGTGCTTTAGTTTCACAGATTCGAACCCTGAACAATATTGTATTTCTCACACTGTGTATAGCCTTTATAATTATTAAATACTAGTACACAATCATATGATATATTAGTTGGCAAATACCTTTACATAAACTTTCATAAATACTGCATAAGTTAACCAATCCCTTCGAAAGTTTGATAAGCACTCACCTTTGGTATGTTACGCATGCTAAACCAGTCTAGGAATAAAATAGGGCCCGACGTTTAATGACCACTACGCCTAATGAATATTACCATTATAATCAAGTAAGTCGATTTTTATAGTGATAGACAGGTACTGAATGGAAAAATTAAGGAAATCGTTCAGTTCTAATCCGGCTTTGATTTGGAATTAACATTGGGGTAACAATGGTTTGGTTTGCAATAAATCCGTGTTTATGGACTAGATTTCATTTTACACGCCCACACACGGATGAAAATTCAAACAAATATTTCTCCACTGATTGTTCTATGTAACCAACCAGGTTTATAACAAACACACATAGCATACTTTGAATAAATCTATTCTGAAATAGGGAAGAAATGCGCTTTTCCGCCTAATATCCATAAAGGAAAATATTTGTAGTGATGTTAGCGTCGTGTATATGGATTACATGTTCTGCGTGATGGTTAGCTCAATGTTTTTTATGGATTCATATAAACACATCGTGAGTCTGCGTGTAATCTTGGAAAGGTGGAACATCATGTTCCTGTATATGTGTATAGTAGTTGTGTCTCTAATCAGTCGATTTATAGGACGAAAAATACGATGGGGTGAGGCTGATCACGTCCACAACATGTGCGATGTCTTATAATGTTTTATTTTATAGATGCGGTACAATATTTTATGTAAATTTATTATTATATATTACAAAGCAAAAGGCTAATAAATGACGACAATTTTTGCCTAGACTGGAATTTCGTTAAGAAGAGGCTTCCTTTCATCTTAATGCCATATACAAGCGGAAAGTATCGTCCCCGGTTAATTTTTGCAGACTGCATCAGGTATTCTGGGACGATACTTTACGTAAATGCATAACTCGCGGTTTTCCCAGAGCGGCTCCATTTAATATAAACACCATCAGATGTATTTTATGCATTCTGAACACAAATCAAGCCTTAAAACAACAACAAGACCATTCGTATTGTGTACGACAAAGCAAACCTACGAAACATCACAAGCCATGTTTATTCTGAACGATATAACAAGTCTATAACAAAACACAAGCAATTTGTAATCTGAACAAGAAAGCAAACCTACACAACACCACAAGCCACGTGCATTTTGCTCGACGTACCAAGCATATAACAAAAAACAAGCAATTTGTATTCTGACCGGGAAAACAAACCTACACAATACCACGAGTCATGTGCATTCTGAACGACAAAGCAAGCATACAAAACACAACTAGTCGATTGTATTGCGTACGGCAAAGCAAACATACAAAACACCAAAAGGCCATTTGCATTCTGAACGAAAAAGCAAACATTCAAAAGACACGAGGCCACTCATTTATCCATCACAATCAATAACGTTATCATACAATTACAGCCATTAAATAACATTTACAACGTATCATTGAAATGTCATCATACTCATCTAGACGGAATTTCAAATCGTGACCCCTAACATTTGTAAAGAGTATGTATGCAATCATCTTAGTCCTTTTTGCGCGTCAAACAACTGGCGAGCCGTTTTATGACCGCTACGCCTATAACCAATTCATTTAACAATCAAGAAAGTGGATTTGGATAGTGATATACAGGTTATAAATGACATCAGGGATAACATCGTTGCCTTCTAATCTGGTTTCATTCGAAAAGAAACTTGGGAAAGCCATACCTCGTGCTAGTATACATGTGTTGTGCATTTTTTACATATAATTTACGCTTAAAACCAGGAGAAACGGACACAACAATTTTACATTGAAAATGCAATGCTAACAAGCACGTTTTTGTGACACAAATCAAAAACGTGAAAAAAATAAACACCGATATACGTGACTCTAACCATAAATTTGACATAAAGGATATATATCTAAGTTATTTAGTTTTTTTTAGAAATAGCAGTATCTATATATATTTAAAGAATAACTCGTTTGATGAATTATTCATATATACTTTTTGTGCAAGAGCAATCGACTGAATAGCTTGTTAAATCCATAGAAATCACTTTATCATACAGCCGTTAATATTAATTAATCATTTGATATAATATAGGCATGAAAAAGGAAGAAACACAGCTAACAGGTATAGTTATTGTGTTCGCACAAACTGTCTCTGATGTATCTAAGTTAAGAATATGTTTAACAATAGAACAACATGCCCTTGCTAGCTTACATGAGGACATAATGATATAAACTATTCTAGGCATATTGAGCGTTGTTCTATAATAAAAGTGTACTGCGACCTTGCTTTTTACGCGAAACCCTTTAAATCGCCTGAAATATCATAAGAACAAATGTTTTCATAATAAAATTTGATGCTGATTGAACAAAAACATGTTAATTCTAAACTCGGCCGAGATATTGTTAAAAAAATGTTCTGATCAAGTTCAATTAAGATTGGTATTAAACTGTAACCAGATAAGGAAAACTGCCCCTCCCCCCCCATGGCGGCCATTTTTTTCAACGGACCGGAAACATTTTATAACTCGGCCAAGATATCATTGCAACAAATGTTTTAAGTACGTTTCATGAATACTGGACAAAACTTGTGACTTCTAGAGAGTTTCCAATAGCCATATAAGGACAACTGCACCGCCTTCTAGAGAAAATGATTTTCAACATACCGAAATCGTTGTCTTACTCAGCCAATATCTAATTGCAACAAATATGCCCATCCCATTGACGGCCATTATTTGCAATGGCCATGAACCACTATCCGAGATAACATGGCCCTGGTCAGTTTCATAAAGATTGGATCAAACATTTAGCTTTTAGATTGTTCGCATGGAATTACACATGCCATATATGGAAAACTGCCCCATCTAATGGCGGCTATGTTTTACAACAAATCGGAAATATTTTCGAACTCATAAGCAATATCATAACAATAAATGTTCTGAGCAATATTTAGTGAGTTTTTACAGGAAAGTTTTCTTCCATAGTGTTCACAATGTTTTAATATAACCATATAAGGAAAACTGCCCCGCTCCCTGTCTGCAATGTTTTTTTATAGATCGGATTGTTTTTTCGAACTCAGTCGTGATTTCATTGAAACAAAGGTTCTGAGTAAGTTTAATGAAGATCGGGGAACATGCGACTTCTAGAGTGTTCACAGTGATTCATTCTAGACATATAAGGAAAACTTCTTCGCCCCCTGAGGGCCTTGTTTTTCCACGGGTCGTAAACATTTTAAAACTAGTTATAATAAAAAAAAAAAAATGTTTTGAGAAAGATCCTTAAACAATTTCACCCAAAATGAACTCATCTTCTGATCTTTGGTTAAAGCGTTCTCAAGCAATTGCACAAAAACACATCTCCTGTTTCAAGCCCGTTTGACCTTAACCTTAGATATGTTGACTTTTAAATCAAAATGTGTCATTATATCCTCCGAGATACCAAGTTGACCAAGTTAGATGATCAGAGATCAAAACATCTATACGATATCACGATCAAACTTATTTTTGATACACGCGCAAATGACCTTGATTTTTTTCCTGACGATCTCAAAGTGAAAATGCGTTTTGTGCCTCCCAGGTTACCATGTCCTATGTCAAAACGTTCTTAAAAAGAATTGCCGAAATGAATGTTCTACAATATCTCGTGATATTGACCTTTGACCTAATTACCTTAATATTAATAGGCGTATTTCCTTTCTCAAACGTAACAAATATACAGATATGCATTACCTGAGGTTAAAGCATTCTAAATATATCATGCAAAAACGTATTTACTGTGACCAACCCCTGTGGCCTGTAAATCAATAGCAGTTTTCCTGGTCATCCTAATCACCATAGCTATCATACTGATATGAAGACACAAACAGTCTGCGGACTGACATACTTACCGACAGACCGACGGATAAATGAACAGCAATATACCCCCCCCACCGAAAAAAAAAATTCGAAGTAGGGGGCATAATAAGGGTAATACAAATCGAATCTTGATTTTTTTATGAATTCATTATTGTATGCAGTTTAATATAATTTTGTCAGAATGCGTTCTGGATTTCAATATTTCAATATATTACCGGGTGCACACCTTAATAGAATGTTTATAATAAATGCCATAATGCACTGAACGATATGGATAGTACCATTACATTAGATTACACGTAGTAGTACGAAGCATGGCTGCTTTCCTTTCGTCAAAAACGCAAGGGTGTTGTTAACATGTATATAACTGACACATCACACAGCGTTGACAATTTTTTTTCTAGCAGATTCACTTTTGAGGTATACCGTATTGCAATAAATCAACGATCCATCTTCTGCTTTAATGGCATTACATTAATGGGTGGCTACGTACATGCAAGTAACAACACGAACCGCGTGTAATGCGCAACTGCTGTCGAAGACAAAGCTCTTCAAGAAATCCCGAGCGACCGTTGTTCAGAAAACTGCAACATCAGGGCAACAGCACTGATAGAGAAATACGTTTAATCTTGCATCCAACATTTTAGATTGACACACTTGAACACCCCGAGGGTACGTGTTTCAACAGACATAAAGCGTCAGCGTGCATTACACGTTTTCTAAGTATTCACGATTAATTTTAAATGATCTGGTTATAATCTCGTGAGACAGTGGTAATATTTTGGGTATGCATTACAAAAGCAATTAATTCCTCGAAGCACTTGTCATGGGAATGTTATTCCGATTTCGAGTGTATTCCACAAAAAATGGATTCAGACACAAATAGTTCACTGCTCTCACAATGAGCAGTGTCGGGCATGTGTTGTTCAAACTATGAAAAATGTTTCACGATTCCAGTAACCCATTAAGAAAACAGAACAAAGCTGCCCGATTTATAATAATGAAAACCCGAACATCGAACTTGAGCGTAAACTGCATTTTGAATTTTAATGACTCACCACGCATGTTGGTAAGGTATACATAGAAATCTGACTTACACACATGAAGAACGAAACTGTATCGTGTGTATCTAGACGATCTAACATTATGTATCCCTAAACAGTATATAAATACTACATGTCTGAGAGGGTGACAGTAAATTTGTCAACTTGAGGAAATACTGTCAACCGAGGCGAAGCCAAGGTTGGCAGTATTTTCCGAAAGTTGACAAATTTACTGTCACCCTGTCAGACATGTAACATTTATTTTATTATACCGACAAAACTATTCAAACATAAACAATTTATATAAACCATGAACAATTTCAATATTCAATAATTGTATTTAGTCTGTTTACAACGGACATGCAAATCTGCGTACTGCGCATTCGCGAATGGGACAGTCTTTTTTTTTACCATTCCGCACGTGATTGCATAGGTAGCGGGCGACAGTATTTTTCGGACAGTTTTTTTTTCCCGCTAGGTCTAACAGTATTTCTATTTCAAGATGGCCTATGGGAGTTTAGCATTGTGAATAAAAGTGAGGTATAATAATATATAATAAATATTTGTCAGATATTCGATCTCAGAACTTGAGTAATGAAACAGTGTTTCAGGTTTTACAAGTGTGTAGTAAAAAAAACACTAACATTTCTAAAACATTGAATTGTAAATAAAAAATCATTACATTTTATTGTAGCAGATGCATGTCAATGTTTCCATTTGATTCACTTGCAATACTGTCAAACGCAGGAATTGCTCAAGTTCAAGACGAACAAAAGGCGATCACAACAGTTCATGCTAAGCCATATGTGAGTTTGCGCGCTCAATATATTAAAAACCCATATTACAAACAAAATCGAATTTAAGTTCAGAAGACATAGTATCACACACAGTCAATATGCTGTTGATACGAGACATAAACACTATTAATGTGTTTCCATCAAATACTACACACATTTACGGTAACAGTGTAGCATTCAGAATAAATGTGGAGCCATGTGCTTTATTAAACATTTTAATCATTAAACATGTACACGTTTGAATTAAATATTGTATGCAATTGTGTGTATTTTACTTCTTTCATATTTTATCTGTATCCTTAAACATATTAAAACATGAAGTATTAACAATAAAATCGTATAGATTCGACTACGTTAGTGCATTGCCTTTCTTGAAAGTTAAACACTCGCTGCATGTTCAAAAATGAAGTAAATTATTTTGGCAACACATATAGTTGTTTGTAAAATTGAACTTGGCTACGTCACTTACAGGTCACAATGACATTGAGCAGCAGAAGGGCAGGGTAGAATGACGACATCTGGTTAACCCACGTAACGGGTGACCACATTCGTCATCGTGTTACTAGATACAAATGCGTGCGCTTCGATCCCAAATATTGGAGAGCTTTAAGGAGTTAACTGCTACATAGGATTGCAATTATTCCATCGGAATATTTTAGTGATTTAAATTAACATGCACTTAGTTTGTCTTTCATAATTTGATACAAACACAAAGCGGGACACTAATTCTATATGCAGACGTTATCGCAAATATTCCCGTATTCCTTCGGTGGAAATCGTTTGTGCTTAGCAAGTTGGCACGACTTGAATATACGTATTGACATTTATAACCGAATTAATTTAAATTTACAACCCTAACATAACAATTTCACGCAATTATCGCGCCCTTTGATAGACATTTTGGAACATAACGTTCACACTCGGCGTGGATAGTGGGCAATTAGCGTTATCATTCATTTTGTAACCAAATTGCATTAGCCGATGTTAATTTCTGAAGTAAAAAAAACGGTATATTGCCCTGTCAGCGAGATGAGAAAATGAATTTGAACGTTTTTTTATATACATGCAAGATGTTCCAAAAAACATCTTTTTATGACAAAGGCACTTGTTTCTTGTCATAAGGCATATTATTAGTAAGAATATGTGGTATTAACTGTTACAAAATAAATGTGTAGAAACGCGGTCATCTATTTATATATCCAGCAAAAAGCATAACTAAAACAATAAATGTAAAATACAATAATAATATTGCTGTCATTAACGTACTACAATAATAAAACTTAAATTACTATAAAGCACGTGGTATCTAATCAAATGTCGTTTTTCTCTTATAAACTAGACGCCTACTATGCCATTGAGATATAACAAGCGTGGAAACAATGTGTTTTTAAACGAATGATATTGCAGCTGAATCATTAGTGACTGCATGAAACGTCTGATTATAACGCAAACATTGTTCGCGGTGACATTTACTGTTTCGATGTGCGTTGATCTTTGAAAACTCGTGGCATTATATCGTCTAACGGTTTGTATAGACATTAATAAGAAGCATAATATACGAACACATGTGCAGTAGTGACCTTCATAGCCCCATATAAATAAATGCCAACAAAACCCAGTTGTCAAATTGAAATCAGAAAATCCAGTCTGTATTGGTGGCAATGTAATAAATACTCATTTTTTAAGTCAATATTGCAACGAAGGCAAACGTATTTTGTCTTGATAAATGGCGGATAAAGTGAAACGGAAATGCTTTGACATTTTCAGTGATGTATCACACGACTTCAAGAATATTCAGCATGTTTTCACTTGCATGGTTACTTACGACCATAGTGTATGGTGGTGTAGATAAACATTTGTGAAGTTAATTAACAAATATACACATCTGTACATTAATCAGTTATCACTTACTATATAGCAATCACTAACTGAACGAGCTTCGTTTCTGGTTAATGCATATAACCGTAATCGGGTGTATCTGTTTCATATACATAATTCAATACACATTTGACTTGTTATTTAATTTGCTCAATTAGTAAAACGAATGAATACACTTAGCATTGTATATCCCTAAAACTGATTAAAGTGCTTCGTATTTTCTTTGGAAAATACATGTAGGTTTTCATGCTGGGTTATGTCATAACCTGTATATTGAAAATGCCTTCGGTAATACTATACAATACATGACTTTGACAATCCTATGAAATTAGACGTTTCGGCATTAGTGTGAATATAATATCTTCAGCGCCTGTAGCAGACATCTATCTACACACAAACACATATATTCGCTGAAAAAAAGTGCGTTTGAGACGAATACAATTGTTTTTAAATAGAATCACACGTGTTTCAACCAGCAGTATTCTCTACTGTCAGACACAATGGGGTTATCGCTTGTAGATGGATGGTAATATGTGCCTTGCGTAATGAATTTGGACACCTGGTTCGCCAACCGCCTTCTAATTATTCGGAGTACTCCTGATAATTTGTGGCACACGAATACCAAGAAACAACGCATGGGCAATACATGCCCTGTAGTAATGATAAGAGTATTGTGCAAACGTTCGCGTAGACAATTATCTGATAACCAGGTAAGGCTTTCATATTCGGCATACGCTTATATTTACAGGAGTAACTTATGAACCTTGTGCAGAAGATAATTGAATTTCTACTTTTACAATATTAGTTTCGTTAGCGATGGTATGCGTTTTCAAGCTACAAAGGGAACATGTCTTATCATAAGATTCGAGGGATAGATTAACACACTTATGCGGTCCTCCCCCTAAACAATCCATTTAACAGAGTGTCTGAGTGAAAAAAAAGGTAAATCGGTAAATCCATGTTATTAGATCAATTGCAGCATCGAATCGATAGGTACGCATAGTCTTCCATACACAAAATAACAATCTTCGATGTTCACAACACACATGTGACATGATCAATAGGAACCGTGCATTGGTAATATAATAAAGACATGCGTTATAAAAACATATACAGACAAATAATTAAACATCCTCTGGCATGCTGGAAGTTGTCAATGCTTTACAACTTATGATTTCAAATTTTCAATAAAGAACATTGGTGTTTATAAACAATTCATTTGCATTGGACTCCAAAGTTTATGGCATGTATTTTTTTCTCAGCTAGATAATGTATGCGGAGGATAGTATCTTTAATGTGTATAATCAAATGCCAATGTTTAGAACACGCACCCCAGTTTAAATAAGTCATCTGATGTTTAAAACTCGAATTCACAACGAGCATACTCATGGTCGCCATAAATTATGAGTGCACGTACATAAAAATATAAAACACAAATGGGAGCTCCCGCTAACGTAGAGTTATATAATTCATATTGAAATATAATTGAAAACCATCATATTGACTTTTGATATGACAGTTTTAACGGTAATGGTAAATTGCAAACGGCGCGCCCAGATAACATCAATAACTCTTTTAGTAAATAGTGAAAAACCAATTCAATTAGTCATTGCACACATCACATATGTATTGATATGTAATTTCGGTCAACCGCGTGTATGACTACTTAAAACATAATTATAACACATATATTTTAACGCACATAAAAAATATCGTATAAAGACGAGTTTACGCTTTTAAATTGGACTTCATTTTTAATCAAATACAAATTATACCTTGTTATATACGACATTATCGAATTATTCACTTACAACTTCATATATGTTTATTTTGTGACTAGATTTTTACTAGTTTCATATAACGTTTCTTATGTGTAGCTTATCTTTAGGTTTTATTAATGTCAATGCGAATGTAAATCGGTCTAATTAATACACATATGATATTTCAAAACTTGGATTAATACAAATGAAAATAAATAGCATATATCAATGTTATCCAGTTATACAGACATAGAAATGAAATATGTTACGCATGTTGTAGCAATTGCAGCCTTATGGCATAGTCAATATTAACATACCTTATTCCAAAAATAGTTCCACTATAAAAAGAGGACCTCTTTTTGGCACACCCCGAATCCGAAAGATGTAACTAAAACCTGCTTCAAAATAATAATATACTGTGTATGGTATAAACGCAATACTGCTGCAGCTTCTGGAGTTTCACTTCTTTATATTGATTACAAAAATATTCCTGCATAAAAAATAACTGGGTAAATAAGCGTGCAATACTAATAGAAAACACAAGTAAATTACAACAATGATCAGCACAGTAGTAATGGATATGGTGATATTACCATTGGATTCTATTGAGGGAGTGTTCTCGCCGACGCTTCATACAATACACCAAGTTCGGTTTCTAAAAAATGAAAATAATTTAAACGACGCTTAATAGTAAACTCATCATGAAAGTGTAGAGAACATTCTAAAGTATTTAAACATCTCATCATGACGGTGCAAAAACTGGGGAAACAATCACATACTAAACCCCCGTGCGATTTTGAATTAGTAATAACAGTAAAGTATACAGTATGAATTAACCATGCAATTTGGAAGTATTTGTGTCATCATAGAAAACTCAAAAAATATTAATGCAGTGTTTGATCATTGGAATGAAACACATGTTGGTATGTATCAAGTTTGCACCAAATGCAGTTACTGGCAATACATCTGATTGCCTCCATTAACTGCAAAATATGTTGTATTATAATAATAGCTACTTTTGATAGGGTGACACTTTTTCTTTCGGCCGTTTTGCATCTGTTTGACTTTAATTTACTGAAAAGGAAAAATATATATTGCAAACAATTTACACCTACAGTATTACACATTTGCTATGTTAACGCTTGCGACTAAGACTCACATTTTAATCATTGTGCGGTGATATTTATTACAGTGCAGAACTCAACTAAAGATCATATAATGATATATTCGAATACATCAAAGACAGTCCTTCACAATTAACAGAAATACCTCAAACAATAGCTTGAATGCAATCCAAAACGTTGATATATTATGCATGATCATACGGTTCGTTGTCTGCTTAACGTTTAAAGGACACATGGGACCTATTCCCGCCTTAGAAGGGCGGTCGAACTGCCATTAAAACTCAAGTATCGGGTGTATCAAAACATAAAAACAGAATTAATCATCCTAATTGTGATACTAAAACCGATTGGACATGTTTATGAAAGTTAGCAACACACATCAGTATTGATAGAAAACATTGCAATTATAACAACAATCTTTCTATTCTAATAATGTGTCTATGGAATTTTGGGATGAGAAGCAACACTGTTGTTATAGAAGCAGTAAAACGTAGTATAGAAGAAGTCGAAGTAATATTATTATAATCAGTAGAAGTAATAGTAGTGGTAGTGGTAGCAGTAGACGAAGAAGAAGTAGAAGTAGTAGTTGTAGTAGTAGTAGTAGTAGTAGTAGTAGTAGTAGTAGTAGTTGTAGTAGTTGTGGTAGTAGTAGTAGTAGTAGTAGTAGTAGTAGTAGTAGTAGTAGTAGTAGTAGTAGTAGTAGTAGTAGTAGTAGTAGTAGTAGTAGTAGTAGTAGTAGTAGTAGTAGTA